>OY735231.1:41090523-41098023 GCA_963457665.1 Thysanoteuthis rhombus | reverse complement strand
GCATATTTTCCAAAGAAAAACGTGAATGCTTTTGGGTGTAAAGTGAGAGACCAATTTAGCAGTAACCTATATTGCAAATTAAACCCACCACTAAAAATCTATCCAAGGGAGGAATTTGAAAATGCAGCGTTTTCCTAGACATAATGAAGAGTGAAGGTTCAAATTTTCTATTCATGGGGAAGATGTATACACCTGATGCATAAATATAAAGCCAGCTGACCAATTTAAAAACGAATGCAACCAATATTGACATTTTGGGGACGGTTTTTGTTGATGGTTCTATGAGGACCCACCGTGCAATTACAGCCCTCAAGCTCTATTACTAAAGCCTGTACATGTGGTACACACATCAATCAGCCAGCCAGCATTGCCAACATGAAAATGAAAAAACCTATGTCGACAGTTTCGATGACAGAGTAAGTTGATGGTTCTAAAAGAATTGAAAATGAAGCCAAACGTCTGTATGCATCATCAATAGTTAATAAGACGACAAAGCTTCATTAAGATTTATGATCTAATTTATCTAATACAACCCCCAGAAGGACTACATTTCATTTATCTGTCAACGAAGTTGGAAACGTGTTTTTGTCTTCCCGCCCATCCGTCCGTCTGTTCGTACACTCAGTTTTGATTAATATCTACATTTTTTCCTCTTTCTGTCCCCTAATCTTCACGCTCTTTGATCTCGTGAATTTCAGTCGTATTTTGTGGTAGAGTGAACAATGAAGGAAAAGAAGAAGTGGTTGAATTTCGGGGCGAATCTAGGACTTTTTTTCAGAGATATTTTCGTTTTTTCAATGCATTTATGTACACGCTCAAGCCTGGCCACACAATATCTCCGACAGCTTTCAATGAATTTCTATGATATTTTGAGATAGAATGGATAATAGGCTGCAGATGACATTATCTAATTCTGGGGCGGATCTATGCACAGTTATCTCCCCTACGTCGTGGATATACGCCCAACCTTCACAATATCACCACAATTTCATGTCTTTCCACACGATATCTCCAGAAGTTCTTAATGAATTTCAATTTGGTTGGAAGGCTGGACAATAAGTGACGGAAGAACTGATTGAATTTTTGGTCGGAAGCAAGCACAGTCATTCCCCCTGACAATGGCTTGGGCAGAGGAATGCGCTCTCAGAGTGCTTTTTAGTTACAATATAGTTCATTGATCTTTTGTCACTTGTAGCAAGGCCAGTTTAAGGGTTAATTGTTCTCCTATTCCTCATGGTACAGATGTTGGGCATTCACAAACCAAAGTCAATAAAAGCATTCCTGCAATCAAAAGTAAGATGTCCAAGATTTATTTTAATAAAAGCACATGCCCTGTTTTGGACTGCGTGACTAAAAAAGACATAAGCAACTCTCAAGGTTGAAATACAGGGTATGTCGCTACATTTAATGTTTACTTTGAATACACAGTATCATGAATCGTTCTTCTCATTTTTGCTAGTTCAATACTTGGGAAACCTGCTTAACCAGTCCAAATTATCTTATACAACCACTCGACCCAACACCTGCAATCGGTACATATTTTCATTAGCTGATATCAGTGCCATTATTCGCATCATCGGTGACCCAGCACCCTTTAAAGTATAGAATGATCTTATTTACTTGCGACCTTACTTCAACGCACTTATCTTCCTTTTCAGGCACCAGCTATTATGAGCCCTCTATTTCACAAAACTAGCTAAGCCTAACTACGCTTGACGTCGGTTATGAGGATTTCCATTGTCAATTTTCACTCCAAGTTCTACCACAACAGAAAGTAACTAACCCTCTGATAATCTTGAAAAGCCAGGGAATTTTCTTACTTGGATTGTTTTTTTTAGATTCTCTTTAATCCAGTCACTTGCTCCTTTTCAAATTTCTATTTGGAAAGTCTTAAAGCCTCATAGACTTCACAGATGCCCCCTACTAATTGGCGCCCTGGGCGATTGTTGGCGTAATTGGTACCTATAGCCGGCCCTGACAGAAATATTTATTCCTAATTCCTTAGTGTTTATCTATGAATGATATGAGATACAGCTAACGTAAGACGTGATGTTTTACTAGAGAGCGAAACGATAGATGACGCTTAAGTCACGTTCTTAATGTCATGTACAAATACGTGATCATTATTGGTAAATATAATTAAGACAAATATACGTGCGGTGTATGATTGCCAATGTTGAGTGGTGAAATAAAAACCGACTGTTTCGGACTGAAACCGTATTGTTTTGGGTCAGGTCATTTGAGCGATGCCAGATGTTCAATGCTAGTTCCGGGAACCTATCAGATTAAACTGTCAGGATGGCTCAGGAACGAGGCGGAAGAACACTGACAGTTTGTATCAGAGGATCAGATTCCGATCTTTCGTCCATTAGTTTCGATACTGGATACAGAATTGCTGGCGTGCAAATATTTTGATTTCATTGTTGTGTAAATGTATGAAACAAGACCGACTGAATCTAGGGTCAATCTCCAATCTAACTTCTTCCGACTGGAGATTATTTTAGCAACTTTTGTATTGCACAAGTAAAAATAGATAGATATATAGATGCATTTATTTATTAGAATGAAGTGATAAATGTTCTTTAATGTCTAAGAATTGTCAATTTAGCTCAGGCAGTAAGACAGCCGTCCAGTTAGTTGATCAAAGGCTCAGATAACGTTAAGAAGAATGTGAATTTTACTTATCAGTTTTCACCCATAGTTTTGGTGTGTAATTGTTTTTATTCTTATTCTTACGATGGACAAGTAAAGACAACTGGAGTTTATGAGTTTGACGTGACCTTTCTGGCTGCTTATCCTTGCTTTCAATTGATCCAACTGTTTTTCATTACGCGAATGTAGGTTTACATATGCAAATGTTTTTATCACAAAAGAAATGTCACATGTTATTGAATTTGTACAGTTCTATCCTAGATTACCATTTTGTAAACAAACTAGAAAAATCCTACAATCACGCAATCAAAAGAACCTTTCCGCCTTTACATTATAAAAAATGTATTTTTTCCTGTAGACGCTTCTGTATGTACGTGTAAACAGTATGAATTATGTAGACGTGCAGTTGAACGACTGAATAGCCCAGCTAGTTTAAGAAATATTTTCTGACAGATCCCTGCGCTTGTATCATTTAATACAACGCCCTCAGTGATTGTGCTGAAGCTACGAAGGTTGGGGTCGTCCTTTGACAAATATTTCATGAGGTAACAAATAGCACACTGATACCTAAATTCACTCATTAGAGCTAACTCATCCTTCAGGAACAAAAGCACCCGACTAATGCTAAAACGAAGGCTACACAACCGATGCATCCTCTGATAACCAAAGGATTGATCCTTCATATTCAACGTCATATGGAGAGATCACAAGACAGAAAAATATATTGGATGGAAAACCAGAGTCTGAGTTATCATTAAAAGAAACAATAGGAAAATCAAATGGCAATGGGCTGGCCATGTTGTGAGAATGGCAGACAAACGTTGGACATCATGACTCAAGACGGTGATCCTCAGAAATCACATTCGAAACCGATAAAATGTAAGATGGCGTGACGAAATAAACTAGTTCAGAAAGTATTGGCTCAGCGACGCCCATGATAGAGAGGTATGGTGAATATTAGGGAAGGTCTGCTCCTGATGAAAACTTGAGAAGTTTGTTTCAATTTTCGTAGCACAAGGAAAAGATTTCCTGCGTATTGAAAACAGACAGATTGTTTGGGTTATAACTTGGTAATAATTGTTCCCTATGAGAAAAAGAGGAATTAGCAAAAATTCTAATAAGGGGGGGGGAGCAAGTATTTTCGATACAATTTTCGGCTCTATCTAAATTCTATAAAAAAAAAGCTGCCACAGAACACGTAAATTTTTGTCAAAAAACTACAAAGGAATCAACATTATTTGCTGAAAAAAAAGCATCTTTTAGTGGCCACATAACCTTAACCATCGTCGAAAATAACTACGGGTGCGCAAAAGAGAACAGAAGAATTTCACTTGGCCATTTACGTATAAACACTAATCCACCTGCACTACTTAAGCTATATAGTAATCTAACCATTTTAATTAGTCTATATGTATTTTCTGTATATTTGTGTTTGTTTACGCTCAAATGGGTGATTTCATATGTTGATTCACCTTCCTATAGGAACATTGAATGTCATAGAAACTCAAGACTTCACCTTTTATCATAAGACATTGAAATAGTTAGAGATGAGTTGACATTTTAGAAAAAAGTTTGAATTGGAATTCTCTAATTGTTAAAAATAAACTACCGAGTAAAAAAGCTAGAATGAAATTTCCTGTCAGTGCAGATGTGACCCCGGGTAACGTTCTCAATTAATCATTTCTCGAATATCCTTCCCCCATTATGTTAGGGGTGATTGATTTACTAGGTAATTCTTTGTTGAACTGATTCCTTTCATTTTAATGACGTATTATGAAAGAATATTCGGTTGTTCTTTTTTAAAAAAATCAATACTCGAAATCAAAATGTGTTTAAAGGATTCGTTCGTTATTTAAGAAGAGGTTAAGACATTATTTCAACTTACCTCATATCGCACTATTTTTTAATTGCTCAAAAATACATTGAATAGCAATTTGTGTGTGTTCAGATGGAAAACGGTTAAGTTATTGGTGTACAATTCGCGAAGTTTCCCCCTTTTCACAGGGTTCAGAATGTGGGGAAATTTTTAACCTTTAGGGATCAACCGGGGAAATCAGTATTTTACTGTTGAGGATCATCATCATCATCATCATCATCATCATCATCATCAGTTTTTTAACATCCATCGTTGAACATAGACCTTCCCCAGGATTCGCAACTATTCCCTATCATGGGCATCGCGGAGCCAGTATTTCCGGAATCTGTCAAGTTCATCTCACCATCTTGTGTCCGTCGGCCTCGATTTCTTATGTGATCTGTGGGGATCCATCGGTTGTTTTTCATTCTTGCAACATGGCCTGCTATTGCCATTCGAGTTTTTTTTATAGTTTCTATGATGTCACGAACACCAGTTTTCTTCCTTATTTACTGTGCTGTCTTGTAATCTCTCCATGTGAGCTTGAGTATGATTTTCACATGTGCACGTTGCATACTTCTCAGTTTGCAGGCCTGTCTCTTGGTTAGGTTCCATGTTTCAGCTCCGTTACCTTTTTTATTTTTAGGTGTCAAAATCAAGAAAGTATATTTTCCTCACTTTTGGGATCAAAACCGATTGACAAAAGTGGGAAGGACCTTGAGAAAGCCGGGAACCATTCAATGGGAGAACTTTTATTTTTCCTCTTTTCGGCGTCAAATTGAGTGGTAGCTATTTTCACTTTTCACTTTGAATTTCTTTTAAGAGGAAAAATCGCGAGGGAACAAATATTTTCATTTTTAGGGGTTAAAATTGAAGGGGATTTTTTCTAATTGTCATAATCTGGAGCGACATTTCCTCTTTTAAGGGTCAAAATCGAAGGGCAAATATTTTTCTTACTTTTAGGTTTCAAAGACGAGGATGATTTTTTACTTTCAGTAGTCAAAACTGAAAGGGAAATAATTTTTCACTCTTGGCATTCAACATCGAGAGGATCTTATTTTTTCACTTTTAGGCTAAAAATCGGTTGTAATCTTTCTTCCTTTCTCAGTAATCAGGATATTTTTTTCTAGTTTAAGGGTCAAAATTGATGGGGACTTTTCTTCATTTTTCGATTGTCAGAATCGAAGGGGGTACTTTTTTCACTCTTTCATTGATCAAAATCGTTGGGGAAATATTTCCACTTATAGAGGTCAAAGGCAAGGAGCAACCTTTCTCTTTTCTAACATTTGGTCCCCGTTTGGATAAAAGCCCCACTTTATAACATTGCTCACCATTTTTTGACAATTTATCCACTTTTCTAAACAATAGCCTTTGCCTCCCGAACGGTCTTCTTTTACTATTAGCTCCCTTTTTAACAATAGTTCCTTTTTTTCCTAACATTGGTACCCGCCCACCTTTTTCAACAGAATTAATATTTTTTTTAACCTGTTATCGTTTTCTTAGCATTAGCCAACTTTTATTAGCTTGTTTCTTTTTGGAGATTAACCCGACTTTTAAACCATGATATCCCCTTTTTAAACTTTAGCTACCCCATGACTTCTAGAATATTAACCCCTTCTGTTAACATTAGCCCCTTTTTTACATTTGCTTCCAACCTCTTTTTACATTGACCTTCCATTTTTTCTGTGTAAATGAAGAGTGGTATTAAATCAATTGAAAAAAAAACAAATTGAATTGAAGGCTATCTCATTTTCATTTATCTATCTTTGTATTTTATGAATTCTCTTTACTTTTTGACTGCAATTTACTCCCACCTTTACGCAGGATAAAAAAGAAAATACTTGAATTTTCTGCATAACTTTTTTTCCGATTCAGGTCCAATCTAAAAAGCAACTAGCCTGCAGTATTGATTGAAATTTCAACTGATCTTTGGGGATCTATCTTCACGTTTATATTTTTATGCCTTTTTTGTTTTTCGTAAGAGATTAGAATTTGCGTGAAGATTGGGCAAAATTCCCTATAGGAAAATTCCCATAGTTCACTGGTTCGCAGGTGTAAACATATATACACTTTAAAATTATCCCCAGTTCTTATATTGGCTACACATATAATTTTTCACTGATAATTTTCAAAAATTTTTCTTCGTACTAATAATACAAATATCATTACGATAAGATGGATGAATTAAAAATTCATGACAAATGTCGCTTCTTCTTCAAAGCTTTTTGTTGAACATCTGCAGCCACTGCCCGGTTCAGGAAATGGATTCAGGTTATAATATATATATATATATATATATATATATATATATATATATATATATATATATATATATATATATACATATACTTGAGAATTTCTTAAATTTCCTTTTTGCAGTTCAGTTGTGCATGTCCTAGTAATGGATATAATCTTTTTAAAGAAAAGTATTGGCCTCAATCGATATCTGAGCTTTGCTTTGCTCGATAAATCATAAGAAAAACAAGTCTTTATTTATTCATACAAAAGCAGGCTGGCTGTTTGTGAACATTAAAATGTCTTGAACTGAACCGAACACATAGAAATGAAAAAAGCATTTTTCACCGCACGATTTAATAATGAAAGCAGAATTTTCAATAGATTGTTTACAATGGCATATTTTAGCCTTTTGAACAGAAACCATCACAAAAGCTGCAGACCAATCGATTGAAATGTTGATTTTGAGGGGATGTTACATTAAAACAAGACTGGTTGCTTCAAGGTCAAACTCTACTCTCAAGCTTACCTTTTAACTTTCGAAAATATTTCAGCTCTTCTTTAAGTGAAAAGATCAGTAAATTTGACCGTGGAAGGAGACTTGATAAAATAATATCAAGATATATATCCAGATAAACAGCATGAAAATCTAGGAAATTCTAGATATAATTGTATATTCGAACAGAAAAAAAATTAGGTGGTCTCTGCTCAATGTTGCTAACTCATTTGAAATTTTGACATCCGAAAATCATTAAGTG
>OY735231.1:41020523-41085523 GCA_963457665.1 Thysanoteuthis rhombus | reverse complement strand
ATGTATTGGTCACAGAACTGCCCAATGTCGCGGAAACTATTAAATATAGAAGTATTAGATGTTCACTACTTCATTGCATGTGTTTTGAAAATTCATTTATCTTTTTAAACACGACCATACCCGGTCCGACCAGTTCGTCATCCTCTTTAAAGTCTAATAACTCGGAAACTAATGAAGATAGAAGCATAAGATTTTCGAAAATCGATAGCTTATTTCAAGATTCATTGGGTATTCATCAGGGGCGGTGTTTCCCAGTAATTTGGGAACAAGGGGAAGGCCTGAAGCGAGTCGTTTTTAGAAATCCCTGCTCAGATAAATGTAAAATACGGTTGTTGAACACAGCTTGAAAATAACGTCATCTTACATTTCTATAAACAATTTAATTTCAAACATAAATTGCATAAGCGGAGGATCTTTATATCCTCACTCTAAGTGAGGATTTGTCACTTGTTATCAACTAAAGAATATAAAAATACTATATGTATTATCTTAATAGCTTGAAATTTGAAAACAATATTAATGCATGAATTATTTTCTGGTGTTTTGAACAATTTTGAGTGCCTGCAACTTAAAAATCGATACATTTCTCCATTTGAAATGGATACTGATAAACAAAGCTTCCATTATGGTTGAGCATAAGTCGACCATTGTAGGATTTAGTGAAATATATGCACTGCGAAAAGATGATACCATACCATTTACATCTTTCCCTTTCGAAGGAAGAGGAAAAATATACCGGCCATTACATCATTTCACTGAGTCATCAACCCATCAAGGTGTTGGTTAACCTTCACTTTCTCACTTTCCCTGCCTGAGAAACTTGAAAAAATATGATGTATACAATGATGCGTTCATTACTTTCTCCTTGGCAAGCTAACAATAACATTGTGTGCATTTTCATCTTTTGCAGTTAAGCTATAGAACTCGAATGACTGAAATTCCCGTCGTCATCTCCGTATCAAATATGTTCTAAGCTCTTGTGGTGATGTATCTGTAATTAGACGTAAGTCGACTTATGACTATAAATCATCATTGAATAGTTGACAAAATTCTGGTCATTCCGATAGGATGTGAATTCAAAGGTATACGACATTGAATCAGTGAACCAAAATTGTCATCCAATGTGTCAACAGCGATTTCTTCAGTTTTCAAGATGGTTTGGTTGGCTGGCTAGCTGGCTTACTGGTCATGGCAACCAAAGGAGACAGGATTTAAACAAGAAAATCTTTTGACGACCCTGAGTCTGGTTAAACGAAACTGATGATGGCATTTTAGTCCTCTAGGATTACGTAGCAAATAAAGAAATCTTGCAGTTAATGTACATAAGCCATCGGGGCAATAAGTCTTCGCCCGGTATTAGATATTGAACGTTTTATCTAATTAATTCGTGTTCTGCAAAATTCAAATTACGCCTCAACTAAGACAGAAAGAAGACAACGATACACACAAAATATGAAATATATACGTTTGCTATTGAAGAAGTTATGTATCAATATTTGAAAAACAAACGAAAGTAATTTAGCAAACGTTTGGCAGAAGTAACTGAACTAAGAGGATTCACAATAAATTACTGATGTCCATGTCATGTTGTTACCGTTTGAGTACTTTTTGTTGGTGTGCTCTTTAAGTCATCACCATTATAATCATCATCCTTATTGCGTTTGTTGTTGGACGTAGACCTTCCTCTAGATTCGCCAGACTTCACAGACCCCCAATACTTTATGAACTTGTCTAAATCGCCACACAATCTCATTTTCTGCCAACCATTCGCATATGATATCTGAGGTTACACGTTGTGGATTTTAATGTCCAGCAATTGTCTGACTTTCTTGCTACAGGATCAGCCCATTACCATTTGAGTTTTCTTAAGGAGTAAATGATATCTCTGGCAGTTGTTTTCTCTCTGATGTATTGCGCTGTCTTACTATGTGTACATGCAGTGTTGATCAAGAGTCATTCCCAGCACATGGAGCATGATTCTGAGTTTTAGGGTCAATAACTCTAATAGTAAAAAATATTGTATTAATACAAATTATTATGAATTCATATATAATACAAAAATATCAAGGTAATATATATGACTATAATTTTTATATGATATACAAAAATTATGATAATACATATCACTATTATTACTGATATATGATGTATATAAATATATGTATCATAATATACATTCACTTTTAAATGATATACATATAAAACATTATATGTATTGATATATGGTATATATTATGATATATATATATCTATATATTACAATATATATTTTCATATGATACATTACAATGTATATAATTATACATGTACTATGATATATATCTTTATGTTCATAACATATAATATATATATGTTATAATATATATACATATATGATATATATTATGTTATATAAAGATGTATTATACACATTGATATTTTAAATATTATATATATCATATGTATATATTACATACAAATGTATCATAAATAATGTATACATATGATATATATATTATGTACCACATTCATATATATAAAAAATATATATATCATATATATTATATGAAGATTTATTACACATATATCAAATATTATATATATGTACATATATTATATATGAATACATTATATATATATGAGACATAACATATTATATATATATATATTTCGTACATCATATATATATATATATATATATATATATATATATATAATTGATAATCGTGTCATCCACGGACTGCATTCCGTTGTATTACAACCCTTCAGTGTGGCTATAGACTATCCAATATCTCATCAAGTACCACGAGGTAGGATCGAAACCTTTGCTCCAGACTCAGAGGCTGGCATACCAGGGCATGAAGATATAGCCGGAGTGAAACAAATTACAATTTTATCATTTCATACTGCTGAGTTGACAGACATATTCCGTCTATGTACGATCCACGGTTTGAGTTGAAAAATGAGGAAGAAAACTGTGAAGCCATGACTGTCTTTTGATTAGATTAGTTCGAGTTGGAAATAATTTAGATGAGAGATGTTGTGAGCAAGGGAAACATTCTTATCAGTGGGTATGGGACTTATGTGTAAAAGGCAACTGTGGATAAGAGAAGTATAATAAGGGAGTGGGGAAGTAGGTCTGTAAAAATGGTTATATACTCCTAGGTTTACACGGGTATGCGTGTACGTGTAGGCAGAGGGATTATCAGTTATCTCACCTTTATGTTTATTAACAGTCCATGTATTTAAGCCTCGCTATTGGATTAAAGTTCATTTGAGTCCGTTTTCTTGTCGGAGCATCTCAAGTTGACATTAGTTTAGTGGGACGTTGGTAATATATATATATATATATATATATATATATATATATATATATATATATATATATATATATTATTGTGTGATCCGCAGAGAGCTGTTCCGTTGTATTGCAACTTTTCAGTGTGGCTATAGACAATCTATGACTGAACCAGACGGTCAGTACGGCTGAATTTAAGCAATATATTTATTTACCTTTAATTCCTGTCCACCAGAGTGCTCTATTCTCATGGAAAAGCATTGCATAAGCTTACAATGAACGAGTTAAAGAGTGCCCAACCCTGAATAAAGGAGCGTTAATTATTATGTCATCTGCAGACAGCTGTTCCATTGTATTACAACTCTTCAGTGTGGCCATAGATAATCCATTATCCCATCCATATAATCAATTCAGTCCGTTACTTGTGTTTCACTGATTACTGGAGATCTTCAAACGGGAAAATATTTCGTTTTAGTATTTCAATCTGAGACCAGTTATTCCCCTTTTGCTTTTTTCTCTTGTCTGATCTGCCTTCGGTGTTCATTGTTTCATATCGTTTCTGTTTTGATTTTCATATTTAGACCTCTTGTCTCGGGATGAGTGTGGGTTTTGTGTGTGTGTATATATATCCACGTTTGTTTGTGTTTGCATGTGTGTGTATGTGAGTGTGTGTGCTTTTCTTTTATTTCATTAGCAGGTTTGCTTTGTTAAATTCATTGTGATGGCCACTCTTTTCAAAATTTTGTTTTGATTTGGTCTTTCATTTTAATCTTAAATAAAAAATCTAATTACTTCGTTTGAGTGTTCATTTATATAGTAATTTGGGAATAGGGCTGGGTCTTTATTGTTGTTTCATTTAATGTGAGCTTTTGGTATGTGGGTTCTACTTTACATCAGTTATAGTTAGATCTATTTTTGAGTTGTATATTATATTCCCTGTATTCTTCGAAGGGATTATATCACCGTTGGCTTATTATATATATATATATATATATATATATATATATGATTAATGTCAATATGGGTGATTTAGTTCATTTTGACGTGTACACAGGCATGCAAACCTACATAACATTTATATATATTTGTTTTCATATTTATTGATTCAATTATATATTTGTTGAGACTGGTTAGTTAAGGTTATTTTGGGGGTATTTTTTCATAGTTTAAATATATGTGATTTTGAATGTGTATGTGTTCATGCGTTTGTTATGGGTTCAGTATTGTATTTCTTATCTGTAAGTTGCAGGTCAAATTTATGCAGCTATTCACATTATCTCGGTTAAATGATACATTCACTGAATAATAACGAGGTATTGTTTTATATATATATATATATATATATATATATATATATATATATATATGTGTGTGTGTGTGTGTGCGCGCGTGCGTGTGTGTAATTTTTACCGCCATGAATACTGTTACAAGTGTTTCCGTTGATTAAAGGAAAAGTAAATAATGGAGCCAAGTAAGATCTGGTGTATCTATTAAGCATGCTCCGAGTATTACCAATGTCTAGAAGTCATTCAAAATGCTTCTCTTTGTTCTCCACACATTGCTTCAAACAATCAGTCCATTTATCGATTGAAGTGCGCAAGATTTCCATTTGAAAATTAGCGACCGCTCTCTCCAGAGAACGTTTGAGACATTTCAAATTGCACCGTCTTTTGCTACAAGCAATTCTTTTCTGATCTGACCACAATATGTAATTCAGTGGAATGAGATCTGGACTTCCAAGGGGCAAATTTTTAGACGATTAAATATTGAGCATGATCACTCTTGCCTTGTGAGTTCGAGCAGAATCCTGTGGGAACGTCCAATTCTCACTATAAATCTTAATCGCATTAATATATTCAACTTGATCCTCGATAATATCATTGTAGTATGCATAAACAGTTACTTTGACTCTTTATCACAATAATGAAGCTGAGTAACACCTCTTTAATACACTCCTCATCCCACGATGACTGAAGAGAGATGGTGGCCAAGCTTCTGGGTGACTTCGGAAGCTTCATTTGAACAATAAGCATAAACTATCATTTTGGCGATTGATACTGTGAAAGATATTCTTCTGTGACCATTGCCTGCGGACCGCTGAAGCAACGATTTTAATCTCTGCTCTCCAATTTTCATCATGTGTCCAGTTCTATAATGATAGACCGAGATCACTTTTGATAAGTCAGGATATGGATCTGGGTTAAATATTGATATTTCTAGCCATGATTATCTGATTTCTCAAAAAGGTTTTTCTGGAACCTGTTTGCAACAGCCTTAGACATTGGAGAATAAACTTAAATAGTAGGGAATAATGTTAAGAAATCTAAAAAAATTACCTTTTTTAAACCAAGTGCTCTGCTAATAGAGGTACATCGTGACTCAAAATAATTGAAAAATACTATATTCATGACTTGTAGGGTAGCAAACTATATTCAGCAAGCAATACGCATGTAATTTTGATCAGTAAAATTTAAAAGCGAAAATGTTTGGACCAGAATCAAATAAAATACAATTTAACGATATCTGTTTCTATTTGAGGAAAACTTATCGGAATATGAGATATTTATGAGTTGATGGAAGACAATGCAGTATAGGATTATCCTTTCAAATATGGGACAGTTGGCAACACTAGTTGTGAGTTTCAATGTCCAGCAATTGTCTGACATCCTTACAACATGGCCAACCCATTTTAGTTTTCAAATGGATTTTATGATATCGCTGAGTCCTGTTTTTTTTTCTCTTATATTATGTGCTGTCATGTGTTATATCCATATGATGTTAAGTATGATCATCATGTTGACTGTTGCATAAAAGTAACATAGCATTTGATTAAAATGATCCTTTGACAATACCTTCCTGTTTTAATACAGATTTACACACACACACACACACACACACACACACACACACACACACATATATATATATATATATATATATATATATATTATTTATACATTTGTTTTTTACTGATGATTCATTCTTCTCCTTTTTTTTCTTTTTGGCAAGGTTGATTTCTTCCTCTCTTTCCCTCTTTTCCAATTTTCTCTCACTTACCCTCTCTGCCTTTCACCTTTTTCCACCCCTTCATTTCTCCTCCACTCATTCTCTCTGCTTCTCATCTTTGTCCCTTCGTTTCTTTCTCTATCTTCTCTGCTGCATTTTCTTTCGCACTTCATAACTACCCTTCAACTTTTCCCACTCCTCTTTCGTTCACGCTTTCTGCGCCTTTTGACCTCATTCAATTCTTATTGAATTTGACTACTTCTTACTCCCATTTTAATTTATTAACTGTACCGTCGTTTCTACGGCAACACATAAACGGTGTGATCAGAAATAAAGAGTAAGCTTCCCGTCAGAATGATCTCAATAATTAAGATGAACGTAGAAAACTTGTCAAATTTGATAGAAGTATTGAGGTACAGCACTTCATTTGATAATAATAAACAGCAGGAACCTTATAAAAGGAATGAACACATGGGTTGTATTAGTAGTACGATACACAGGACTGTTCCTTCGACGAAGGAAGAACTCCAATTATTAAAATAATAATACTGATGGTGATAATAAGGGAAATGAAACTGGAAATGTAAACTGAAGTGAAAGAGAAGAGATGTTGGCTGGAGACCCGAGGAGACTTATTGTCACTCAGCCTTCAGTAATGACCACTGGGAAACCAGTGTGATACTGTAAACTACAGTATTACTGTGGCCTATGAGAACGTGGAGAGGACTTGATACTTGAGGACACTTGCTGTCACTCGAACTCCAGCGGATACCACCAGGCAACTGGTGCAAGATTGCAAATAATAATAATAATAATAATAATAATAATAATAATAATAATAATAATAATAATTACATACAAAAAGGGGAACCTGAAGAGAGAAATAGAATCGGTCATCATCGCAGCTCAAAACAAATGCATCAGGACAAACTACATCAAAAGAAAAATCGGTAGAATACAGACAGCAAGGGCCGCCTATGTGGGGAAAGAGATGAGATCGTGAACCACGTAACTAGTGAATGTAGTCAACAAGCCCAGAAGGAGTATAAACACAGACACGATAGAGTAGCAACAGTGATACACTTGGGATTGACTAAACAAATGGGATTCAACCATACGGGAAAGTGGTACCCGCACAAACCGGAGAGCCCTGGAGAAAGAAACCAGAAATTACTTTGGGACTTTGACATGAAAACGGACCACCTCATCCAAGCGAGAAGACTGAACTTGGTAATCGTAAACAAGAAGAGAGAAACCTGCAAAATAATAGATGTGGTCGTACCTGCAAACCATAGAGTAAAGAGGAAAATGGGTGAAAAAAAAGTGTACTCGGTATTATACCAAAGACACTGAAGGTGAGATTGGAGGAACTCGGGATACAAAGAAGGATTGAGACTGTACAGTCCACAGCACTGCTACGAACTGCAAGAATATTGAGGAAAGAAGTAGAAATGTAAGATGTACTATCCCAGCTGTTACCAGTGGCCTAACAGAGGGGGAAGAAGAAAAACACCTAAATGGTAGTGGAGGTACTAATCACAGAACTGCCGTGATTGGTGAAGGAGAAATGAGATGAGATGAGAGGAGAGCTGAATACCTGAGGGAACTTACTGTCACACAGCCATCAGCAATAACCACCGGGCAACTAGCGTGAAACTGTAAACTACAGTACTGCTGTGGACTATGACTGTGTGGAGAGGAGGACTGGAGACTTCAGGAGACTTGCTGTCACTTAACCTCCAGCAGCAACTACCTGGCAACTGGTGTGAGATTGCAAATAATAATAATAATAATAGTAATATGAATATGAATAATAATAAATATTATCTATACATTTTTCTCAGTCTCATCTTTCTCATCCCTTTTGTTCTTCATTTCTCTTAAGTTTATTTGGCTAAAAGTGATATTTTTCCTCGAGTATATGAATCAAAACTTATCAAGAACATTTGAACAAAGCCACTCATGTTACATAGATGCAGAGATGTAGATATTGATTAATATATTCATAGTCGATAGAGAGCTAAATATTTCAATGCAAAATGTATGAACTGCTCTTAGTCAGAATGTGTTATGCAATTTATTTGGGCAACAATGCATACAATTTTAAATTCCTCATTCACAAGCCTAGGTCAAGTTAATATAGGTCAGTGATAGGAAAAAATGTTAGTTTACGCCTACGGTTATAGCAGAAAGAGTTTTATTACATTTTGCTCACTTTTTATGCTCCGGTGTTATCAGATTAATTTTCTCATTAATTATGTAAAAGAGAGATATAATACTTCCTTAAAACTTTACTTTTGTGATCAAATCATTGATAGTTTGTAATTTGCCTATTTTGCCTGAGAAAACGAAGGCCACTCTTGACATGGTGGAGTGGCTTGCATGCTGGCGGAAATCCAATTCCTAGTGAGTCCAACCAAGTCATACAGATCAAAGGGATGGAACCAAACTAAACCTTATTCTATCTCCCCTCCCTCAAAAAACTATATATCCAATTTTATTCTTTGCGAAAAAAAAAACTATATTTCCAATTTTTTGAAAAAGAGAAACAATTTTGTTTTTTGTGGAAAAGAAAAACTCCCGAGTTGATGACTGATTTTGGTATTGATTAACCCATATAGAAATGTGAACCAAACAACCGCATCCAAGGGAAATTACTCAAAGGCTGTAAACTCCTTATATTGAGTAGTGACGAATTGTTCCATATCTAATCATATGTGTCGTGTGGCATCAGTACCTTCCGGTTGGTCACTAATGGCACCTTTTTGAAGTTTTTCATCCCCGTAGTGGATTCCGAAGGCTATGGCCAGTCTCACTTCTGATAGTGCTGTCTATTATGTGGAGCTAGTTGAAACAATACCGGAAAACTACGTTAAGATAGGCTGCAGATTATACTGGACTTTGAATGCGGCTACCAAGGAACTATAACGGGAACATGATTGGAGATGGTGATTTGGTGCCTGGTTTGTGAAAATGAATTACAGTTCAATCTTAAATCTCAAAAACAACTAATCATTCCTGAATCTCTCGTGATCACTTTTGTTTAATATTAGCGTGAATATCCACAAGCTGCATAGATGAATCACAACAGCCCACACTTTTACCAAGACTAATCATTTAAAATAATCGATATTTTATCTAAAATCATCTTTAAAAAATGAAATCTTTTGTCTAAAATTATCTAAAAACTATCAGTAGCATGTTGTCGGTCCAAAATGACCATAGAGACAGAAAAAGGTGTGTAAATGGTACCCAGTGATGTACTCATGCACACTTAAAATTTATAGCCCAAAAAGTGACCAGGTGCCCCCCGGATACACTCACACACACATTCACACGTAGATAAACACACATAGATAAAAACAGACACCCAGAGAGAAGAATTCGCTGGTTGGTCGGTCTAATTGTTGGGCTATGGTGACTCAATTGGTGTTATTTCAGTTTCAGATGTTTTCCTGAATAAAGGGTTATTTTTTTTTATTGTGAATGGAAATATCTTAATTCCCGCCTTTTACAAATGAAAGTAGGTAAATTCAAAGATGATTCAGCCTTGATCACAAACGGGAACATTGAAGCGATTGATAACTTTTTTCTCTACTCGTTACAAATAAGCATGTAGAAAAACTAAGGCAGTGTCCGTTGCAAAGGCACATATTTGTAAGTGGATGGACTGTGTGATGAGCAGCCCACCTTTATAGTCATGTAACATTATTTTCCATCCGTCCTACGAAACTACGGGTGCGAAATATTTCAATGGCAATTTTTCAGTGTTTTATATCAAAATCAAATAGATAAAAAAAGATTTATAGTCAGTATTCATTTTTATTATATTTCTGGTGAGCCACTGACTCAACCAACTTCCAACTCGCCACAGCAATGTGCTGACAAATGTATATTGTTTTTGTCATCTTTGTACAATGGTTCATTCTAGCCGTCGAGTGATCACAATGCATACACACTGACTCCGACGGACAGGATTCCTTCAATTACTATTAGATATTGTTCATTGCCCAGCAACGAGAATCGCTTTGAACGTTGTTATCAGAATACACTAAATCTAATATTACACATCAATCTTTGAGACATTTGTTATAATTACGTATTAACAAAAATTGATAAATTTTACATCAATGAATAGAGTTATGATTGTTTCCAATTCTACTTTCTACATCTAGCGAAGCCAATTCCCCTTCTAAAATAAATAATATATTGCTTCGGATTGTCACATAGAATCCATTTTTCAAAATGTACCTATTTATTACGAGGGAAAGAGGAGGTCTGTTTAGTATCATAATCAACATCGTCCCCATGATCATCAGCGGTAGTGGTAATAGTAGCAGCCTTTTATCATTCATTGTTGAACATAGACCTTCCATAAGATTCACCAGATCTCTCGGCCTTGGGCGTTGCAGAGCCTATATTTTCTTATATCGTTCAGTCTTTTGCTTAGTTTCTATGTTTCAGCTCGATATATGACTAATGGGCGGAGGTGTTCGTTAGGGACCTTCTCTTATACTAACAGGATTTTCTTGTCATGAGGGTCGGGCTAGCTCTGTTGAAGGCTTGCCATCGTAGGACGATTTTCCGCTTAGTTTCTTTTTCTTTTGAAGTTTCCCAGAGACAAATTGCCCTGAATTGTCAGAGAAAATCTTTCTTGATGTGGTGCCTGTTCACTACGTAAAACAAAGAGTTGTGGACATTCTAGATGCTTACAGCATATTGCTCTAAAATTGAAGAAACCTGTGTGTGTGAGAGAGAAAGAGAGAGAGAAAGAAAGAGAGAGAGTGAGAGAGAGTTTGCATCTCAATTACTCGACAAATTACCAATGTGCGAAGTTAACAGCACAGGAGGCAGCAAAGAATCGAATTTAAAGATGTTTAGATCAGCAGTTCGAGAAATCTATTAATTGAAAAAAAATAATAAAGATTCAGACTATCTTCATAACTTCTATGAAAAATGTCTCACTTGATTTCTGCTTGAAATTATCTAAATTAGAAGTAAAACGGCTAAAATTGCAACGTTCAAGGGAAATGACCGAAATACTTCGAAGCTGTAGTTTCATATCATGATCAGAAAATTATTTCACATGACAATTATGGCAGGTAGCTGCATATACCAAACAGTCCGGCACTTTTCGAGCATTAATTTTTTCCGGGAGATCTTCATCCAACGATGGACGTTAAAAAGCTGCTGCTGCTGCAGGGAGATGAGGGTTAGGGTTAGGATGAAATATCTCTGTCATTTGAACAAACTGTTGCTTTAAAACTATGAGTAAGTGTTATAATAGACACAGGCCAATTGATCTCTTTACATGAACCGTTTTGTAATAAGGTTTTATTGCTAGAGTTTACATAAATACATATAGAAAACAGGTGTGTTGTAACTATATATTTATAAAAGATACATCTTTGTCAGTGAACTGAATTCAATGATTAAGCAGTAAAATTTGACAATTTCAGTCGTAGGAGATCTATGAAATTGTTAATAGCTACGTATGAATTTAATGCATAACTGACTATAATGATAGATAGTAAGTGCTTGCTGGACCGTTTTTTATGCAAGGGAAATACTTTTCTGATTTTCACGCAGGAGTTTTTTGCCCTTACACAACTTTTATTATTATATTCTTTTACAGAAAAAGTTTATTGTAAACAATAACATTCAGATTAAGTATCAATTTCTCAACTGAAATAGGTTCACATTCTCTCCTTATATTCCCAGCTTTTGCAAACTTTGTGGAGTTACTTCGATATTTTCCTCATTTTTTGATGACAAGAATGAATTAAGACCAATATAATGGATATATATGCTGAACTGAGAGTGTGAAAATAGACCAATTAAATTTTGCATTTCTCATTTCGCTAACAAGCTGTGCCAATTAGGTTGTTTACTTGCACTTCCGATTTGTTGAATCGATGCAAATATCAAAGGTATTTTTCTACGTAATCAGATTCTGTCAATTATAGGTCACACCATATCAAGATTTCCCTGTGAGAGATTAACACAAACTTGATGAAGTTTCAATTGAATGCCACAATGTGGAAACCTATCACTGTATCCCGGTGGGTAGGCGCTGGGCTCTCCCCATGTCTGAGTCATATCAAAGACTTTAAAAGTGGCACTCAGTGCCTCTCTGTCGAGCCCTCACTATAAAGAACTGGATTTTAGGAATCCTATGTTGTCGCCCAAGACAAACCGGAAAATAAAAAGCGCTAGCGCTAGGAGTACCCGGCCTTTTCCGGGTTTCTTAATATCTAAAATGAATACATTACAATTATAATCAGCATCATTTGCCTTTTAGCGTTCGTCACTGGACATAGACCTTTCTCCAGATTCGCTAGAACTCTCTATCATGGGCGTCGCAATGCCAATATTTTCTGAATTAGTCTAGCATGTCTGTTTATCTATGTTGTAGGTCGTGCCATATTACAACATAATGAAAGCAGATTATCGGCGCCGGAATTTGAACTCGGCTCGCCGATTCAACTTTGTTGCTACTAATCGATGTGTCACCGGTATCCCACTGATATTTCTAGAAACAAATAAGTGTTTACATACAATACATAGACTATAAGATTTTAAATGCTTTTCCTTTTTGCAGTTCAGCTGAAAATAGCTGTGGTGACTCTAAATTGTAACCTCTAGTGACCAGGGAAATCAGATGAATCTATCCCATGTTCTTCTTTGAGCCAATATCCTCATAGACTTTTTTTTCAGCTCCCTGATTTTGCTACTCGGATACAAATCAGTCAATGTATCTTAAATAATCTTATGAGAGTTTTTTTTGCGCAGAAATATTCACTAATCATAACTTAGATAAATGCTTTCAAAATACGTAATTGATTTTGTGACTCACTGTAATATTTATCAGCTACAAATTCTTAAAACAGATGAATTCAATACATGAATTCAAGTTTGCATTATCCTGGTGTAAGGCAAAATACCTTAAAAAATCTGTACAATGTCTAAAGGAAATAATTTTATCTGTTTCCCATTGAAATTTCTGATGCATAAAATCGAGTGATATAAAAAACAGGAAAAGATCACAACATTTCATCTATGTGCGCAATTCATCCAGATTTTTCTTTCTTTTTTTCAACCAGAAAGGAATTTCTCATATCAAACCCTAAAACTCCCTCTTGTTTAAAGGCTTCTACTCAACTTAGAAAATTCCGTTTGTTTCCGGAGAAGAAAGAATAAACAAGTCTGTATAGTCACTCAATAAAAACTGTCATGTAACCAACCTCTTTCAGTAGCAAGTTTGGCGTAGTGTTGGCGTATTGGGGTGATCAATTAAAAATTAAAGAATGTAATCAATGAATATATCACTTCTAACACATTTTTGGAGCAGCGATCACAGAAATGTCTGAATTTTCACAGAAGAAACAGGCAAAAACTTAGGGGTCAATTTAGTACGAATGAACATTGTAAATTAAACCACTTACTGAAAACCCTATTTCAAGGGAGTACAATTTTTTTCTAGACGTAATAAAAAGTAAATGTTGAAAGTTTCAGCCCTTTAGCTCCATTGGTGCAGTCTGTGATACATACAACCAGCCAGCTAGTCAACGAACTGAAGAAACCTACGGTGACAGATTTGGTTGACGGTTTTTAATGTATAACTTATCGAAGGAAAACATTACAACCAATCATTTATCTCGGAGTATTCACACGTCTGTCAATCTGTCCATATGTCTAACTTTCTGTCTGTCTATCTACACGTTATCCCCCCCACCCAATTCTCAATTGATTTCCTGGGTGGGCAATGCATTATGGAAAAAGAGGTTAAATTTTGGGGAAAATAGAGCCATTACCCATCAACATTTACCTTCCCTTCATCGTTGCTATCAATTTTTACTGAGTGATTATAACGTTGGTAGAGGTATGTGCTCTCTGAGTGATGTATAGTGCAAAGAATGCACGATTTGTTTTGAGACCCCAAAAAGCCATAAAACTCAATTAAAAGCAAAAATAATGAAAATAGCCGAACCTCACAGAAATGAATTAGTGTAACCTAGCTTATTATTGGGAAAATTATCTGAAATTATCTAAAAGGAAATATCAGCACAAGATTGGGCATTGTTTGTCAAAAATGGTCATAGACACAAGAAAGAGCACTTTTGGGGAAATTTTGCAGAGTTGCATACTTGTGCAAATTTGCAAAGTTGTATTCCCCTCCAAATCTTCAGGAGCGCATGAACACACACACACACACACACACACACACACACACACACACAAAGGCAAAGAGAGATCTGTTGCCCAGCTGGATCATGTAAGTGTCAGCACATCTGCCTCACGCTCAAAAAGTCCTCGGTTCGATTCTCAGTAGGAGTGAAGAATGTGGGAAACTATCCATCAGGATAAATTCCCCTGTGCACTTGGTAGCTAATTGATTACCCTTTAAGCTGTGTGATTAGGATGTAAGTATCTCTTCGGTGAACTTGCATCTTGCCAAGTCGATGGTCATTGTAGGTATCAAGTCCTGGTCCACTGGACTTGAGACTTACAAGGACAGAAACCAGGACTTAGTCACCGGATGTCATGCTTCATTTGGGGTTGTTTCTTAAAAGACATGACGCTTTACCTTTAGTTGGCCTGTTGGTCGGGCAGACCATTTGTGGGGCAACGGTGATTCGACTAGTTGTTTTTAACGTTCATTCCAAAATCATTTCAATAATGTTGAGTACATTTTCTTGTATAATCTATACGAAGGTCTGTTTAAAGTATAAATGAAATACCTTCGCCGTATATGGTCGTATCAATGAGGATTTATGAACACAAGAAACACGCAGTGAGGTTGTTGATTTCAATGCAGCGATGACAGAGCAAATATATCAGTGATTCATGAACTGGTGAATTATTCACCCAAGGGTGAACGAGTTTTTTTTGAGGTTATGAAATCAGGGAGGTAGATAGTGGGCAGATGAAACAAAGGATGCCTGACTTGATTTATTCAGGTATTTATATTTTTCTATCCTTAAAAATGCATTTTTTTTTAGATGTGTCTACGCATTCCTATTAGACGCTTTTATCTCGGTCGGTCGGTTCTATTCATGTGAACAACAGATGGAGGAAGGAGGAGAATGTATGAAGTCATTAAAAGAACATCCAATCTGAACAACAGATGATGTATTCTCGTCTGTTTTTTTTTTACAGTGTTGCCGGATATTGTTTGTTAATTTCAAGTAGAAACTGTCTCCAAAAATAGCTAAGGTTTTCAATTTCCAGCCAACTTTGGAGTTTAAAATGGTATATATGCCCATTTAGAGCCCACTTATAAACAATAACCACACACTAAGACTCCCGAAAAAGTTATTGATAATTGTACACTTACTTCAGTTTAAACTTACTCATTTTTTTTCGATGAACAGAATTTCGGGTCTCCTGTTACCACTACTACTACAAATAGTAATGTTACAATTATTTTGTTCAGAATCCCATTGAAATCTGAAATCACTGATATGGGCGTAAGAATGGTGGACACATGGTTGAACTTATGGCTCTGGTTAAGAGAGTGGATCATTACATTTGATACCCTTTTCTCTGTTTGTTTTTTTAATTTTAAATTCTGATTTTCCGCGATTTCGTTACCGTGCAATGTCATTTCAAAAAAAACCAGACAAAACGAAATTTAAAAGAATACATGAAAGAAAAAAAAAAAAAACAGATGGGAAAAAAAGGAAGTTCGTCATGGGTGAAAGAAATTTAGTCTATGCTGTAGTTAAGAATTACCGAACTGTAGCCTGAGAGACGCCAGGGCAGTCGTATGCTCAAAAGTCTACGGAATCAGTTGCATGAAGTTGGCCTGACTTTCAAAAGACATTATACATCAGCTAGACGCACAAATGGACAGCTGGTCAGCTAAACGTGTTTTTTGAAAGCATTTTTGGGAAAGGTACAGGATTCAGAACTATTTTAAATCTCATGGTACGGAAAGGAAGCTAATAACTAATGTGCTCGAAGGAAATGAAAACTTAACAACGGACAGGGACCGAATTGTCGAGCGGGCCAAAGAATTTTACAGAAACGTCTATTCCAACAAAGAAAAGACATGGAAATGGACAGGAAATACAAGCCGAGTGTAATAAGTTACTTCACAGGACGTGAAGGGAGTCATTAAAGATAGAAAAGAAAGACCCTAGGCCCCGATAACATGACCAGCAACCGACAAAAAAGTTGGAAAAGTCATCACTAAGAGAGTAGTCATTTTTTTTCAACTTATGCTTCAAACAAAGTAAATTACCAGAGGACTGGAATACGGTAATGCTGTGATATGAAATAAGAAATCCGGAAGACCTCAACAAGTACAGGCCAATAAGCCCACGCAACAACATTGACAACCTCTTTACCACAGTGATCCCCAAACGAATTATCAAAACACCAGATGAAAAACAACCACGGAAACAAGCTGGCTTTAGAAAAAGCAACTCAACCACCGACCATCTCTATTCAATTAACTAATTAAAAAAGAAAGCAACAAAATATAGATTGCCACTTCCTGTAGCATTAGTCGACTTTTAAAAAAAAAGCTTCCGACTCAGGGGAAGTCATTGACGTAATAGTACATTGTGTAGGTCCCGTATATGTCATAGTACTGCAACAAATCTACTGACACAGCAGTTCCTCTATCAGGCTACGTAAAGACTCAATTTAAAAAGTAAAAGGAGTGAGACAAGGTGATACCAGCTCACCCTAACTCTTCACAGCCTGTCTTCAGATGATCTTTCGAAACCAAGACTAAGAACAGCAAGGACTCAGAATAGACAGTGAATACCTAAGTAACCTCATATTAGCAGACGACATCGTCTTCTTTGCCAAGAACCTCCATGATCTCCGAAAAATGCTAAAAAGGAAATCCCCAAAAGGAAAACAAATCAAATGAAGAATCACACTAGATTGTAAAATTTTCAGTTGAGCATCTCCGACTTTCAAGAACAAAAAAATCCAGCTATGAAACTTAAACGGAAGACTAACCCTCAAACTGACAACCATGCAACGTGCACATGAAAGAATCATGCTGAACTTCGCAGGGAAAGATCACAAGACAGCACAGTTCATTAGTCAAAAGTCAGGAATCTGAGATATCATAGAAACAATCAGAAAACTCAAATCGCAATGGGCTGGACATTTTGCAAGAATGTCAGACAACTGACTCTTTCATCGATCCCAAGAGATCATATATGAAATTGTGACCGACTAAAGTAATATAGCTGAAGAGCTTAACAAATTTGAAAAGTACTTTCCCCCACGCACCCATGATAGAGAGAACCAGTGAATCTTGAGAAAGGTCTATGTCCAACGACCTACACTTAAAAGCTGATTATGAGGAGGATGAAATTGGTTGCAGTTTCCAAAAACGGTAGAAATATTTCAAAGAATCAAATGAGCCGAAGGGTTAGTGATTACAGAGAGATAAACAGCATTCCTTACAAAATAAGAAAGTTATCCTAATTAGAGGGGGGTGTAATGAGAGCCAATTGAAAAACTGATGATGATGATGATTGTTATGATGATGATTGTTATGATGATGACTGAGAGCGAAAAAGCGTTGGTAAAGATAGAAGGATGCACTATAGAGAGTGGGCAGAAAGAGGGATATCTTTCTTTTCGTCACACTACGTTCTGTTATTCATTTCTTAAAAATCAATTTCTGAGATTGAAAAAATAGAAAGTACATGAAAGAGAAGAATAAACAAATAGAAAGAGAGAAAGCAGAGTGTTTATAACTTATGGTTACGCTTATTAATATTCATAACATTCCATTTTTCCATGAATCATGTGGCATTCCATACACGAGATTTTTCTATTTTATTTTTCATGCAATGATTATTTAGTTTCATTTGGAATGTTTCTATAGGGATTAACTTTAAAAAAATGATTAGAAACAAACAACTTTATCCCAGAAACAAAACTGTGGCCAGAAGGAAATAAGATTGAGTGGCGAAATAAACAGTACTGGCTCCGCGACGCCCCCGATAGGGAGTATTGGGGAAAGTTTATATCAAACAATGGACGCTAAAAAGCTGCTGCTACTGATGATGATATCATCCAAAGACAGACATCAAAAGGCTGCTATTGCTGCTGCTAATGATAATATTATCCAACGACAGACATTAAAAGGCTGCTACTGCTGCTGCTAATGATGATAATATCCAACGACGGACGTTAAAAGGCTGATGATGATGATGTTGACGAAGTTACAATTTACACCTTGTCAAACAAATTAGAGTTAAGAATGGGGTGACTCCCCGCTTTTCAAAGAAGCAGTTAAAATACTCTCATTAGAGATTGATGCTGGTAAAACTCAAGGGAGTGATTATGAGTGCTTCTATTAAATTAGCATCCCTGAATGCCTCCCCGGTTTATTTCTTAATTACACTTGTCAATTCTCCTCGTTCAACATTCAGTCGAAGTCATCATAAAAACCGGAATTGACAAAATACATTTCGGGAAAGAACGTCCAATAATATTTCGAGAAAATCAATTAAACCCGTTAAAACTTGACAATCTATAACCATAGAAGCGTCACCCACTTGGGACTAATGAGTTTTGCTTTGAAAGAAAAGTGATTATTTCCAACTTGCTGGACTCATGGAATTGCACAGGCGTTGGCAATTAGAACTATCCATCATCCCATGTTTTTTCTCTTTTCTTACTCAATGCTTGAATCTTCCTATTCTCTCCCTTATCCCTTCCAGTCTCTGTTGCCAATCCATAATTTTGTTTGGATTAGTTTCATATGCGAAAATTCTTTTGCTCTCCCCTGTCTCTGAATAAAATGAGGTTGGCTGTGTTAGGGTCAAACTCCCTTGCTTCATTAAAAGCTACATAGTCAAGAAAACATAATGCATTTCTCCATATGATACTATACCAAAACTATGTTTCTCGTTTCAACTACTTTATGAGTAATTCTTGAAAATTGGATATGCAAAAAAATGGGTGCCAATTCATCATCGGTTTCTGTGTACTTCACTGTTACTGGTAATTGTTAATGACGTCACTGGTTTTTGTCCGGTAAATGTTGTTACAAACGGAATTAAAGTCAAAACTCTATAGTAGGAGTTTGATAATGAGTAATACTTTGATCAATTTGATTTATAGTAGTAAAAGAGTAATATTTAGATGAAATATCTAATATTTCACATTGGAAAAGTAACATTTTAATTCATATGATTTATGATAGAAAACATTTTCATAGAAGTTCCTCTGGTTCGCAAAACTGAATTTCAACCCTGACTTTTTCGAACACAAATTTTATTCAAGACAAGGTGATACCAGCTCACCCGAACTCTTTACAACCTGCCTTGAGATGATCTTCCAGAACATGGACTGGGAACATGGAGGAATCAAAATAGACGGCGAATACTTGAGCAACCTTATATTTGCAAACGACATCGTCCTTTTCGCAGAGAACCTATACGACCTCCAACTAATGCTAGATGATCTAAACAAAGAAAGCAAAAAATGAACTTCAGTAAAACGAAAATAATGTGCAATACCCATGTTGAGAATAAGAACATAACCGTCAGGATAGAAGATGCAAGGTAGACCGCTACATCTCCCTAGGACAACGAATCTCCATGAGACCCTCAAAAGAGGAGGAAATCGAGCGAACAATCACTTTGGGATGGCAAGCCTTCGGCAGAGCAGACTCAACTTTCAAGAACCAGATGATCCCAAAAATCCTTAAAAGAGTGTACAACTAATGCATTCTCTCGATAGTCACTTATGGAGCTGAAACATGGAACCTAGCAAGAGACAGACCTGCAAGCTGAGAAGTATGCAACGTGCGCATGAGACAATCATGCTCAACCTTACATGGAGAGACCACAAGACAGCAAGTATATAAGGAAGAAAACGGGTGTCTGTGACATCATAGAAACTATTAAAAAACTCAAATGGCAATGGGCAGGCCATGTTGCAAGGATGAAAGACAAACGGTGGACATCACGTCTCACAACATGGATCTCCACCGATTACATAAGAAATCGAAGCCAACAGAACACAAGATGGAGAGATAAACTGGACAGATTCAGGAAATACTAGCTCCGCGACACCCATGATAGAGAATTGAGGCAAATCTTGGGGACAGCCTGTGTCCAACGACGGACTTTAAAAGACTGATGGCGATGATGGTGATAAGAAAGAAACGAACCATCGCTGTCGTCTGCTTCATTCAAATTTCTGAGTAAGAGAATTGTCTCTCA
The DNA here is from genome assembly GCA_963457665.1 of Thysanoteuthis rhombus. Lineage (NCBI taxonomy): Eukaryota > Metazoa > Mollusca > Cephalopoda > Oegopsida > Thysanoteuthidae > Thysanoteuthis > Thysanoteuthis major. The sequence goes on along the minus strand of OY735231.1, from coordinate 41,065,030 downwards.
TGATTAATATTTTATTTCATGAATTTACAAATTAGAGAGTAACACACGCAGATCGTTACAAAAAAAAGAAAATATAGTATAGATGGTTCGCTTTCTTAAATCGCAAGACGGACGTGTTCAAATCAGATCTGAGAAGCTGCTTATTAAAAACTGTCTACTAAAACTTTCAACATAGGTTTCTTCCGTTTTCAAATTTGTCTTGATGACTGTCTGACTCTGCATGTATGTACGCGTGTATGTATGTGTGTATGTATATATCACAGGCAAAAAAGTACCAGTAAAGCTCAGGGTTGTAAATTAACCCCTTTTTTCCAAATTCCCCTCCTAAAAAGGTTTTTAATGGAGGATTTCATTTTCAATCGATCCCTTAGTTTACTTCAAGCAGTTTTCATGCCTTTCTTTTTTGAAAATTGGGCCTTGTTTCTCAACTGATTACGGCTCAACAAAAGGTGAGAGACGTGAGTTATCCATTGATCAGCCCTTCCCTTCTAATTTTTTGATTGATCACTCCCAACACGGCATGCAATCAAAAGACATTTTTAATGTGACGGTCTCCATTGAGTGACTGTTCATTTAAACTTTGTTCTCTAAAAAGAAACATTTTTGCATCTGAATGGAATTGATAGATGAACAGAATGCTTCTGATATGCATAATGCATTGGATGTCATTCTCTCACAGACATAATGGAGTCACAGTTCGGTTTTGTATAAAAAAAACAAACAATTTTTTGCAATCTGAAATCTATTGTTTGGTTTGATTTTATGAGAGGGATCAGAAAAGGTGACTTTCGTAAGAAAAAAAAAAGAATCTACAGGCCTTTGAACTAATTTTTCCCTAGTATATACAATTGCAGACTTAGAGGGAATTGTTAGAAGTCAATTATTACGAGAGTCTGTCGATACTAGACATCTGAATTAAGTTGCTTATGTCTATTGTCGTCCAAATATAATTCTGACAACGCTGAGTTTGCCTTTAATTAAAAACATTACCTAGATCCATAGATCTGTAATGGTGAAGCTACTGGATGATTTTACACATGAGTTGGCTAAACGAGAAACTTATGCGAAGTCACCAGACTTTTAAAGACAATATTCATTTCATAAAAGATCTGGCTCGTCGACATTAGGAATTTCAAATTTGAGTCCCTGGACTTTACCGTATTCAAAATTGAAACATTTGATTTTCTTGAATCATTCCACTTGAATATAACAATCTTGCTGATAAAATGCCTCTTACCTATCACTTCGAACAATGGTCTTTTTTTTTGACTGTAACTATTTTTTAGTGTGTGTTTTAAAAGAATTTTGAAAAACGTAGTCTCTATTTTCCTAAATTTTGCTTTGTCACTTTTTCGCTATTACAAAAATGTCGTAAAGGAAAAGTTGTGTTCTGTTTTTATTTTGTAGCGTAGAGGAAAGTAAGTAACAAATCAGTGAAAGTAGATAAACAGACTTATCTCATTATGAAAAATACAAAAAACGAAAATATGCAATGGAAAAGATTATCACTTTGATAGCAACTTACGAATAGATTCAGGAAGATTACACTTACATTTTTAAAAATAATTTGATATCAAAGAATTACTTTTTACTATTTTGACTATCCTCATCTTGGTTGTTTTTCACACAACGTTTCGGCCGTTGCACTCTACGGCACTCATCAGGTATCATCTGGTAGGTGCAGGGAAGTAACGAACCGAACCTTTTTATAACCGACAGGGGTATATTAACCGCACTCCCCTCTTAGCATTAGTAAAATTTTATTGTCTCACACAGAGATTGAACCTAGAATCATCAGATTACTTGCAGTAATTTTGTCTTAATCTGTAACCACTACACTACGTGTCCATATAGCCAAAACGTTGTATGAAAAACAAAACAAGATGGGGATAGTCCGAATATTAATAGAAATAATAAAAATACCTCATCTAAAAAATTCAGAGATTTACTTTTTACTATTTATCATCGTATTTACTCGAGTGAAATGCAACCTCGAATATGAACTTTTTCTAGGTAAAAATCAGTAACATATTTATCCTTTTATCACTGCAAATCTAAAAACATGTAAAACAGAAAAAAAGACAAAAAAACAACACAAACACTGAAACTGACATGGTTGCTGCTTTTTCTCAGTATCTTTTCGTTCGAATTTTACCAAAGATCCAAATAGTGTTTATTTATTGTTTTTTACAATACAGCAAAAATGTTACTCGTTATTTTTAACTGATTATTTTTGGCAGGTTCTATGCTAGTAGTATAATAATCAACTTTGCTTGGTGATTGACTAAATCTGTTACGAATTCATATCAACTGCATAAAGGCTTCATTGAATGACAATTACGTTTGACAGCGCTTCCCTCTGAAAATTGAAGCTGGAAGTATAATGTATTACATTTGAATATTTTCACAATGTATTAAAAACACAAGAATCTAATATCTCACAGGAAAATAATCAGACTCCTTATGAATACTAATAGAATCATTAATTCATATCAAAATCTGAAAACCAAAATAAATCTTTCAGGATCTTTTTCTTTTTATATACAGGACTTGATTATAATACTCTGAAGGAATTTACAGTGTTTTAGCAAAGAAAATGCATTTTTCGTTCTAATAAATCTTTCTCTTGATAAAATCCATATCTTATGATATCTTCTTTTTTTTAATCTCTAATCTCCTCCCAGTAGCATAGCTAGAGATACGTAGAGATTTGTTGGCCAGAAAAAAACGTTTTTTGTTCGTTGGAAATCCCTCTCAATAGGTTTTTAGTGGGGGTTCAATTATTTCTATCAGTTTATTCTAAATCAATCCCTAACTTTGTGTTCTACTCTGAATTTTCGTAAAACATACGTGAAATATTTGAAAATTTAGATTTTTTCTAGTCGTCACTACCCAGCAAAAGATAAGAGAAGTAACTTATCCATCGATCACCCCTTCTTCCAATCATCAAATTGATCACCCCGACACGGCATGTTGTGCCAGATTCTATTGAGTGACAAACCAGACCTGTAATATCTTGAGAATCGGGGCCCCATTGTTGCTCAGAAAAGGGAATTCTCAAATAGCAACCTCCTTCAGCCTCATTCACGACTTCGTGTCCTCCCGTGTCAATATCGACTATTGAGTTGAGGCTGAAAGCAAATAAATCTTTTCCTTTTACTCATGTTATTTAATAGTGTCCGCTCCAAGTAATCTTAAACTGTTCAATTCAATGATTGTGTGCCTTCCAAGAGATGCTTGAAATCTGAAAGTGCGGAAACGGGCGATACAGAAACCAGATATATTCTAGAGGCATCAACACACACAATAACACAACCGGATAACAACTTTGGTCTTGCAACATAGGTTATATGCATGCATGTATGTATATATGTCAAATCGATCCCCACTTAAATCCCTATCGAGGGCGTCGCAGAAAAGATGATTGTGTATGAGCCCGCTTCAAAAACTAATCAGTTCTTGGAGATATCGTATGGACTATCATGAATGTTATGTCCAAACTACATAAGGTCGCCATACTTTTACGTCTTATATCTCGAGAGGTTTCTCCAAGAATTTCTATAAAATGTTGTGGAAGAGTGGACATAGGCAGATCGATGCATTTGAAAGATAAAACGTTTATTTGCAGGGACGCTCATTGCACTGCAGCAAGGGAAGAAACGAGAGACGAAAGACTCATGTCGGGATTCAAAATCGAACCTTTATTTTTCTTCCTGGCCGACTGAAAATACATCAATAGTCTTCGCCTGAAGATCGAGCAAAATGATCATTCATAGAGAGGCAAAGAGAGAGAGAGAGAGAGAGAGAGAGAGAGAGAGAGAGAGAGAGAGAGAAAGAGAGAGAGAGAGCGTAATGTATGTGTCGAGAGAGAGGGAGGGATAGAGTGACCAGTCCTTTTACTGCCAGCGGCCATCAACCTGTAGGCCGTCCGACCCTTTCTCTCGTCTGGTCTGCTATTCTACTGCTCTGGTACTCCGGTGACCAACCTTTGGTCTCCTTTTAATAGACAAACGTCCTTTCTCTATTTTTATCTATTTTACTGAATCAACTTACCCTCCCTCTACCTGATACCAGAACTAAATAATCATCTACCCTTTTCTCTTTTATTTTCCTCATGCTTTCTCATGAAACCTAACTCACTGTCAATCTTTCTTACTTCCATCGTAAGTACCTTTATACATCGTTTTTTTTATCAACCCCAGGAATATGTGCTTTCGAGTTGTTTTACTATCATTATATGACAATATCACTACAGCGATGTTTATATTGGAAACCAATTCATGCAAGGTTTTCAATAGTTAGTGGGAATTTCCAGGACGTTATTTCTGAGAAATAAACATTTTGGACCATTTTGGAATCCAGAAAAGAGTTTTAAAGTCCACACGTTTTATCAGTTAAGTGTTATTATATGTGAATGCCATCACTGTACCCTAATTAGTATCAAAAACCTATTCATATGTGGTTTTTAATTGTTTACAGCCTCCTTTACTTTGACATTATTTGCACAAATCATCTGAAAGGAAATGAAACTCTGGTGATATTATGTGGTTCTGACTTATAACTACATAGCAGGGGAGATAATTGTGTATGGATATGTTCTAAAATCTAACCAGTTCTCCCATAGCTTATTCCCAATCTGTTCACAGAATTTTATAGAAATTCTTTGATATTTTTTAGGGGGATATCGTGTAGAGAACCATGAATGTATGGATGAATGTGATTGAATAACATTTACAAGGAACAAGATGTCTCTGTTTGTTCCCCTTTTACGTTTTTCTCGCCAAAACTGCCATTTTCCTTTTAAGGGTTAATTTGGGGGATCTTTCCCTTTGGACCTGAAATTTTGGAAATCTTTAAAGAATAAACTCCACCGGATAAAAATACTTTCAAAAGTTGAAAAAATATCATCTTGATCTACAATACAAAACTAACAATGGCAATACATTTTCTACGTAGTTTTTTAGTTACCTGTCTATGTATCCTTGCAGTCTGTAACCTCGGTGATTTGAGCCGGACCTCTTAGCCTCGAGAAGAGATTTCTCAGTCGTAGTGTTTGTACTGAGAGCTCTACGGGGGGAGCATTCGGTACTATCTTTCAAGTCTTTGGTGTCATCCGGCAATTGAGTTTTCTATAGATAATTCAAGTGGGATTTTTATCATAATGACTGATTTGATGAACATGTAACTTTTCCGCACCAATCAAAACAGAATTCACAAAATACATTTTCAAAAGATTTTTAAGATTCTAGCTGTGATGGTAACGAAATAAGAATGATGAGTTTAAAATATTTGATCGTTAACAAGGTCGTCTCGCAGGGTGCCCTATTTTGACTGGTTTATTGATAACACTTAGAGCTAAAAAGAATGCCAACAAATCGAAATATTTCTATATTCGTGTACTAAAAAGCACAAGAATCTAATATCTCATAGGAAAATATTCAGACTCCTTATGAATACTAATGTAATCATTTATATCAAAATATAAAAAGTAAAATAAATTTATGAGTTTTTTTAATTCACTGCACTTAATCACAATATTCTGATATTAGAGAGTTCTATGCATAAGCAAAAAATGACATTATGGCTATATTTGTAGCTATCTTGACATGTGCCATTTTTATGGCTAAAAATTGCTACATTTTCAAAAAAATGGCTTTTGGATAGATATTATTACTAGAAAAATGTAGATTTAATTTCCTTTATATTAAGTCTAATTTTGAATTTCAAGTGAACAATAAAACGATTCGAAGGTTACATTTATCATGCGCATGTGTGATTTAAAAAAAAACTTTCAAATTTAAAAAGATCTGGAAAAACGTCTTTTTTCTCTATTGCCCTCCAGTAGCATAGATAGAAACTTGTTGTCCTTATGTCGAGCTTAAAGAGCAACTTAATTCGGTTAATGCTAACTTGACCAGTGCATGGACACTAAAGGGAGTTCCGTTAACAACAGAAGTAATTATCTGAGAAACGAAACGGGCCTTTTTGACCACACCTTAACAACAAAATGCTCTTGCATTATAGAAATGTTGGTAATCCTTGGTTTGTCAAATATAAACCTACAGCTGTGTTTAACAAAAACACAAACACTCCAAATAACTGAGAATAATCAAACAGGTCTGATTAGTCACTCAATAATAACTGTCACAAGACCAATGTCTTTTGGCAGCATGCCATGTTTTGATGATCTATCAAAAAGGGTCGATCAATGGATAAGTTACCTTTCTCACCTTTCAGTGTAATAAGGAGTGAATAATGATAATTTCAGCCCTCTATTTCCAGTGTCACAGCCCGTACACGTGATCCATACATACATAGCCAACCAGCCGGCAAGTCAGCCGGCCAGCTGGACCAATTCAAAAACTGAGAGAAACCTATGTTCACAGGTCTGGTTGAGAGTTTCTAATGAATTACATGTTCATCAGAAATTAACGCAATGATGTAATCAAAAGCCGTTAATTCGTTTTTTAAGAGAATATTGTGCACCATTGATTCGTCAACGTACGAAGGCAACATTGCATCTGACGTGACTAAATAGCGTTTTATTTCCTTTCTTTGATAAAGAACAAAAGATATGCACTTAATTCTATTATTGCATTTATTTCTGATGAATATGGTGCAAATTACGACGAAATCCAACAGTTATCAGAACGGGGGAAATACGATGTTAAGACCAATTTTCAAATTGGTTAATGGTGTTTATAAGGAATTAAGTGGTTTAAGAGATATAAACAGCGGTTGTAACAAAGAAATGAAGCTGTTATTTGAATAAGGAGTATTATGAGAGGGAGAGAGAAAGCGTCGGTAAAGATAGAAATATACGAGAGTGAGATGAAAAAAAAAGGAATTTTTTCCTCTGTACGTAACATTGGAATATTATTCTTTTTAAAAAGTCAATTCACGAGATTAAAAAAATAGAATTTACAAGAAAGAAGGAGGCAAGCAAGCAGACTATAAAGTGTACACTTTATGTGTATTCATAACTTTTTATCTTACAAATAATCATATTGTATTTGTTTCGGAAGATACATTTTGTTTTATTTTTGATGCAATGATCATTTTAATGGGGAATAACTTGAAAACTCAATGGACAAGAATCAGTTTTATTACAGACACAAATGTTGACAAATGCTGTCAAACATTGTATGTATGATATCGCAGTTTTTGAACACGATTTGGTCTTCTTTTTTTTTGTTTGATTATGGACACTGCCATAGGTGTGTACGTCAAACCATGGACTACCAAGAAGTTTATATTTGGTGTTCTGATTCATAGCCCATCTACTCATTAAGCATCATAGAAACTAATACCTGCTCATGGTCTCCAATTTCGTCCAGTTGGATTACAGAAATTGGTTTGAGTGACACATATTGGTAAACAGTAGTAATGGATAATATTTGACACCGATTGCCGTCTCTGAAAGACTAACTGACAGACAGATAGACATACCGGAATATGAATTACATCTTTTACTCAGTGTTGCCAATTTAGATGCTTGTCATCTTAATCGAGATATGTTTTGTTGCATTTCGATGCCAGAATTTCTATCTAGATGATATTTAATAAGAATAAGGAATAACTTTAATTAATGTATTATAATAAAATAGTTGATTTCTTTAGTATTTTAATACAATGAATGCTGAAGATTCAAGTCATATCTATTTGTTAATAATGTGCGATACTTTTTCAGATTTTAGGTACATATTTGAAGAATATATGTTCTAAGATATTTTTGCTCCATTTTACATGTAATCTGGAAAAAGTTGTTGTTACAGTATCACTTAGATAAAGAGATGTTCATGAGAAACAAGTGAAGTCCAGTTAACATCGAGAACAATTTATTGAAACTTTTCCTTGCGTAATAAACACATTTTCTCATTTCACCAAAAACTAAGACAATGTCCATTCCATAAATGCTTGTTTGGAAGGGACTGGACTTTATGATGTTTAAAGCAGCCTGCCTTTATAGTTATGTTGATTAATTTTCCGTCCGCCCTACGAAATCACGGCTTCGAAATATTCTGGTTACTTTTCTTGGGTGTCGTTAATTTGAATATTATTGTATAAAATTTTAGATCTATGATTTTCGATAGAATATCTATAATCTGTAATTTTTTAATCATCCTCATCAGAGTTCCTGAGAACCATTTATCAAAAAACAATTCAAAGTCAACTCAGCAATCCTTTATGTCCTGACTGATCTAACTGGCGAATGTCAACTTCATACAATGGCCAGTCATCAAATGATAGCAATGAACGTATATACGCACACACATGCACACGGCGATTGCCTCAATAGCAGTGAGGTAACATCAATAGATTTTGATATTACCAAGAAAGAAACGAAAATACAATGGCCGGAAGACATCAAAGAAGAGAACAAACATTCTAATTCAATATTTATCGCTGATCGTAATATTTGATGAATGTTATAAATTAGATACTCAATAGAAACTGTCATGGAACAATTGTCTTTTGGCAATACGCAGTGTTGTTGGAAAAAAGAGGTGATCAATATATACGTTACTTTTCTTGCCTTTTGCTGGATCACTGAAAAAGTTTGAAGTTTTAGAAAACAAGAGGGAACGCCACCAAGCATGAATCAGGGGCCAATTTAACCCCCCTCCAATCTTACAATGTAAATTGAACCACAACTAAAACTTACTTAAGAGAAGGATTTTTCTAAAGACAACAACGACAAAGAGGTTTTCAGGACACAATAAGGGGTACACTTTTAAATGTTCAGTCCTTTAGCCATATCGACGTGGTCTGTGCGCGTGATACATACATATAGAGAGTCAACCAGCCAGACCAACTTTGAAACTGATGAAATCTATATTGACAGTTTTGGTTGACTTTTCCTAATACAATGACGGTGAAACACCGAAAAAAGGAAAAACATTCTAATTCTATGTTTATTTCTGATCGTGATACGTAGTAAATTTGACTAATGGACAGACATGAACTCGAAAATTCCTGCTCATCAAGCTTACGTAATAATCGTACAATAGAGACATGACCTGGGCTTCCGATGAAAAAGCAACCGAACAAGAATAAAAATCCTAAAAGTATAATTTCAGCAGAATATGCCAAATGTGCGGAATTTTCTCAAATGTAAACAAGACCATTTTTGCTTATAAAATGTGAACAAACAATAACTCATCCCCCTGGTAGAATAACTCCAAAAGCCTTTGCACGAAATATCATCGATTAAGGAATAACAAAGTTATCCGATAGAATAAATGACACAAAGACGCCGACGACAACGATGACAGCAGACAAACATAGCAAATGCTAGTTCCCAGCTTTCTTCCCGGACAAAAATCAAACTTAGGAAGGAAAGACAAATCTCATAATGGTCCAGGACGTCGTTCATCATTCAAAGAAGGGCATTTTATGAGGAGTTCAGTGATAGAAACAACCATAGTCCAAAGCCACATGAATCAGTTATGAATTTTTCTTGCCAGGCGTCCTAAATCTTACTCTCTATGCAGAGTGTTCAGCAGAGAGGCATTGAGTACCATTCTTAAAGTTTTGACATTGAACCGATGGAATTAAGCACTCTATCACTGTGCCAGAGTGATCAGTTTAGGAACAACAGATGCTCACAACTAAAGTAGGGTGACAGACTATAAAAATTAAGTGTCACTTGGAAATCAAATCGTTCTCCCGTTATTTCAAGTTCAATGACGACTTTTTACATTGATCTTAATTTGATGGTTGCTTTTTATCAGACAGATTTCCCTCCGGCAGTGAATAAATAGCGTTTGATCGGAGAATAAAGAATAAACCCTGTTCTTTAATTCTGATCAAACGGTATTTACTCACTGCCGGAAGGAAATCGGTCTGAGTAGAAGTTCCAATAAAAAGTAACTAATCAATTCTGATGACGGTAAAAAGTTGTCAAAATTCTAAAAGAAAAGAATAGTGATTTATAGTTCTTCATTTAATGAAGATGAAAAACGAATTGTTTTCTGTTCTTCCCTTTTAGTGTCGATCGACGTTTTTTTTTTCCCTTCTTTTCAATTAAGCCAAACCGTCTCTGTGCTGAATCATAAAATGGTCTTAAAGCAATCGGTTAAAAACCAGTTAAAAATCATTTATAGCTAGTGTTCTCAAGCTGGCTACGGCATCAGGTATCCCCGTCAAGGCTTCCCAAATCACTACTTTATTTTGTCTCAGGTTGCAAAATGTGAAATAAGAGTTTACAAACACCTGAAGTGTCACTACTCACTTCAACGTTCTTGATTATGAGACTGTTAGTATTCCATAGCGGTCATCGATCTAATTACTGACCAGGCTTGACGATGTCCATCTTTAAGTATCTTACAAGAACAGGTGTATCCAACCTGATCTGACCTTCGCTGAACCATTTAAAGACAGTTCTTTTGTGCTTTATGCATTTTTAGAAGAAAAAAAATGAGCTTCAATGACATTCAGCAAAAATGCAGAATTTTATCATTTCAACTTCAAATTGATAGCCAAAGGATTTTACTGGAGAGCCACCTGGAATTTAGGTTCGATGATATTTTGTCGTAAAAAGATCAAAGTGATTTGCTCTGGGCTCTGTATTATTCCTGTAAACTATACTCAACACGTAATTTCCTTTTCAACGATGTACAACATGCCAATATTTAATGAACCTTTCTTCCGATTAAGGTACCACAACAAAAATCTGCCATTATGAAAAATGGCGCTAAATAATTTTTGCAACTGATCTGGATTGTCTTCCCAGAACATCGTTAATCACTGATGATACCTTCCAGCACATCTCATCAGTTACAAAAGTTCAAAATACTTTTAAAAGATTCTTGAAGAATTTATTACAGCACTAGGGATATTTTGTGTTTGGGAAATTTGTTAAAATAACGAGCTTCAATAATATTCAGCAAAAAACGAAATTTTACTAATCTAACTTTAAATTTATAGCCGAAATGTTTTTCGAAAGATCAACTTGAACATGGGGTTTGATTTATTCGTTCAGAAAAATTACTTTCTTCTGAATTTCTCACTTCAGTCAATCAGTTTTGATAACTTTGGAAGCCATTCCCGTTTTCTGGTGCCACTAAATTGATATTTTTCTAATTGTTTTCAAGTTATTAAATTTAAGTTTAAGACATAAATAACATGAAAACATCTAATATTGTACCACAACATTTCAACTTCCTTCCACCTTTTCTTCGGCTTCAAAAAAATCCACTCGTCTTAAAAGCTTCTCATTTCTCATAAAAAATACTTCTCAGTCCCTCGGCATGTGTGAACACACACACACACACACACACACACACACACACACACACGTACACACACACACACACACACACACACACACACAAGGATCATACACAACCTCACAAGAACACAAAGATCACACAGTCACAAGAATACAGGGTAAACACACTCACTCACTCAAATGAACATAAGGCATTCACACACCCATAAGAACGCATGGCACACACAAACACACGCATTCACAAGAATGCAATGTACATACATACACATTCACAAGAACACAAGGTATACAGACACACGCTCATGAGAATGCAAAGCACACATACGCTTAAAGCACTAATATACATACATACATACATACATACATACATACATACATACATACATACATACACACGAATCATCCAAGAACACAAACATAAATACACACGAAAACATTCACACAAACATCTTAGCACAATCACACATTGATGCACACACAAACACATGAAAACACCAGGTGAAAATCCATGTAAAACCCAGGTAAAAACACATGTAAAACCCAGGTAAAAATACACGTGCATGCAATAAAAAAATGTCTGGGATGATTGGTTTTAATGAAATCTTTCTCAGTGACACTTCTTTTCTGGTCGCATGTTTTGGTGATGAATCTGTTATGGAATTTAAATCATGGTTACTTGAGCTTTGCTTAATTTTGAACATACTGTCGACACCGGGGGAAGATTTATGGTCTAGATAGTCACAGAAATATTATTAGTAATTATGAAAACTCACAGTCAATAATTGAACGATTGTACCGTCAGAAAGTCATGATTGCCAGTGATGTCATTTGATTTATTCTTTCTATATTCATTTCATTTTAGGGCAAAATCGAAGTTAGGGGGAGAAGTCACTCCTAATTGACCTTTTTGTCGTAGCTACCTGTTATTCGGACAGTTGTTATCATGTCTACCTTTAAATCAATTTATACTAATTTCGGTCCATTATTCTATACAGACTTTCTTTCAATTTGGGGGTAATATATGGTATTTTTGAGTGAGCATATTGACACTGAGGTGAAAGATGGAGATAAGGAATTTGAATATATCATTCAAATATATATGTAGATTATTTTCCTCGACAGAGATTTTCTATGAAAAAGAAAATGTTTTTAGAAAAAAAAAATGACCACAATGTTTAGTTTTTCCGAAAAGAAGTTTAGAAAAAATTCAAAACGTACTTTCTGAAGTGTCTGATCAGCACATTTCCATACAAAATTGCGTTTACTTCATGGAAATTGGTTCATCGATAAGGAAGGAAACCTCAGCTAGATTTGAAAATTTTACATCTGAAAAAAATCGAGGTTAAAGATTTGTAACCAAAAAATGCCATACATAATATTATATTTATTTTTTCTACATAACAAAAAATATTTCCAATGTTTGTATTTTACATACGATATTCATATTATATATTTATACAATATTTATGTGATATAAACTATTTTAACTATAAAAAATCTGACAGCTGCCGTTGTCTGCTAGTGTTCAACTTTATGGTATACACTCTAAATAAACGGCACCAGTCATAAAATATCTTTCTCAGATGCTTTGTTCTTATATAACATTGGAAAGGAAATCGATATTTTCATAAGATGATGTTAAAAACAAAAATGCCAAGAGTTGACCAAATTAGGTGTCAGTTTCCCCTCAAGTATACCACCATAAACTTTTAACCCTAGTCTATCTGAAGGCGGTCAAGTTAAATTGTTTGTTTGGTAATCACAAAGTGGTCGAAATTCCAACTTGTAGGGTAAGGGTCATAGAGTTAGAGTCTCTTGCTAAAAAAAATACTTCAGTTTTTGAGGCAAAGATAAAAACTTTTAGCTACATAACAGCAACAAAATTATCTGTATGCGTGCTGTAGTTTCAAAATTTTGGCATTTTGAAAATAATTTTAAGAAACTTTCGATGCGTCTTTTTCTCCGTTTATCATAATTGACAGAATGTATATTGTGGTTCTGAATGCCTCAAATAAATGTACTGCTATTTGATTTTAGACAAAACGCCAGAAAGATATAATTTATCCTATACTGATAATCTAACAGCCTTAAATAAGCATAAATTTGCCTTTCATGTCTTTTCAATTTTTTTTTATATTAAAGAAAATCTTGAACGCACGAAAGGATGTCGTATCCGGACAACATAGAGTAAAATTGCTCGAATTTTTACAAATTAAATGTGGCATCTCGAAGAAAAAGTATTCAACAACTGAATATCAATAGACGCTTTTTTGAAAATTAAGTTGTCAAAATATAAGGAAAGAAGATGTCAGAAAAAATAAAGATGAGAACTTTTTTACAAAACAAATCTTGCACGGAAACAAGTTTCTACATAGTTAGACTTTTAAAACTATAGGCTCTTTTGTATTTGCATGCCTTGGTGATAGTATATAACAGGGTTGTCAGATCATTGGGAACTTCTCTGACCTCAAACACGCAAAGATGTCCAATGTAAAATTGTTTATAAAACATTGCAATACTGCAGTACACAGCAAAAATAAGAATTTATTTCAATATTCTACGGCAACAAAATCAATTCATTTAAATCAACCCAATATTTCAAAGTCTTAAAGTGAGGCTCCCCCAAGTGTTCACACAATTGACCCGTTCATGAAATCCTTGATTCACATTGACCCCCGATATGTACGGGAAAATATTTACATAGACTTGCAGCTTTTGACATGATTTTGTTTCGTAACAGTTGGTTTCATCTTTTGATGATTTGAAACGTCCAGCAACGAATCTCCCTGAAATCTTCAAAAGAAGGAGAAATTGAGCAAAGCTTTACTCAAGAATGGCAAGCTTTCGGTAGAGCAAGCTCAACCTCCAAGAACAAGATAATCCCATCGATCATGAAAAGATGGGTAAACAAGCAGTGCACCCCCGATAGTCACATAGAGAGCTGAAACATGGAACCTTACCAAGAGATTGACTCTAAAAACGTACAACGTGCACATGAAAGAATCATGTTCAACCTCACATGGAGATATCACAAGACAGCACAGTATATTAGGAAAGAAACATCATAGAATCTATTTGGAAACTTAGATGGCAATGGGTTGATCATGTTGCAAGAATGTCAGACAACCAACAGACATTACGACTCAAAACATGGATCCTTTGAGATCAAATGCAGAATCAAGGCCAGCAGAATATGAGATGGTGCAACGGACTAGAGGGTTCAGAAAATATTGGCTCTGCGATGCCCACGATGGGGAGGTCTGTCAAATCCTGGGGAGGATCTATATCCAACTACAAACGATAAACGACTGATGATGATGATGATGATGATGATGATGATGATGATGATGATGATGATGATGATGAAAAGTTTAAATATTGCCAAGCCAAAAAATTCAGAGCCAAACCCTTTTCAAAAAACCCATTGTCAAATTAGGCTTTCGAATTGATACAATATCAATCCTAGTGCATAGACGTCCAGGGGTGCTTTCAGATGTGGGTAGGGGATTTGAGTGGTGGTGCTGGTGGGGTAGCGAAAGTGTATGTTAGAATCTTATTAAAAGTTCTTACATGATACAGTCTTCCTTTTGAAATATATGAATTATTGAGAATTAAAATGTTAATATAAGAGGTAAATGTATCATCTTATATCTAAATGTATTTTTGCTAACACAGTATCTCCAAAAGTTATCAATGAATTCCAACGGGAGTTCCTGGGAGGGTGGACAGTAAACTACAGAAGACGTGATTGAGTCTTGGGATGGATGCAAGAATTTTTTCTATTGAGAAATATTTTTCATTTCTTTTCGTGCATTTATATATTCACTCATGTTTATTCATACGATACCTCCGAAAGTTTTCGATGAATTTCCATGACATTTTGTCGGAATGTAAGTGATTAGCATACGATTAAAATTTGGAATGGATTCAGGACCTTTTTACAGTTATCTCCCGTGAATCTTAATCACTAACTGAACTGATTTTCGATTGGGTAAGGAAAGATTGATTGAATTTGGTATTGAATCCATGAGTGTTTAATGTTACCTTCCCTGCATCGTTACTATCCATGAACTGATTTTAATTCAGGATTTAATGACTGTAAGGTTGGCGCTCTCTGTGTGCTTTCTACTCTCTGATTATCATTTATTTGATTCTCTCATCTTGATATGATTTGTGATTTTCTTTGAAAGAAACGAAGTATAAATAGAAAAAAATTTAACCATCTCTAAAAGAAAAAAGAAATGTCTATAAGTAGGGAATGCCGGAGAGGGAAAAAAGGTCACCATCGTGATTCAAGTTTCCATGGTGACCGGAGTCTCTATGAGTGTCAGCTGACAGAGACGCTGACATTTTATAGAAGTGACACATAGAAATAGTAGTTTGTAGAAGCGATGCGTATCTTAGAAGCTCTCCGAAACCAAAATCATAGTTATTCTACTAAGTTTAACATGAAGCCTTCCAAATTATTCTCAAAAAGTAGCAGAAGGCTTTGCACAGGATTCTTACCTATTTCGATATATCATTGTAGTGGATAATGGCAGCCAAGGAAAAAACTGAATGTCTGCATGCTTTGGTGATAGAATATATGCGACCGTGGTGCGTGCCTAGTTGCAGGTGGGGTGCGGTTGGGAGTGCGTGCCAAGATGCAAGCGGCAGTGGGTGTAAACGTGCGAGTGAGGTGTGCAGATGGGAATGGTGGTGCCAGTAGGGCTGCAAAAGTATAGGCTGGGCTTTCATTAAACGCGAAAAGTCAACCTGTTTGCAAACGTGTAATAGACCCACAGACGCCAAGCACTAGAAGTGGGGTCACTCACTCCACCTTGTGCTATTTTTACCCACACCAAGAATGGGTGATGGATTCATGCCTTTCCAAAGAATCTCACGTTCCAATAAACATAGACTTTATACGAAAAGAACCAAAATTTCAATAACACGTTCACTATGAAGTTTAAATGCCATTTTTACCTGACCACTTAACCCTGAATAGAAGATGATTTTAGGTAAGACGCATCTTATTAAGGAACTCTTCTCTATCAAGTTTCAAGTAAATGTGACCGGAGAAAGTCGATTTTCAAACAAGATTTAAACGCATTTATTGACAGATCACGTGGCCTTGAGTAGAAGATTCATCTACGTGAAAAGAATATTATCAAAAGTGACTTTTCGATCGTCTAAATCTGACATAAAACAGCTGAGAAATAACATGGTGGTAGATCTCCCAAAAGAAAGGCAAAGCCTCTAAGAGAGAGAGAGAGAGAGAGAGAGAGAGAGAGAGAGAGAGAGAGAGAGAGAGAGAGAGAGAGAGAGAGGGGGAGAGGGAGAGGGAGAGAGAGAGAGAGAGAGAGAGAGAGAGAGAGAGAGAGAGAGAGAGATGAGGACGCTTTTAAAGGCAACAAAACTCAATAAAAGTAACTAGCTGGGTACTACATAGTGTTACAAAAACCATTACTGGTTTTCGATTTGATTACTATTCATCTAAATGTTCATGAAATTGGACAAATTTCATGAAAATCATTTTGTGAAAAATAGATATACGCAAATATCATATCGCACAAACATTTTTGGATACATAAAAGTGTGGAGTCTGCATAATGTGAAATGCTTTCAAAACAAACAGTAGTGTCCAGTTGCTATCCCATAGATTAGAGCAGTGGATAAATTGAGAGAGTGTAGTGTATGGAAAAACGTAGATTTCATTAAATGTTTTGGTAAAAGACCCAGAAATATATGAAAGACATCATCACTAAAAAAAAAAACGTGGATGGGGGGGGGGAAACACTCGAAAGGAAACCATAGATGAGGGGGAGCTATTTGAAGAAAAACCCTGGATAATGCAGACCAATAGAAAGGAAATCATAAATTACATCAGAAAAAAACAATTCTAACCTATAATCTCATGCTTGTGAACACTAATGACGTCAATAAACTAGGGAACGACAAACTTTGTAGACATGTGTGTGAACACATCTAAAAACCAAGCGCTGACAGCCCTGCTTGGTATTAGTTCGAGAAAATCAATGAGAATGAAGTGTGGTCCATTTCTTGGTTTGTCTATATTTTTTATCATCTTTTTTGCCTGTAGTAGTAGAAATGTCTTTTACTTTTTGTCATTACCTCGTATGGCTAAAGGTATTGGCTTAGCTTGTAACATGACTTGAAGTAAATCATACATCTATTTGGCACAATACCAAACCAATTAGAATACTTCAGATGCTCACAAATCTTTATCTATCTCGTTCAAAGGACAAGGATCGTAAATTAGTCAATTAAATTTTGTTCAGTAACACTTTTTAGTCAGTGGGTGGCAAAGCATGTGCTACTGGGATGCAAGGAAAGGATATGGTTCGGTGATATGAAACGATATGAGTAAAGAACGAATTCTTGAGATATATCTATATGATATTGAAGGCGTAATTTATCGAATTTATTCACCATACATAGTTTTTGGGAATTGTCATTTTGATAATAGATGCAGGTCATTAGAAATTCAAGATTCCCACCAAACTATAAATAGTTTCAGTAAATGTATTTATCTATGTATTAGCCAGGAAAAAAAAAATGAGTCAATTGACAAAAAGAAGTAAGAAATGGATGACGAATCAAAAATTCATGATGACTTAATACCCAATTTTTTCCAAATACCTTAGGCTAGATGAATACGAATTATATGATTTTATCGCAAAATGCACAATTGGCTTGACATTTTCAGCTAAGCTGCTCCACTGGTAGAAAGCTACATTGACTAATTATAGATAGAAGATAAACCTTATGTTGTTTATTTATCACTCCTAAAAACTAAACAAGAATTAAATACTAGTGTCATCGACACCAGGAAGAAACATAATCACCGAGCTCTCACAGCAGTTAGCACTGATTTAAATCAATAATTATATCACAAAATGCACAATTGGATTGACATTAATCAAATACTAGTGTCATCGACACCAGGAAGGAAACATAATCACCAAGCTCTCACAGCAGTTAGCACTGATTTAAATCAATAATTATATCACAAAATGCACAATTGGATTGACATTTTCAGCTAAGCTGCCCCACTGATAGAAATCAACATTGGCTACGTATATATTGATGATAAACCTTTTATTGTTTATATATCACTCTTAAAAGCTAAATGAGAATGAAATACATAAAAAAGAACGATGAAGAAAAGAAAAGAGGAAAGGGGGAAAAGGTTGCTCAAATATTTAGATCTGACTTTCCGTCCAAGAGCAATTCACATCATTTTTTCGATTCCATGTTTATCATCTCTACCCTAGGTACACCAACAAAGCTGACTGAAGAGATCCTTACTTATCGAGGGAAAATGGGGCCAATACCGGAGAAAATACTCATAATTTTCGTTTCTCGTACCGCATACACAAAAAGGGCTCATACGATTAAATCTTTGTTGAAATATGTGTTCATTGAGTTGTCTATGATGAAATCACAGCTTTGTTAAGTTCCTATTACGTGTCAATTTATACATGTTGTATATTGTACACATTGTCTGATAACTGCAAGCTATTCTCATTTGAATTCTGCAAGCGTATTGGCGTCTTTTATATTTTTATGATGCAAATCTATTCGTAAATGACATTGTCAGGATAGATATTCACGAACCAATCAGTTTTTTTCCGGTGTTACTATTATCATTTTGATGTGTTAAGTTTTAGGAAGCATCGTGCTCAACGGAAAGGTTGACGGCGTGAATATGCTGTCTCTTTTGTTTTTCATTTTAGATTGAAGAAAATTGCACAAAAACCTATACTACCTTCTGATAAAGGTCATCCCATCTAACTTCCTCAAATAACTTCCGTCAACCTGCTCCCTCCATACCCCTGTCACTGCTAGAGCAGTTGAATGTTGTCTTTGTTCCAATTTTCTAGTGATCTCTAAGCTCATCGCAGGATCGAACCCATTATCTAAATTAGGTTTCCCATGAAGCTTGATGATTTTGTCCCACAAATGTTGGATTTGGGAGTTTAGTTTAGTATCAAAGATCATCCCAATATGTTTAGGCTGCATTTTTCTTGCTACCCCATCATGTCCCAACATCAGAAAAAGATGCTCAGGCTTTTTCTCTTCTTGCCTCTTCAGTCTTGTCTGCATTGAATAGCGTTTTCCGCTGCCATGGTCCCTATTCAACTCACTGCCCCTTTTCAACAGCAGAAAAAGAGATAGATCATCTGCAAAGAGTTTAAGATCAGGGTTTAAGTTTCCAACAAAGTCGTTTATAAATTCAATGACAAATAAGATTCCACAGAAGATCCTTGACGTACGTTAACTCCACGTTTCGAAAGTTCGAGTTTTTTTATCATCCACAAGTCATGAAACGGAAAAATCTCAGTCGGTTTCGTGTTGAAAATCATCAAATGTGGTCCTCATTCTGCATTTCTATATTTTGCAAAAATAATTTTTGCAGAATGTTCCTTCTTTTTTTATTCTTAAGTTTCATTTTTTAGATTCTGTCATTGCACACTTTGTTCTTACCTCAATTAACCCTAAACCTATCCCTTAACTAACACTAACTCGAACCCTAACTCCCAAACTCAATCCTAAACAAATTGACAGAATTTCATTATAAAAAGTGGAAAGAACTTTTGTGCTAGTCTTCATAATCTATTCGATAAATCTTTTCCATCTGCACATCTTCCTTCTTCACTTGATAACGAGTGCAATATCCACGAAAGCAAAATGCCAAAAAAATTACCTTGCCAGCATTTTTTTTTAATACAAAAGAAACAATATCTGCAATTCCTTTTTTCCAAACTCGCAAAACGAAACAGACTCAAAATATTGAGTAACATGAAAAGTCACTAGAAACCATAATGGAGACGGTGGCCATACGTTAATACAATAGTGGTAATTAATAAAAAACAAAACAAAACAAAAACATGAAATTAACTACTCCTTTGTAGCTGAAGCTTGCTGAGATTCTTCCCTTTTATGACTGGTGTAGCACTTGAAAGAAAATCCAACCTTTACAAATGCGTAGCCTAGATGTGTCACAGAACTGCAGTATTACCAATTGAAGGACCCAAGACGGAACCCTTTATCTCATTCCATCTAGAGCTTTCTTCCATTCATCATTATTCTTTCCTCCTGATTAGCGGGGAAATCTAAGAGCAAAGACAGAAAGTCACTTATGATACCACAACAGTCAAATCTATATAGTAATTCCTCATGTCACACTCCATTAAATACCTTCAATGAATCATGGGATACTACTTGAGTTTCTCTTGTCGGTACTACTTCAAAACGAATGTAGTCTTGATGGATGATAAACGACAATTGGTTCATTGTCGAGTAACAAGGACGAAAACCAAACTCGTGAAAAATTAATAAATTGTTTCAAAGATTGCTACATTTTCAAAAGATTTCATTGAAGAGAAGAGAGCAGAAAGCTCTGAATATTTGAAACAGTACTTTATCAAATTTACCAAGAAAGGATATGATTTCGGATAAGTATTTAGCGCTAATCCTAACCCTAACTTACTAACTCTAATTTCAAACCAACTTACTAACCCTATCATCATTTGAACATCGGTATAAATCTAGTCACTTTTAGCCATTCAAGAATGACCAATTCAAAAATGTTCTGTGTAATAGTTTAGCAGTAGTGTTCCCGTGCATTATCTCCCTTACTACATATCGATATTTTGTCAGATTTTACCCAAATTCCAAAGAGTTTCAACTTTTGTAACTTTTCTAGGTAAATCAATGTTTTTGAATCTTTCAAGACTTGTACGTCTCGTTCCGCTTCAAGATTCTCCTAAAATTTCTCTGGGCTCTATGGATTTCTCGTTTAGCAAGTTTGTTATTTCAGCTTGAAAATGAGCTGACAGCTGATATAAGATAATTCTGAATTCTCCTCGCCATGCTTGATTTACTTTACATGCTAGGTGCGTCATTTTCAAACTTAAAATTCCTTAACTTCGATTCGCCCAACTGATAAAAAACAGAACAAACTGAAATATAATCCTTGTTATAATACTGTTTTGATCTTCAAACTATTCAATTTTTTTTTTGCACCTGCTAAATACTGAACTTAATCCACCATTCTGAACAGTACACATTAATTAAATTGGCGTCCTTGACACTACCGTCTGAAGACTTAGTAAAGGAATTCAAAAATGTTCAAGTATTTTTCAATAAGTTTATGAGTACTTTTGAATCAAACAAATCTCTATGGGCTGGATAGCTCGGTTAGTTTTCCCTTTACTGTATTTAAATGATTTAAAGATTGGAAGAACGTTATTCGATTGCATTCGGAAGCCTAAGTTGATAACCAGGGGATAATGTTTTGCTCTTGAAATGTCTCTCTCTGTGAACCTCGAAGTCAAACTTCGTTTCTTTGAGCCCCTCCTCTCTCAGAAGGAATCAGTTCCTCTAGTCTGATAAAAGAAATGGTACTGTGAAGGGATGCATGACCTCCTGCACCCCGGGGAGGGAATCTTTAACCCCTAACTCCACTCAGGGGAAACTTGAAATTTAGCCGATTTCAGGTTTTTGAGCTTTAAAACCATCAACATCGTGCGTACAGTTGGTGGAATTCCTGCCATCCATACAATAGAATAGCACTTAAGTTAAAATATCAGTTGGCCACCTTAGCTGATAAATCCCAATTTCGCTGATTTTTCGGTCAGTTGTGCATCTAACTGCTTACTTTTCATTTTATGATAACAGTTAAAGATTTACAACCGGTTTGCTTTGAAATTATATGCACTCCAACAGTCAAAGTTGTTTTGATATAATTCCGATGTTCTAAATGGGGATCTTGAACGACACTCACTGAAAACCAGACATTCACATTGAGCAGATGAAACGAAATAAACTCTTGTCCCTGTCTTTTTAAGACGTATAATTTTTTCCGCTTTTTCTTTTAAAGAAGTTTGGATACAAACAAAATGGATCAAGATTGTCTAAATATCATAATTATGAGATATTCAGTTTTTCTCAATCTTTCCATTTCGTCAATCATTTCAACCACTTAGTTGATTTTATCTACATCCACACAACAGACATTGAATTATTTGAAACGTCTATAAAATGTAATATTTTGTTCATCTAATAATGCTATCAATGCCTATTGCTATTTTCAGTTCCGAAGTATAACCAATTTAACAATCCTATTGCAATATTAGAGAACAATTAGTTTTAATTTCCAATCAATTATCATTCTTTTTCTACGTTCCTTCTAATTAATACAAAATGTAATAGAAACTTGAAACTGTTTACGACCCTGAAGCTCAAATACGAATGTTATTAACATTGCTATGAAATAGATGCCATTAAAATATTTTTCAACTGCATTATTGCTTTCTCCATGAGTAATCTCGATTTTGCCAGTACTACGCTGAATGGAAAGTAGGAGGTTGTTCCTTCAACTAATTATTCAACTATTTATATGCCGTATTGCATTAGAACGTGGGTGATCAAGGCTCTTTTTTCCCTTATCACTCTCAGCAATTACAGTTCCTCTAATGCCTTACGGTACTTGTTCTCGCACTCATCTGTTCGAACCTTTCAAGTAGGTTACCCACTGCCTATCTCTGCTTTTCTTACCTTCTATGGCTTCTTTGATGAATCATCACCGAAACTGACTGAATAAGTTTCTTTTTTACTAAATTAGACCGACCGACTGGGTGACTGTGTATGGATTATGCGCACAGGTAGAAGGCTGGGATGCTGAACATCCATTTTTATTCTTTTATTGTTTTTTTTTTAAACCTCCATCCCTGCTTTGAGGGGTCAATTCACAATGTAATTTTATGTCAAATTGATTCTTTAATCTATGCCTAGCAGCATTCGTTGCTGCTTTTTTTAATAATCAATGCTAAACAAAAGTTGGGAGAAGTAACTCATCCCTTTTTCAATCTTTTTAAAAATTTTATCCTCCCCCATTACGGAATGCTTCTAAAAGACATTTATCGCATAATGAACCAACCAGACCTTCCTTTTCCTTATTGTTTGCAACAATTCTTTATAATATTACTTTCATCAAAACTAACTACTCATAGAAACCAAACCCTTGACTTCTAGTCACCTCTTCCACCAGTCAAGCCAATCTTTTGAATGCAATATTCAAGCAGATTCCCCGAACATCGTTCCTTCTGACCTGATCGCGTGTGTGCACGCACAGACATTTTGGAACCAAGGCACAAAGGAATTTAATCTGTGCACAAAAGTTACTCGTCTAGAATAATGTATAGATGAGCAATTATAATTATACGTATAATATATCATGACATAATTAATCACTGCTACCCACAACACTGTTTAGATACTGTTGTTAAGTTTAGGTTATTCATATGATCTGACATTATTATGTATCTATGTATCTGGACTTTACTCAAAGCGTTCACCGTAGAAACTCCAAGCTGTGCCCTTGATAAGAAGGGAGAATTTCTTTTTCAAATTTCCCCCCAAAAGGTTTTAGTGGGGGTGGGGTTTATTTTTTAATGTAAGTTTATGTTAAATTTGTGTGATGAAAATGGGCATGTGGAGATAATTCATAATTTCCCTTGGAATGCTAATTATACTCAGAATTGCAATTATTTGTTTTAGTATAATAATAATAATAATAATAATAATAATAATAATAATAATAATAATGATAATGATAATAATAATAATAATAATAATAATAATAATAATAATAATAATAATAATGATAGCAACAACAACAACAACAACTTACTGCATGATATTAAAACATACCAATACAATTTCATTAGCCACGAGAGATGAGCTGTGCAAGAACTATCTTGAAACAATTTCAAGTTCTCATTTGCACAAGCATTCAATTTACTTTTGTCACGGGAACAAACAAATTTGTACATCATAAGATTTTTGTGGACACTAACTACTAAAGATTCGTAGTAATATTGTCCCCCAAAAGAATTTTACTCCCAAGAGTTGGGTGATTTTCTTAAGAGCATAAAAACTACTAACTTCAAATGACACTTTTTTTCGTCTCCATTAATGTTCTCCTCGGTAACGAATCTATCATTCGAAAATTGGAGCCCGAACTATCTGATCCTTCTAAAATATTGTATTAGCCCGTTCACAAAATAATTACCGTTCTTTTTTGTCGTAACTCGTTTTTGTTAAGATCATGTGGAATACCCTTTACCTAATTCTTCCGTTCTACCAATTTGCCTTAGATGATCCTGTATTGACACATTGCCAAAATCGAGTAAACTGGCTTAGGTTTTGTTCGACCAACATCTTCAATTATTTTTTTTCTTACTAATGTAGAAGTACATCCGCCCTTTTGATCTTCGAGACTCAAATCACCATTCTGAAACTTTTCAGACAGCCGTACTATACCCTCAGAGGGTGTCCTTCGCTCTATGCTAGATTATAATTGGAAGCTGTTTGAGATGCATTTGGCATATCATGTTTATACTCGTGCAAGAGGATTACAGAAAACTATTTTTTCATCTCCAGGTTTGAGAGTCCATACTGTCAACAGATAGTTCTGAAAATAAATCGTGTATATCAGTAAAAAGAAAACCTTTCAATAACTAAAACTAACTACATATATTAGAACAATATACTGAAGTAATGTTGTAATGCACAACTCAAAGTTGGTATTGAGAATCGGCCTTTATTTTCCCGACAGCCTGATAGCTACGAGATGACAATTTGGAAGAATTAATAAAGTATCAATAAAGTACGTAGTGTCTTTTGCTGGCTACGGCTTCAGCCGTCCCAGCCGAGGTTCCAAAAATCGCTTATTTGGTATGTTCCATTTGGAAATAGAGATGAAACGCACAAAGTGGCATCAATTACTTCACCATGAGTTATTTTACCCATAGATGGGAGAGAGATAAATTGATGCCTTTCTTGAAGGCAGTCTTGCAAAGTGAATACAAACTGTCCCATCGGAGTTTGGCCACCGTGCATCACTCTGCGATCAATACAATCCAGATCATCATCAGCCCCTCAGCGTCCGTCATTGGACGTAGACCTTCCAAAAGATTCGTCTGACCTCTCTTCATCATAGGGAACACCGTGCCAATACTTACTGAATCTGTCTAATTTGTCATGCCATCTTATTTTCCGTCGGTCACGGCCTTTCGCATATGATCTCTTGGGATCCGCGTTGTGTGTCGTGATAACTAGCAGTTATTAGACATTCTTGCAACAATACCATTTGGGTTTCTCAATGGATTATATATATCTGACTCCAGTTTTTTTCCCTAATATACTGTGCTGTCTTTCGATATTTCCGTATTATTTTGAGCTTGATTCTGGACTGTGCACGTTGCTTTGTTCGCAGCCTGAGGGCCAATCTTTTGATTAAGTTCCATCTTTCAGTCCTCTAGGTTACTGTCAGGATGATGCATCGTCTTTACACCCTTTATTTAGAAGTAATAGGATTTCCTTGAAAGTTGGGTAAGTTCTACCTAAAAGCTGATCATCCTAGATTGATTCACCGCCTGATTTCCTCCAATCAAGATAATGGCCCTAATATTTACAGAGATAGACTCTTTAGGAATCCCTGAGATAATGACCTGCCAAAATGCTACTTTAGTCAGCGAATTTTTTTCAGTGGATATCATATCGACTCGAGATTAGTATTCTAGCCTACAGAAATTAGGGGAAACCAATCAGAATCTAGTTATAGCTTAACCAATGAATGTGTCTATCGTAGGAGGGGTGAATTAACCGAGAAATGGTTTTAAGGAAATTAGGCGACTATTTACCGTATATCAACCACATTTCTGGATTGTTTTAAATTTTAAAAAAATGATGCCTAAATATAATATGAATATCATTACTGTGATATTGTTTTCACAGGATATTAAAACACATTTTACAAATATCGTATATCAGCAACCGCATACCACTCCTTAAATTGCAAAATATGTGAACATCAATGAAAAAAAAATATTTAGGAAGATCTGTCCCTGAGGCTGAGAGACGCGTATGTGGCTGCTGAATGGTGGCACTGGGATGCGTGTGGAATCGAGTTCTCCAATGGCTACGGTCTATCGCCCAGGCTGTCACTTTCCTTCTTCTACGGTACCAAAGAAAACCACACATATCCGGATGTGTAGCAAGTTTGCCTCTCCGTCAATAGACACCTCAATTGTACAATCCTTCATTTGAATGAACTCAGCAACATTTTGAAAGACGGAATTCCTGAGGTTCATATCAGCAAAATAGGGACAGATATTTAAGGTACCGTAAGAATTGGTTCGAAGTGTTGCCACTTCAGACATTTTTTTCAATTTTAATTTTTCGAAATTGTGAATTTTAATGTTTTCCTTCAATTTTCCTATGCTAGGGATCCAGTGCTACCAATTTGAATGTTTTCTTTTTAATTTTCAAATATGGGAATGATTTCCAGATTCGTAAAATGAAAGAAAAAAAACATCTAAATTAATAACACTATTACATGACACGGGTCGCGCCAAATAATATAAAGTTTTTTAAAAAATTTTCTCACAATATGAGATCTGCTTTTCTTACGTCTCTAAATGTCTGGGTACCAAGGAGTCAATTTAAAAACCTGCGTTGATTCAAGTGACTACAGAAATAACAAGTCTGGTTTGTTATGTAACTAATTTTTGTAGCATGCAGTGTTGGGGTGATCAATTGAAAAAGGGTTGAACAATGAAAACGCTACTTTTCTCATATTTTATGAGCCTGTGATCACCAATAAAGTAGAAATGATTTTTAAAATGTGAATGCTACTGGACACAAACTGAGCGACCAATCTGGTATGAATTTACATTGCGAATTGAATCCCCTCGGCAAAAACCTATTTGGGTCGGGGAATAAGAGAAAACAAATGTTTTTTCTAGACATAATAATGAATGACTGCTGAAATGTTCAGCTCAGTAGCTGAATTTGTGCGGCCTGTCCGTGTGATACATACATACTTAGCAAGCCAGCCAGACCAGCTAAGAGAAAAAGAGGAAACATATGTTGAAAGTTTCGGTTGACAGGTTTGAATACTTGAGCAGTTGAACATTAGCGCATGATGTTTATCAAGTTGACATATTTTGCTCCTGGTTCGAATTGAAAAAGAAAGTTCCCCTGAGATAATCACTCACTACTTGCTACGGCCATATCCTGTTTGATACAGCGGTTCACAAAAGCTGAATAATGTCGAGCTTGGTTAGTACCAAATGGGTGACCAACCGGATATACCAAGTGCTCTAAGCTGGGGATAAGGCAGAGAATCTCCCGTGGTGATCCTGGTAATATTTATTCGGGAGAAACTGATCTCTACTCTACACTCAATAATGCAAGCCAGAGGCTCACGTCCTTTGCCCAGAACCGTCTTACTGGCCTGGCAGCAGCGACAAGATATTGATGAGTGACTCCCAGATTCCGATAAAAAAAGGGCGACAAAAAAGACAGCGTAAATGTATTTAGAGTAGAAACTTTCTCTGTTAAAAAGCAATTACTCGTTATGGTATATCACGTAAATCACTTTTTGCGAAAGTTTAAAATATATTTTCACTCTCAATTACTGATGGTGTGCATTACCATCGCTCCAAACGCCCAAGACCTGTCGAAATCACTTAGTTAAAATGGTGATTGCACATGAGTATAGGCGTGGGTAAATACAAGCATTAAGACTAATTATATCAGATGCAAATAGACCACCGTGACCCTGTAGTAGAGTGCACGTCTCCTATTGAGTCGGCCACGGTTCAGTCTATCACCCCGTCATACCAAAGACCTTTATAATAGTATTTACGGCATATCCACTAAGCACAAGGATTAAAATTGAAAAACCTTTTCCCGAAGCTAAGGTTACGGTCATATTACCTTGGATGCATCGTTTTCGTCAAGCCTGGTCAGTCCTTTGATGGGTGAAGATTGGCTAATACCACTTGTTGTAAGCAGAACGAA
The DNA here is from genome assembly GCA_963457665.1 of Thysanoteuthis rhombus. Taxonomy (NCBI): domain Eukaryota; kingdom Metazoa; phylum Mollusca; class Cephalopoda; order Oegopsida; family Thysanoteuthidae; genus Thysanoteuthis; species Thysanoteuthis major. Next base: position 41,036,919 of record OY735231.1, on the reverse strand, counting down.
GCTTCGGCGCGCCTGGCAAGTCGGAAGTGGGTCTTACTAACAATTTGCTGTGAGTACCCAACTTTGCAACATGCTTGATCAGGGCATGAAGGAAGAACAATGATTTATTCATACGTACAAAGCAGAAGAAGCGTTTGAAAATAAGTTTTCGGACATAATTTCAACATTAGAAATTGTGAATTTGTTCATTAAACGTTGTCGACATTTTTTAAGACAATCAAATATTGGAAAAGTGCTTTTATCTTTCCACCATTAAAGCTGCTCCATTTTAGATTATTTTAAAAATCTTTATTCAAACTTTTTTTGCAATATAATATTTCTCTTTCTATATTTCATGGGTTTCATTTTAGCGTCTCAATCTGTGCCCCCCCCCCCCCATGTCTGATACTTTAATTCCATTACTTTACTCTCTGTCTTTATTGCTATTATCTTTTTTTTCATTCTTGGTATCTGCTTCTTTCAAAACCTTTGCATTGTGTATTTATTCAAACCTTGAAAATCCAACTTCTGCCAAAAAAGTTAGTAGAGTTATATTTATCTCGTTTCTGCTCACCTCTCTTTATTCCACACAATATCTCCGAAAGTTCTCAATGGATTTCGGAAGAAGATTGTACAATCAGCGACAGAGGGCATGATTAGATAGTTTTAGCCAGATCACCATAGCAACGTCAAGCCTGGTCAGTACCCAGGAAGGTGATCTTTGGGGATTATCAGGTACCGTTAACAGAACGAAGCTTCGACAGGTCTGGCAAGCCCAAAGCTGGTTTCACTAACAATCGCTTGTATGTATCTAACCCAATGACACTATTGATGAGGAGATCAGCGATACATACATACACGCAAAACATTTCTTTCAAAGGTTTAAAGCCTATTTGCATTCCCAATTAACAAGGGTGCTACATTACCATCACTCCGAACGCCCTTAACCTGTCAACATAATTTGTTCAAAATGGCGGATGCAAATGAGAAGTGGGTGGCTTGCATTAAAGCTAATTATATCAGATGCTTTTACTCGAGCTGTAATCGCACTTATTCATTCAGTCATTAGCAGTGACATTCTTGATGACGAGTATACAAAAATACTGACATAAAAACTTTCATAGAGCTATTCAATATTGTCTAGCTATCTGAATTAACTATTCAAGATTCAACACTAATTGTATGCTCGTTTATGCAGAGATAATTAGTTTGCCGTATATTTTAATTTCTTGCTGTTTTTTAAAATCCATTGTTTAATTTTATTGTATTTTTAATTTGCTTGTTAGAATTGAAAATTTGCATGCCGTATTTCTTTGACTAGCACACCGTACGTTATAAATTGCCTGCCTTAATTTTTAATTTCCTCTTGAAAAGGTATAGAGGCGATTTGCTAGCAAGAAAGTGAGTGATGAATCAAAATTTTGAAAGAGATTTGCGAAATCAGCGCTGAACATGTCAACAGCTTCGGAATGATGGCTGAGTTGACATGCTAACAAATAGATGAAATAAAATAGGTCTGGTTAGTCAATCATTAGAAACCGACGTTTGGTAGTATAGAGTATTGGAGCGATGATCAATTATGAAAATGGAAAAATGGTGTGATTAATAACATTCTATCTGGTAATGATCCCTAAAAAGTCCGAATTTTCAACAAAAAAAGGGTGAATGCTGCCGTATACAAAGTAAGGAACTAGTTTAGCATAAGATAACAAATTGAACTTCCCTGTAAGAACCTTTTTAGGGGTATATTTTTTAAAAAAAGAAACGGAAAAACTGTTCTTTTCTAAGCACAACGTGAGGTATATGCTTAAATTTTCAACCCTCGAGCATCATTGGTGCAACCTACACTCTTGAGACATACCTATATTGTCGTTTGGATCGTAAATTGAAACCACCACGAAAGACCTATCGGAGTAGAAGGAGTTGAAAATACCAAAAAATATTCCCCTACAAATGATAATGAGTAAATATTCAAATTTTCAACCTTCTAGCTCCATTGATCCGGCCTGTACGCATGATGAGCATGTACTTGGCCAGTCAGTCAGCCAAACCACCTTGAAAATAAAGAAACCTGTTTTGGTTGATAGTTTCTAATCTGTAAACAGGAACTTATGGACAGCCAAATGATAAATCAGGGGAATATTCATGATCACATTACTGAAAAAATAAATACAGTCACGAGAATATAAGTAAGGACTATATCAGTGATCTCAAACAGGGTGGGAGTATTTGAAATTGCAAAGACTCGACAGCATTCTTTGGCTAGATCAAAATAATAACAGAATCTGTTCAAAACTGCAACGTTGTAAATAGGATTTTAACAGCATTTAGCAAAATCTGTCTATATTCGTTTTAGTAATAAATTGATTTATTTCCACCTGTTTTCTTTTCAAGTTAATCCCTGTTAAAACACCTGAAATGAATTAATTCTCACAATCTTCATTTTTCACATGTGTTTTCATTCTAAGAGAAATCTTTTATCAAAAATAAAACGGAAAATATAGTCAAAAAAGCATCATAATTCATTCGAAAATGATGAAGTTATATATATGAAGTGTTTCTATTTGTTATAAACACTCTCTAGTCTGATTTCTTTCTTATACTTTTTTTTTTAATCTAATTGATTTTTTGAAATGAAATAATAACGTGCTGTGGTGTTATAAAGAAAAATATCACTCTTAGCCCAGTCTCTCCTTCATATTTCTCTATCTTATCAACTCTTTCCCTCTCTCATCATTTACCCCTCCTTATTAAGATAACAGCTTTCTTTCTTTGTTAGAAACACTCTCTGCTTAGATCATTTTATTCCTTACAAAAGTTGGTAACTTATTTGAATTAATCTTAACATGACATTTTCGTCGCAGTTGAAAATGAAGTTGGCAAGGCTTTACTGATTAAAACTTAATTTTGTCGTGACTTGATTCAGTAATACTATTAATTACTTGTTTTACTATAAATTCCATAGTAACCAATTACAAACTAATTAATTCAATTGGGAAATTAATCAAACTGCAAAAACTTTGACTAGAGGCCAAGAAGTTAATCATATGGATACGAAAGCAAATGAGATGTAGTTCTTTTTGCCTCGTGATATATAATTAAATTACTTTGTTTTATACCAAGGGGGAAGTAAAATAGTTTGGGCTGCCCGAGTAGAGTTTGGAACTAAAAAAAAGTTTAGAAATACTGGACTCTCATGAGACAAAACTATTTGCATGTGTGTATGAAACACGATTATTCGACAACTGGTCATTGATGAAGATACATTATTCAGTACACAATGCAGTGCAGTGTTGAATTTGAAGCTTTTTGGATCAATGGTTCCGGAGAAATCCATACACTGCGATTACTTAACAACTGGCCATTGTATGAAACTGAAATTTCCCAGATGTATAGTCAGCAAACAAGTCAGTGCAGTTGCAATTATGAATCTCTCGATAAATCTAATCAAAATAAATTTAAAGAATTGAGAATTAAACACCTATTTTTATTGCTTCTATGAATTATCCCCTTTGGTCTCGTCTCTTTTGAATGATCTGAATCTAGATCTGAATTTAGATATGAAATATTATATGTTAGCAACACTGAAGACAAATAACCGAAATATTTTGAAGCCATGGTTTCATACGACGGATAGAAGATTATTTTGCATGACAATTATGGCAGACTGACCCAGACACCATAAAGTCTGGTCCCCTCAAAACATGCACCATTGGAACGGGCATTGTAGTAGTACATTGAATTCAAGGCTCTATATCTGTATATATGAAGTAAGAAGATAAAAGATTCTTAGATCATACGTTCTACGAAAGCTGCTGTTGAGAGCTGTAGATTCTATATATGTTATCTTGGCTATCGATTGAGCTATCCAAAAGGTTGGCTACTCTGAAGCCGCTCGGTCAATATTGTTTTATTTAAATAATGTTTTCTTTTCAGACTTGTTGACTGTATTTTTCCTCTGTCCGGATGGATTTCAGTATCTTATCGTATCTTTGTTCAAGTTTCCTATGAAAACCTCTTATATCCATTATATACATAGATGATATTGTACGCTAACAAGATTTTGTTACAATCATTCAGTCACATCTTGGCACTCATAGCCACGCTTTTGAAAGAGTTCAGATAAGGACAGTTGGTTGGGCCTTAGGGTCGTGTTATTTAGTGTAGTGAAGATCTCTAAGGGATCACCACAGGAGACTCTCTATATTATATTGACTGTTGGGTGAAAAAAACGACTAGTGTATATTTTTCAGGTGATAACTTGTTTTTGGTAGATGGCAATTGTTCTCTTGGCACAATATTTCACTTTCCTGATTATGTATAGATCATTGGATGATGCCCTCTGTGATGTTAAATGCGCATATCCTTTATATATCTAGTTATCTATTCCTGTGTATGTGTGTGTGATACGATGGATGTATAGATATTGTATGTACGAAAGGTTATAAAGTGTCATTCTTATATAATATCTGATCATTTGTGAACGTATCAACCTAAAAGCACTCCTGATAATCCTTTTCACTGTCCTACGATTTTATTTTGTGGATGCCTGAATAGACAAATTTCTCGTTGTTTACAGAGAAAGGATTTTGTTTTCTGCATTGGATTTAATCGTCTGTTTGAATGTCAAGACAAAACCCTACCGAATGTTATCATTTGTGTCTTTGGTGGAAAAAAAGCCACCGGGATTATCATTCACCATGGTTTGTTGGCTGTCCGTCTGTCCGTCTTTATTGTCGTCGTTGTCTCTTTTTTTTCAATCGAATGATTTCATTATTCCTTGGTATATTATAATGAGATTTTGTATGTAGGCTTGTGGAGAAATTTCACCCCGGGGATGATGAGTTATAGCTGATCTGATTGTCTGTTTACATTTTATAATGAAATCTGTGGTTCTTGGTTACAATAAGGGACTTCAACAAATCATATCGACATGCAAAAAATATTGAACTTTGAAACTGCTGAATCAATCAAAACGAAAATTATCATACTGGATCTTGAAAAGTTACATAACGTTTTTAAGATTTCTATGGTTTGAATAAAGGAAGATTGGCATTAATATTCCTAAAAAAAAACAAACTAATTCTCTCTCCCATGTCTTTCTCTCAAATCTCTTTTCTGTCTGAGAACTTTGAAGATTGTTATCCTTTAGGACATATTTTGATTCGTACATTTACCATTGCTTAGTACAGCAAAGGACTGAACGATTCCAAGTCAAGCGGTTCTAATATTATCATTAGACTTGGTACCCAGGTTTACGGCAATGTGCGTTATTGAATATGCAAAGCGACATTATATCAAAGTCATTGTAATTCTCAAATTATAACTTGTTTTCCTATCAAAAAAATTCTTCATTACGATTTTTTTCTCCTTAAATATCTCTGATACCATCATTTTTCTTTTCTAGGTAAGTGGGATTGTATGCCTCTGGTGAATCATTTGAAGAAAAAACTTGTGGAAAAAACACTCCAACATTATTTTGAATGAATGGAAATTGCCAGGTAAGAATTCTATCCCTCTATCAGTGAGGGCACGATTGAAATTTCAAAAAAAGAGAAGCTATTTTTAAAAGTCAGTAGTTTGCATAATTCTGAGTGCATCACTTTTCCCATCCACTCATATCTACTTTTGTAGTCCTTCTCAGCCTAATCCATCCACTTGTTCATCTTATGATTTACTTCTCATCTCTATCTCAGCATAGTCGGCTTTTACTGATTTGCCGTGTCCTGTCTATCTTAATTTACTTTATTCTTGTAAAATTGATCTATGCTACCATTGATAAAGATCCAGTTTCTCTCTTAAAATGTCCTTTTCACAACCATATCCATGTCATCTCAGGTGAAGTCCCTTGTATTTGTCGTCCGCATAATCTGTTCGGTTTACAGCTTTATGATTTTCTTTTTGTTATTTTTACACTTTCCTGCAACTTCTGGCTGTCATAATTAACCTTTCATTACTCTGCCAAATGTAGTTCCCAAACACTTGGTACTAGAGTCGACGCAATCCTCACGAGGGACAGTCTTGATCTTTCTTCCTCTATCTTAACTTGCATTGTATTGAGCATTTTGCGTAAGCCTTTATGCAACTTCTTCTCTTATCCAGGACGGCCCCTAAACCAGGCCTATGCAAAGCTGGTATTAGTATCCAGGGCCAAATGGAAAGATGATGACCCCATTTCAAACCACTCATTATATACTCTTCAAATTGATGTTGATACCATATGATTTATCTACGGGTATATACAGGGTCTGTCCATTGAGAAACCGAAACTTGAGAATAATGCACGATTGAGATATTCCATAGTGTGTATTACTGAGATAAGATATATCAGTGACTTTGACCTTTTGTATTAGAAAAAAAAAAGAAGCTGGATCAAGATATGCCCGTTAGATTTTGTGCTTCATGTGTTAGGGTGATCATGTATCTAGTGCACTTGACTCATTTTTGAAAAAAGAAGTATCTTGAAGAGTAACGTGTTTTGTGTGAAATTTTGTTTCAAACAAGGAAACACTTTTTGGGAGACACATCTAATTTCACTACAGGAAGAGTGTCTCCAAAAAGGTTTTTTCTTCTATGGACAGACTTCGTGCAATTAAATGATTTTTTTACAAGTATCAGAACTAGATAAAAGAACTGGAACGATATATAAAAAACGTAACGGCAAGCAATTTTCTTCAAAGATTATACAAGACAATAGATTTAAGTACTGAGAGAAGAAGCAGTAAATACAACACTATTTGCCACTACCACAGGGTTGGGGGTAGGCCACTTGAACTCGTGCAAATTGGCCCACCTGGCTCCGGCCTACTTTCAATATCTCGCTAAGGATTCCACCTACTATAACTATTTCTTTTATCATGTTTCTGCGATTGACTCTCTTTCTTCAATGGTATTCTTTTGTCCCTTTGACTACAACTGCAGTTGACAGTTCTGTGAATGCCAAAAAGGTTTTTCCTTCTAACCAAATTGTAATTGGCTGATAAAGTTAAAAAGAAAGAGTTGATAGAGAGAGGGTGGGCGAAGAAAGACGAAAATTCTTCATGTCACACTAAGTCATCACGTTTTAAAGAAATGCTTGATGGGAAAAATGCAATGCAAGAAAAGGCATTCATGATTTAAAAGGCTAAATCAATTTCAAACATTTCATATTGTAAGCATAGACCTATAATACATGCAAAACATGTTTATGTTCACTTTGCGCTAATATCCACAGGAAAGGCATGAATTCATTTCCACAGCTACGGGTAAAATATGGTAGATTAGGCTCCCTAGCTTTGGCAAGACAACTACTCTAGAGGATGTACGACTGTACTTCCAGACAAGGGAGTTGAGGCTGCTCAAGAAGCCTAATTTGACGCCTGTACAATCAACCCCTGCTTTCCACTGGAGTACGCCAGCGAGGCCAAGAGATCTCCATAGGCTTTGCTAGGGTATGCACCTGAGAGGATACACTCCAGTATCGTTCCATTGTCTGTAGAGATAGAACGGAAGCCATTCATTCATGTTCCACGTTTTTACTTATTTGTTCAAAGTCCAAATATTTTTACAGCTTTTCGCCTCATTTTCAATTGATAATCTGCTGAAGCAACGGCATGTATGTATCATCCTTCTCCACGTATACCCTCGCCATTTCAGGGCAAGGTCTGAATGGGCAGTTCTTAGTTTTACACCACTAGCTTACCAGGCTTGTCAAAGCTTTGTTATGCTTACGGCATCTGGGATTCCCTAATGGTCACCCATCTATGTACTAACCAGTCTTGATATTGCTTAACTTCGATAATCATACGAGAAAGAAGTATCTAAAGTGATTAGGCTGTAACCCCTTAGCCTCATGGGAGGTTCCTTAATTGTAGTCCTTGTGCTGAGTGCTCAGCAGGGAGGCATTGAATACTGTCTTAGAAGTTTTTGGTATGATTCAGCAGTTGACTGAACCACGGCCTACCGACCTGGTGGTAAGCATTACATCACTAAACCACGGTGATTTTGAGCCTACATCATCTCCCTCAATTGATTTCCTTTTGACTGTAAAAACATTTTCCTATCAATATCGTCTTGTAATCTATATTTTGGCAGAGCATATTTTTTGCAACTTTTGATTGTTTTGCATTCTCGTGTCTCTTCAGCTGGATGCATTCTTGCGATTAAAGTTGATTTGTTTCGCAAAACAAATCTATTTGCAATGCATCGTCCTAATTGGTTTTCTCTTATCTTGATTTTATCATCTGTGTTTCACTGCTCATTGGCAAGCAAACCACTTTTATTATTCTGTATGTGCATGAGAGTTGTTGTGGTAACGTGTATATATGCATATATTTATATGAAAATATCTTTATATACATACATATATATATATATATATATATATATATATATATATATATATATATATATATATATATATATATTTATAGGTACATATTTATAGGTGTATTAAGAAATGGATATATATGATCCGACGGAATGATTAGGGATTGCCTTATATTACTAAATACAATTTGAGATAATCCCCATGATTACATGGTTAATGAATTACTTGCCCTTGACAACATAGATGGAATAAACAATTAAATAAGTGGAACCTGCTACCAATAGGGTAACCACTTCAACGTAGCGATGTTTCAACCGCTGAGCTAGATAGCCTCCAGTTTTGCAAGGGTCGAAATAATTGCTTTCATACCAAATTCTCATCTTGTTTATTCTTGTTCTATTTGTTTCTTTCAACGCATTAGTTATGGTTATGTATCAAGAAATGTGTATGCATGATCCGACAGAATGATGATAAATTGTGTTATATCTTTTAACCATATAATGACGGGAGATCATCTCAAATGAGTTTCTACTTGAAATAACGCAATTTGTAATCATTTTGTCAGATCATATATATGCATATATGTGTGTATATGCATGTGTTTGTATGTATGTATGTATATATGTATGTATATATATATATGTCTGCATGAGTGTGTGCGTGTATATGCGTACATAAATATGCATACAGATATATATGTGTATCTATATAATATAAGCGTATGTATGTGCATATGTGTGTGTATGTATATACATAAGTAATATCCCCCTCTCTCTCTCTATATATATATATATATATACATATATATATATGTATGTGTGTGTGTGTATGATTTTTTATATACATGCATAGATATATGCTGATTGGAAATAGATTGGTGATCGAACAGAAAGATTATAAATTGCTTTACATCAATTATAACTTTTACTCCCGTTATTACTCCGTGAATATATCATTTGGCAAAGTCAACATAAATGAAATGAACAATAGACAAAAATAAGCCTGCTGCTGGAATCGAACCCGCAAAGGATAGGGTACCTTCAGCAAAGTGTTGCTCTTACCATTGAGCTAAATAGATGCTAGTAATGGAAATGTCAAAACAATTGTTTTAACTCCAAATTCTCATCTTGCTCATTCATGATCTGTATTTTCTCTATTTGTTTCTTTCAAAGCAGCAATCATATCATTAAAAAATGGATATTTGATCTAACAGAATCCTTGCGTTGAAGAAAATTCCCTCTCATGTGTCTCTCTCTGTTTAAGTTGAAATCATGTTGGATAGAATTCAAATAAACCATATTTACACCTAGTGCAAACATGATCTCGGATACCAAAAATAGAAAATCATGCAACTTTTGAAGTAAACAATATACAATCAGAAGTTAACATATTTTCTCATCCAATCCTGATCCAAGATTCAGGAAAATGGTTAATCTTAAGATCCTAAGTAGACCACTATATCTACCCTGGACAACGAATCTCAATGAAATCCCCCAAAGAAGAGGAATCAAGCGAAAAATCCCTTTGAGCCAGTAAGCCTTCGGCAGGGTGGGTTCAATCTTCAAGAATAATAACTATACCGCTAGTAAAAAAAAAAAGGTATATAACCGATGATCACCTATGGAGCTGAACTGAACCAGGAAACTGATCCTTGAACTAAGGATTATGCAACATGCACGCGAGGGAATCATGCTCAACATAGCATAGAGAGATCACAATATATTAGAGGGACAGTACAATATATTTGAGGGAAGAAAAACAGGAGTCTAAGGTATGATAGAATCCATAAGAAAACTCAGATGGCAATGAACTGGCCTTGCTGTGTGAATGGTAAACAGCCACTGGATATGAGGGCTCACAACGTAAATCCCCTGAGATCATATGTGAAACTGGGGCCGACAAAATATAAGATGGCGTTACGAAATAAATAAGTTTAGAAAGCACTGGTTCTATGATACCTATAATGGAGCAAATCTTGAGAAGGTATGTGTCCAACGACAGATGCTAAAAAGCTGATGATCATGATGACGATGATGATGATGATGATGATGATGATGATGATGATGATGATAGCCGGATTGGCCAGTCCGATCTCCCCCAAAATCTTGAAATAGAATAAATATGAGAATGTAAAATTCTTTTCTCCTGGTTTAGAGGTTTGTGTTTATCCATATTTTGAGAAACTCTAATCACTTATATATCTTTCTTACGCCGTAAAAAATGGTGTTTCGTTTATAAGAGATACTCACCAGTCCCTCAATTAGGTTTTATCTCTTATCTTTATTAAGTTGTGTCAGCGCATCGGATACATCACATTCTTCAAGGCTATGTGAGGGGTTGGGAGAAGGGATGGTTTAAGAATCTGTCTTCCGAGTTGTAAATTCAATAAAAATATTTATCAGCAGTGAACGTTAACCTGATAAGGTTATATGATTTCTATTAAGCTGGAGAGGTTACTGTCTAATTTTCGATGTTTCATATTTCAGATTATTAAGGAAAACTTACCTGATGATGTGACGATAAAACTTTAAGAAAAATAAAATATATTACCTGTTTTATGATCGTACAAGCAGACATGAATATTTGGCGATATTATATGGCGTCGACATATTGCAATGACGTTGGGGGAGAGGATTATGCACAAATAGTTCCAAAATGCACTCACGTCCCTTGTTGAAAGTTGCAGGACAAACATTTGATATTATGTTGATATATGAAAACATTATCGGTTTTTCTCAAGATCATTCAAATTTCCTTCTGGATTTTTTTTCTTAAAATAGCACCAAGATGTATTTGGATCTTAGTAATATCCACGTTTCTAAATTTCTCAAGTCAGAAATTTTATGGAAAAATAATTCGTTTCTGGTAGATTTTTTATTTCAAAAGTTATGTCCGAGTTGAGGTTCGCATTAGGTGTAAATAAGGTTGATTTGAACCTTATCATTTCATCATTTCATAGGAATTATCATAATAGACACTTCAAGGATTAAGAAAAAACAAGTTACAGGGAAAACAGTCGATATATTTTTCTATAAATATAAAAATATAATCGGATTTCCAAACATATTCACTTTGCTATTTTTGTCCTGAAATAAAATCAAAATTCCTTTGAATTTTAATAATAATGATTCATCTGAATTTTGCAGATTAGGATTAGACGGAAAGAGTGTTTATTTGTCGGTGAATCATGTTCACTCCAGAAGTTTTGATTGTCTATTTTCTCAATGTTCGGGTTCAAGTTCGCTTCTGGGCTGATTGATCCTGGCGTACAGAGAAAGGTCTCCGTTCTTCAGTACTAACACCTCGATATTTTACTGAATCTCACTAAATATGTATAGGTCAAAGATCGTGACAGACCGGGAAACTGAATTTTGAACGTGTGATTCGAGATAGAACCAGGATAATCATTCCTTTTCTTCATTTCTGTAAATATTAGTCGATATCCTCCCGGATTCAGATTTATTTTGAATACATAGATTAATTTTGATACGTACGCGATATCGCTTTATGCAACACGGTTAATTGCTATCAACAATCGAACTGAAACTGTCAAAGTAGTTTTTTTCCGTTTTCAAGTTGGTGTAGCAGGCTGTCTATGTATGCATGTGTATAGCTATGTATAAATATCTCTAATTGAACTGCTGAAAAATTAATGTTTGATCCTCTCTAGGTCTACAAAAAAGTTCTTTCAAGCACCCCTCCCCGAATAGGTTTTTAGTTGGGGTTCAATGTAAACTAATCCTAAATTGACCCCTTAGTTTGTGATCGATTGCATTCACACTCGTTTTGTCTTTTTAAATTCAAACTTTTTAGTGATCACTGCCCCGTAAAAGGCGTTTATTCATTGATTGACCCTTTTTCATAATTTATCATTGATTACCCCGAAAAAGAATGCTGCCTAAAGATGATGGTCGTGTGTCGGTTTCTATTGAGTGACCAACCTGACTTTTTTATTCTTCCCGTGCTTCGTTGTCATCATCCACTTCATTTACTTCACCATCATCGTTCTTTCGCTACTTTGACGCTACTTAATCCTTGTGAAAAAATATGGACTGACAAGTTTCCCCTGGGTTATCTTTTCCTTATCCCACCCGATGAACCTTTCGGCTGCCCTGGCTGCAGGCAACAGGAAATGAACAAAGGATTCGATAACTCCATTTTATAAACACCATTCAGGCATTCTTGAGATGAGGTGTTATTATCATCTCTATTATTGTTCGGACTATCCACATCTTGGTTGTTCTTCGTACATGGACACATGGCGTAGTGGTTGAAGAATCAGACAGAATTACTGCAAGTAATCTACTGGTTCTAGGTTCAATCCCATAATCCAATAATAATTCGAAAATACTACTACTGCTAAGAGGGGGGTGCGGTTTAAATACCCCCATCGGTTAAATAAAGGGTTCGCTTCCTTACTTCCCCCACACCTACCAGATGATAACTGATGAAGGCCGTAGAGTACAACGGCCGAAACGTTGTATGAAAAGCAACCAAGATGAGAATAGTCCGAACAATAATAGGGATAACAATTTGTGCGAAAGCATATTGTTTTTTGTTTTGTTTTTTTTTTTGGTGTGTCCAACATTAGTCACTTTGTTCCTGTTTTTTGACGTCTCTTATTCTTATTTATTCAATTCTTTTGATAAAAGAATTTCCAAAGTTTTCCTTTTTTTTGTTATCAAAGACTAATCATTTTTTGTCAAACTCATGGTATTATGTAATTTTGACTTCATTTTCGCTTTTCCCAACGGTAACAACAATCACACAAGTAGACCATCCGACCCTTTTCCTGGTCTACTCTGGTCTAGTGTATCACTCAGTTGATCAACCTTTGGTCTCGTATTTATAGGCAAGGGACCCTTTTCTATTGCTATCTATTTTACTGAATTGATTTACCTGCTTCTTTTACCTGGCACTGGAACTAAGTGATAATTTACCATTTTCTCTTCTATTTTGAAGTCCAAACAAAATCCACACTCACTAAGACAGAGAGAGGGGAATGTTCAGAAGTTAATCAGTCCTACCACAGTCAGTAGCCAGAAGCCGGTGGCCCGTATACCGTCCAACTCCTTTTTTGGTCTTCTTTTGTCTGGTCTGCGACTTTTATCTGGTCTGCTCCTCAGGTGACCAACCGTTGTTCCCATATTTATGGGCAATAATCTTTTTCTATCGCTATCTATTCTACTGAATTAACTTTCACTCTTCTTTCACCTCATTCCGGAACTAAATGACCATCTACCTTGTTCTTGTCAATTTCACCTACTTTATTTCGTTTTTCAAGCCACTAAAATTACTATCTTTCTTACTTACGATGTTTTTTTCATCAACCCCTTCTCACTTTCTTTCTCTTAATGCCTTTAACTAATCGGCTGCGACTGGCTATTTATCTGCGGGGGTTTCTGAGTAACCACGCTGTGTCTTGTCAACAAATCTACTTAAGATGCTTTTATCGTCGTTTTGCGCCTGAAAGGGTTACTCTGTAACTCATCTTATCTTTGACCGAGTCTGTATGTATACTTCATGCATATCCATTCAAAAAGAATCTTGACAAAATGCTATTTACAAATAAAATCAAGTATTTGAAAATAAAATGACATATCCAATCAGCCTTCATATTGGAACAGAAGCAAGAAAGCTTTTTCAAATCAATTCTCTCAGTAGATATAAAATTATCTCATCAGTGTTCACAAACAGAGGAATAGAGATTGTTAATTTTCTTTTTTTCAATTTATAGTTTCCGTCCGAATGGCTCCTTATCTGTTGTTCCTTTACAGTGACACTCCTTATCCATGATTTCTTCTTCAGCGGTCCTACTTAACCTTGTTTAAACCTTTCAGAGCCTTTTTTTGCAGTTTCCTTTTAACTGTACGTAGAAACCTCATTAGAATTCCGTTCTTTTTCAACGCCTTGTGCAATATGTCTCCAATGTATCACCTGACAACTAGTGAGAATGTCATTATTCTGCTGTTTAATTCATGATCTAAATTGATATTCACAACCACACGTCCGATTAGCACTCGACTTTCCCTTTACATTAACCTGCTAAATTTTCCTAATTAATGGCAGATCGAATTTTCTGAATGTAATCATCAACTATTTATGCTACGAGGAATAAGAATCGTACAAATTTGTTTCATTTAACAGGTTTCAGATAGAAAAGTCATAATTAATGCTCGCTATCACAGTCATATTAGGAAAATATAGCGTCATGTAAAAAAAATCCTATCAAAGAATAAAAGTGTCAGAATTAATCGATCAATTATATTTTCAGCAGGAAAATGTCAAAAATAGAATTTTGAAAAAAACCTACTGTAATCTACAAACTTGAAAATTTACATCGATACTCAACTAGACCACTTCTAAGTATGTTTTTTGTTTAGATTATTGGGAAAGAAGTTTTTTTGTTCAATTTGGGGCCTTATATTGATGGGTATAGTTTATTAACATCATCTACATTCTTCAGAATCTAGATGTTTCTGTTAGTTTTCCAGTTGCAATCGCCAGTGATGTCATACATAGAATTTATTCTGACCATATTTGTCCTTTAATGGAATTTTTAAAAATGCTTTTTATAATTTTAACGTTACGGTTGTTCAATCATTGATTGCAATGGTGAGCTTATGCAGCAATCATTTTTGAAACTGAGTAAAAGTTGTGATAAAAAGCAACTAAAAAACTAAGTTGAAGGTGGATATTAGCCTTAAACAAGAACCATGAGTTCAATGATACATCCACCAGCCGTGCTAGTAATAGTACCCAGGGTGGGGGTGGGAGTAGGAAAAAGAGCAAGAAGTATTTCTTTGAGTCAATTGATTCCCATAATTGCAAAATATTGCGATATGGAAATATTCTGCAAATATCATTTTCAATATCTATCGAAAATGGCGGGGTTTTTTTTTTTGTTGTTTTGTTTTTTCTTTGGACATTTTGGGCTCTTTTACAATACAAGAATGCAGACCTTGTACATTCTATAATGACATCATAGTAGATGGTGAAAACCTCACAATGTCGTTCTCAATGATGTGACACCTTTTAATGATATTACACCTCTTCCTCACCTTCTTCTTTTGATTGATGTAATCGGGACCGACTGACTGGGAAACGTCTTATTGAGATGTGTTAACACATCTAAAATAATCATAATGTCACAATAATCTTGAGATAACATCCATACTGAAGAAAAAATCGGGGAGAAAATCTATATATCAAAGAATCTCCATTGGATTCATAAAATATGGACCTCTCTCTCTTTCATACACACACACACACACATATATATATATATATATATATATATATATATATATACAATATGTACACCTATGTTGATGTCTGAAGTATTTGTCAATGGAGATAACTTTTAAATGCTAATCATAGAGTAGTCTCCCTTATAATATTTTTCTTCCAATGCATAAAAAATCTAATCTCATTCTGGTCGAACATAAAAAAGAAAATGCAGAGCAGCATGTTGTTTTTTTTTTGTTTTTGTTTTTCAGTTACAACACAACCGCAAAATCGTTTAAATACCATCGTCATCTTTTGACGAAATAGGTAAACAGGGGATGCCAAATTAGCCATTCTCGGTCAGGTCTGGCTTTCCAATATAGTCGATAAAAATCTCCGATAGCCGGAAATCTGGCCACTGAAAATAACTAAAAAGTCTAAAAAAAACTAAAGGTCCAAATTTTTACATTGGATTTGTTCAGGAGACTTGGTGCAATTTTTTTTTCAAATTTTATAAGTGGGCTTTAAATGAGCACATAAACACTCTTCAGCTTCATCGTTGGTGCAATATTCTAGCCAATTTTAGCTATTTTAGAGATAGTTCTATCCAAAAATGACAAAAAAAGTTCTCGACGTCAATGGTTTAAACTAGATTCTCCATATGAACATGAGAAAAAAAAAAACAAAATCGGTAACTCGTCAATTCCATGTAAGACAGAAGTAAAAAGAAAGAAAAAAAAAGCTGCTATACTGTCAACGAGTAAGTTCGGATGCTGAATCGGATAATTTGATTTTATACGGATTAGAGTCTCTAAGCAGTCACCTCAGCAAGCCTGAAAGTAAGATCTTGCTTACGCCAGTGCCATTCTTTTTCGAAGATCT
>OY735231.1:40977905-41020323 GCA_963457665.1 Thysanoteuthis rhombus | reverse complement strand
TGAGAGAATTCATGAGCTACACGAGCAAACCCAATTTTTATTGTAAAGTTTCGGTGAGAAACTTCCACTAGTTTTTGCCTCTGCACATTATTTAATCTTGTTATCGTAAATTCAATGCACCGAAACGTAATCCATTATTCAAATTTATTGCATTTCCATTGGTTTTACGTATGAGTCTAGACATTATTTCTGTCGCCATATCACAACCAAAATACTACACCTCTTAAGTTGTCAGATCGATTTTACTCTAATGGAAGCAATCTTTCGTAAATTTGAAGTACTTGTTTTTTTTTCTATAATACGAGAAAAACCGAATTAGAACGGGAAAAAAATTGTGGTTCTATTATTACTGAATCGGTGAAGTCTATCATCTCACGTTCATTCATAGGAAATATTGAAGTAATCATCAAAGGTTCTTCTATGGGACAAATATCAACAATATTGACTGCTATAAACCAACGGTCGGAGAAAAGGTATGCAAACATTAGCTTAGAAAAGCTTTCCCAAATAAAGATGTTAGTATCGATTAGACGGGATTAAAGGAAGGTTAGATCCATGCCTGTTCTGGGGCCAGTTTGATGAAGGTAATATCAAACATCTTATTCGTAAAGTTGAACCCATTAAGACCATTCTGCAATATTTTATTTGATATTTTGACGCAGTTTTACTATTTATTTTGCTATAAAAGAGTTAAACTTACAGATCTAACAAAAAAAACTACATCAAGCTGAAAAACAAACTTCCTTTATAAAGCTGCCTCATTCAGGGTTGAGCACACTCAAAGTAAGGTAACTCATTCATCACAAGCTATATAGCAATGCTCTTCCAAATTTGGAATAGAGCACTCTGGTGGATTGGGAATTATGCATTAGTAAATATATCTCTTAAATTCAGCCTTACTGACCACCCTGTTCTGCGTATGGGTAAAATACCAGCCTCTGGGTCTGAAGCGCAGGTTTCGATCCTACCTCCTGATACTGGATGGACAATTGATAATCTATAGCCACAATGAAAGGTTATAATACATCCATGGACGACTCAATTATCAATTATATATATGTATGTTCGTATGTATGTATGTTTGTATGTATGTATGTTTGTATGTAAGTATGTATGTATGTGTGTGTTTTATATGATTATGAATCGCGTTATATTATATAGACAAAATTATCCGAAATAATTCCTCGTCGTTACATGGTTTATACATCACTTGGCCTAGACAACATAAACAAAATAAACAATTTTTAAAAATGGATCTGCTGCAGGAATCAAACTTGCCATCAATAGGGTAGCTATTTCAACGCAGTGATTCTCTTACCATTATATTGCCAGTAAACCAACGGCCCAAATAACTGTTTCCACTCCAAATTCTCGTCTAGTTTATTCTCGGTGTATTCGTTTCTTTTAATGCCAGAGTTGTCAGATTATATATATATATATATATATATATATATATATATATATATATATATATATATATATATATATATATATATATATAACCGACTAATTTTAGAAGAAAAGAAATCCTGGAGAGCAACAATACATCGGTGTTTAGAAACACGGTGGATAATATCGACCACTGGAGAATTCTCTTTTTTTCTTTCAGTTTCTCGTGCTTCCAATTTATTAGAACTGCAAATTTTCCGGATATATTCAAGGCTTCCATAAGAGGGGCTTCTACTTACAACATAGCGATGATGCTGAACTGCACCCTTCCTTTCCATTCATCATAGGTGACCATTTTTCATTCTATCAGTGCTAATACCAGATTGGCAGAATCTCTCCAAGAATCTAACCCTAAACTGACAATTTCTTCCTAAGAACAAAAACAATAACCCTTATATGAATTTAATCAAGACATAAAAACAAAATGAAACTATTTAAATACTGTAATCCACTTTGACATTCGAGCCTCATAAGTGATTAAACGAATTCCCAGTTTTCAGAAAAATTGATGCATAAGGTTTCAAGAAGGGTTACGCATGCCTGACTGGTGTTTTCTCAAGTTTTGTCATGTTTAGATATTTCCCCCAGGGCAATGCTCTGTATTTTGGCTGGTGTATATATATATATATATATGTATGTAAAAAAAATCGTCCAAAAACTATGAATTAATATTTAAGATATGATAAAGAGTTACTTTTTATCATATTTTTAGCGTAACATCAAAATAAACAACAATGTGTCACACATTGCCAAGTTCAAACCATCTAATTCTGTAACAATAAAAATAATCTAAGCTACAACCACCTTAAGCAAACTAAAACCATTACTAACTCTACCACTGATACGTTTTTCTATATTTGCTATAATTCCTACTGCAGAAGCAAAACTGCCATCTACCCCCTAGAATACATTGAATACAAACTGCAATATATACGTAGATCGGAGTATTGATTAAACATCAGACTTAATAACATACTGTTCAATATTGTGTCTGTATATTTGTGTATGTGCATAGGAAAAGTATTACATTACGTATATGTATTTTCATATGTGTCTGTATACATATATTCGTATATGCACTACGTGCGTGTGTATGCGTGTGTATATGTATGATTATATGTATAGGGATATATATATGCACATATGGATTATTCCTTTGTTTATATTTTGAGCAGAAAAATCCCCCCACCGCCCATAGAATCGACGGTTCATTTTCTATAAAATTTGACCTACATAGGTTCATTGTTGTCAAATTGTGATACGCTGATTTCGGATATGCCTATAGACTTTTACACCTGTGTTCGTTTCTTTCTTTGTCCTTCCTTTCCTTAAGGTATGAATTGAATCGATAGCTCTATCTTCTTTTTCTTGTTCTTTCTCTTTTTCTTCTCCACTTTATTATTATTATTATTATTATTATTATTATTATTATTATTATTATTATTATTATTATCAGGACGGTGCTGTTATACATGTACTTTGTTATTTTATTTTTGTATATATAATTCCCAAAGTGTACACTTCGATTCGATTTTTTTGAATTGATTATATATCACCTTGCTAGCTTAGCAACGACACTGACCTAGATTGATTCCCAGTAACCATCACAACCAACTCTTAAGAATACCCATTCCCCTACACCAAAACAACCCCTAAAATATAACTGCTGCTGCTACAAAAAATTCAACAAACAACGATATATTCCTCAAACATAAAAAAAAAAACAATCCAAATACCCAATAGAAATATTAATATGGCCTCCTATGGATTTCCATCTCACTTTTCAAAGCCAGACGTTCGATGTTAAATCTGTTTCTTAGAGGAACCTAGCCCTTTAACCATTAAAAATTACACACGTGCTACTGAAGATTGGAACCCTTCCCGAAACATGTATAGCATTTTGATTAATTAATTTGTCACTTGATTAACTAATGGAGTCTCTCCATACTTTTACAACTGAGTTTGTCTCATTTCCGTAGGTTCCCTCCCTTAAGCTATGATTGCAATACATAGTTTCGTCTTCTCTTTTTTATAATGATATTATTATTATTATTATTATTATTATTATTATTATTATTATTATTATTTTGAATCTCACACCAGTTGCCTGGTGGTCACCGCTGGAGTTTGAGTGACAGCAAGTCTCCTCAAGTCTCCAGCCCTCCTCTCCTAGTACTCATAGGTCGCAGTAATTCTGCGATTTACAGTTTCACACCGGTGGCCCAGTGGTTATCGCTGAAGGCTGAGTGACAATAAGTCTCCTCTCAGGTCTTCAGCTAACGTCTCCTCTCTCTTTCGCATTATTATTATTATTAGCAATCTCACACCAGTTGCCTGGTGGTAACCGCTAGAGTTTGAGTGACAGCAAGTCTCCTCAAGTCTCCAGCCCTCCTCTCCTAGTACTCATAGGTCGCAGTAATTCTGCGATTTACAGCTTCACACCGGTTGCCCAGTGGTTAACGCTGAAGGCTGAGTGACAATAAGTCTCCTCAGGTCTTCAGCTACCGTCTCCTCTCTCTTTCGCATATCATGACAGAGCTACGATTCGTTGCAGTCCTTATATCTCTAGCACCTTCCTCAGTATCCGTGCAGTTCCCAGCAGTGCTGTGGTCTGTACGGTCTCTATCCTCCCCCTAATCCCGATCTCCTCCAGTCTCTCCCTCAGCGTTTTGGGGACAGTTCCTAGTGCGCCCGCTATGACCGGTACTACCCTGGTTTTCATGTTCCACATTTTCTTTAACTCCCTTGCTAGGTCCTGGTATTTTTCCCTTTTTTCACCCTCCTTCTTTTTTACTCTATGGTCTGCAGGTACAGCAACGTCTACTATTTGGCAGGCCCTCCTTTTTTTGTCTACTATTACTAAGTCCGGCCTTCTTGCCTGGATGAGGTGGTCAGTTTGGATGTCAAAGTCCCACAGTAGTTTGTGGTTGTCATTCTCCAAAACTGCCTCTGGCTTGTGCTGATACCACTTTTCCACGTGGTTGAATCCCATTTGTTTACTCAGTTCCCAGTGTATCATAGTTGCTACTCTATCGTGTCTATGCTTATACTCCTTCTGGGCGAGTTGGCTACATTCACTAGTTATGTGGTTTACTGTCTCATCTCTTTCACCGCACATGCGGCATTTGCTGTTTGTCTGTGTTCTGTCGATTTTTGCTTTTATGTAGTTTGTCCTTATGCTTTTGTTTTGGGCTGCCATGATGAGCGATTCTGTTTCTCTCTTAAGGTTTCCCTTTCGTAACCACGTCCATGATTTCTCGTCTGCTATATCTTTTATCTGTCTTTTAAACTCGCCGTACAATTTTTTCCCTTCCCACTTTTCTTTTCTAGTTTGCTGTACTGTTCCATTGTTTTCTACTTTATTGTTTGTTGCACTATCCCTCGCGCTCTTTATGATTTCTTCACTATTTGTTTGTACATATCTATCTAGGACTACTTTAGCTCTCTGGACACAATCTTCTATGCTGATGAGCCCCCTACCACCTTCTTTTCTCTTAACGTATAGCCTATCTGTATCATCCCTAGGGTGTAATGCTTTATGCATCGTCATAAGTTTCCTTGTTCGCCTATCCATTGATTGGAGCTCTTCCTTTGTCCATCCTAGGAATGGTCCTGTATACCTAACTACTGACACAGCCCAGGTGTTCATTCCTTTTATTAGATTTCTGCTATTTAATTTGGTTTCTAATATTTTCCTTATCCTTCTAAGGTATTCCCTCTTAATTTTCTCCTTCATCTCTTCCCGTTTTATCGTGTCACATTCAAGGACACCTAGGTACTTATATCGGTCTTGTGCAGTCAATGCCCTAATCTTGTTGTTGTCCGGAAGTTCAATTCCCTCAGTCATTGAAAGCCTTCCTTTGTGCATCACCATGATTGCGCATTTTTCTATCCCAAACTCCATTCCTATGTCCTCACTATATTCCCTTACTTCGTTGAACAGAGTCTCAAGCTCTCCCCTGTTTTTCGCAAACAATTTAATATCGTCCATGTACATTAAGTGGTTGACCTTTCCTTTTGTTTTAGAGAAGTGGTATCCTTTGCTGTTTTTCAGGATTCTGTTAAGCGGTATCATTGTTAGAACAAATAATAGTGGGGACAACGAGTCTCCTTGGAAGATCCCCCTTTTTATCCCTACCTCGGCTAGTTTGTCCCCTGCGGCTGTCAAATCTACTTTCCAGTCTTCCATTGAATTACCAATGAATTTAACCACCGGTTCGCTAATTTTGAACATTCTAAGGCATTCGAGTATCCAGCTATGTGGAATCATATCGTATGCCTTTTTGTAATCTATCCATCCCATTGCGATATTCTTTCTCCTTTTCCTTACTTCTTTTAAGATCATCTGGTCTATGTAGAGTAAATCGTTTGCCCCTTTGGTTCCTATCCTACACCCTTTCTGTTCTTCTGGTAGTAGCCCCCTTCTATCCATTGACATGTATATTCTCTCTGCTATTTGCCCGGTCAGGATTTTCCACATAAGTGGTAGGCAAGTGATTGGTCTATAGTTGCTTGCTATGTTCCCCTTTCCCGGGTCTTTTTGGATGAGGGTGGTTCTGCCTTTAGTCATCCATTCTGGTGCTTTGCCTTCATTCAGACAATTTTGGAGTAGGTGAGTGAGTCTGCCGTGTAACGTGGTAAATTTTTTGAACCAATACCCATGGATCCCGTCGGGACCCGGTGCTTTCCAGTTGGCTACTTTCCTAAGAGTATGTTTCAATGTGGTTTCATTCAGTACTATTGGTTCTCCCTTGTCTATATCTCCTAGTTCTTTTCTCATGTTTCCTAACCATTGCGGTGTTACATTGTGTCTTTTTGGGTGCCCCCATATGCTATTCCAATAGTTCTTGGCCTCTGTGGCATCTGGTTTTATGTCCTGCCTTCTTTCCCCATTTAAATCTTGGTAAAACTTTTTCTCATTGTTTTGGAATGTGCGGTTTTGTGTGTATTGGGCCGTTCTTAGTCTGTATCTTTTTTGTCTTGCCTCTTTAGCTAGTCTTTTCTGGTGTAACTCTTCGACTACAGTTGCGATGCCTTTTTGCGCTACCTTATATTTGTTATAAAGTCTTACTCGTGGTCTGTCTGTGTGTGGTGTATTTCTAAGCAGTACTTCGTCTCTCTGTAGTTGGGAGATCTGCCTTTGTAACCTTCTCTCCCAGTTGGGTTTCCCTTCCCTATTATTGCTCAGGTTCCTATCTTGTGTTGTGAAGCTTTGTGCTACCATTTTCGCCCCTGCATAAATTAGGTTGTTGAGTTCTAGGAGGGTGTCTGTTTCTATGTGCTGTAAGAGGCAGTTGACCTGTTCGGTCACTTCTCCGACTTTTTTTCTATCTTTGTCTCTTAGGGAGGGGAGTGTTGTTTTCTCTCCTCGCATGATCTCTTTCAAAGCCTGTATTTTGGTTTTCTCTTCTTCCGTCGGTGCCTCGTCATCACCCTCTGGTGCGTAGCTTACTGTGGGGGTCTCATGGGGGATTATTCTAGTTTTGTTATTGGTACTAGTTGTGCTTGGGGGGCATTCTTCAGATGTGTCACCTGAGTCTCTCTCTACATTAATGCGAATCTCTAGTAGTTCAGTCTCAGACAACCATTTCTTCTTTTGAATTTGCTTTACTTGGTCAGCAAGGCGTTGGTTCGATACTTCCACAGCAGATTTTTCCCTCCATATTTGGAGCATACGCTCTCTATAAGATCGCACTGAAGGCTTGCTTTTATAGTAACAGTACATAACTAGTCTATTCTCTTCCCTTGTCCATCTCTTTCTCTTGTTCTTTATAGCAGTCGCCCCATGAGGACTGCGCTTTCCCTGGGTGTCGTTAGTGGTATACGAGTTTTGGCCAACAGTAGCTGTGTGACGACTGTGTCCCTCCTGAAGGCCATTAAGGGTACACGAGCCGAGATTTTGGCCAGCAGTCAAAGGATGACGACCGGGTCCCTCCTGGTGGCTAACAAGGGAACACCTGCCGGTTACGACACACAGGTCTAGGATCTGTGCCCCGTTTTTTGCGGTAAAATGGTTTGGTTGTACTGTCATGATTGGGGTTTTTGGTTCTTTGGAGGTAGCACCAGACCTTGGTGGGTTGGTTAAGACCGATGTGAGTCGGAAATAGCCCAAGAGCCCCACCGGCCCTTTTGGTTCTTTTAAGGTAGCGCCATACCTTGGTGGGTTCATTGAGACCGATGTGCACAGTGGTAATCGAAGAGCCCCACCAGCTCCTACCACCCAGGGTATGGCCTCACTAGGACAAGCCATTCAGGCTCGCAGAGATATCTATGTGGTGATATGACATTTGCCTGATTGTTGAACTAAAGAAATAACACTAAGCCTTTTTCTTGGGGAGGGGGGTTACATACATTAAAGATCATATGTCTCCCTTAAATGTTATAAGTCTTGACTTAGTATAAGTTTCGATATTCGTTGTTTTTTCTTCTTCTTCCAATGCCCGCTGGGTACATGGCCAAGCGACCACCGCCAATTTATACTATACTAATCTCGGGGGCGGGGGGGAGGAGGTTGCAAGTGGAAAAGTTCATTCACACACACACATATATATATATATACTCGCCCCTCGCTTTTCTATACTTCTATGGGACAACTCATTTTGAATTATAAATTATAAATATAATAATTTTAAATTTAATTTTAATTCCACTTACCCACGTGCAGGTCTAAAAAAACAACTTTTTTCAACTCGGCAGTGGCCTTCTCATTGCAAGAGAAAATTCCTCAGACTCACAAAGAAAACCATCTCAGAGGTACAAAGATACCATCAAAATATCAAGAATAATCAACCAAAGTAAAATATCATTAAAATGTTCGAAGATAATCAGAGTTCATCTCAAAGCCAAACGTTAAGTATCATTAGAATCTAAAGAAAACTTCTTTAACTAAGCCCAGAACAAAATCATCAGGGGCAGCCTGTAGTCAAAATAGCATTGTTATTATTAATATCATTATTGTTATTATTATTATTATTATTATTATTGTTAATAATAAGACATTCAATCACAGAGTAAATTTTAAAATCTAGCCTGAGTTAGTTAGGTCTTCAAAGTAAGTCACCAGAATTCATCTTGAAAAAGGAGGCCTTTTGTCGAAAAGTGGGGGAGGCCGTCTTCGATATTCGTTGTTTTTTCTTCTTCTTCCAATGCCCGCTGGGTACATGGCCAAGCGACCACCGCCAATTTATACTATACTAATCTCGGGGGCGGGGGGGGAGGAGGTTGCAAGTGGAAAAGTTCATTCACACACACACATATATATATATATACTCGCCCCTCGCTTTTCTATACTTCTATGGGACAACTCATTTTGAATTATAAATTATAAATATAATAATTTTAAATTTAATTTTAATTCCACTTACCCACGTGCAGGTCTAAAAAAACAACTTTTTTCAACTCGGCAGTGGCCTTCTCATTGCAAGAGAAAATTCCTCAGACTCACAAAGAAAACCATCTCAGAGGTACAAAGATACCATCAAAATATCAAGAATAATCAACCAAAGTAAAATATCATTAAAATGTTCGAAGTATTATTATTATTATTATTATTATTATTATTATTATTATTATTATTATTATTATTATTATTATTATTGTGTCCTAATACATCAACTTTATTTTGAATACACATATTTATGTTTCCTAGAGTGTGCTCCGAGGTGCCACAGGGCGTTTTGAATTATTCGAAGATGTCAATAATTCAAGGCAGTCATAAATCAATTTATAAGTTGATGGTCACAATGATAGAAAGCGGCATCTGACCAGCACGTTACAAATCGCTCTGTCCATCTGATTTTGATTGACATGGTTCATGTTCTGGATTGTTCTAGAACTTTGTCATATTTTCCAAGCACGTCATCATCATCAACATAGGGCAGTATAAGTCCTCTGCTGAACAGAATCCTTTCCCATCCACTGTACACATCCATCGACTCTCATATAAAATAACTTCAGATTCTCCATGGTCTTATTCAAGATTGAATCGGTCTAGTGGTGGTATGATCGAGCTATCAAGCTAAAGTAAGTGTTTAGATTTAAATTGATAAGCATTCATGGAAATCTCTATTCTATTTGTTTGCCCCTTCGTATTTCATTGGTTAATTCTTCTTCCTATTATGACATAGCAATTACGTCATGGATCACGTCAGAGGCTATTAGACTTGACAGCTTGAGTTGACTTGGAAAGACCTTAAAATTAGGATATTTGGATTATCAAAAATTTAAATTACCCTGGCTCCTTAAATGAGTAACTTCGTAATATTTTACCAGTGTACTCATGTGAGAAAAAAAGTTCATTTTCTTTTTACTAAAAACTAAACTAACCAACGTATATGCAATAATTCAATATTCCCGAAGTTTGGGTGTCGTGATATAATCATAATACGGTAAGTGTGCTGCGATTCGAAAATAGTTTTAGAATCACTGCAGTACGGTAATCTCTGAATATTTACTGTGGCATGGTATTGCAGGGTTATGCTTGCTTAATCTCAGGGAATTGGTGGGCCCCGGAGCATTCCTGACTCTAGTTGGATCTGTCCACCAGTAGCCATGCAGACTCGGACGGTAAACTGCCCCTGTGTCGAGTTGCCATCTTGGGGGTGGGGATTGAATTTACATAGATGGAAATACCAAGCAAACTACAGGTAATACACGGCCAATTAAAAATCTTTATTCTTTCCTTCATTTTTCTCATCGAAAGGAAATCGATTTATCAAAATCTCTATTATTTTTGTTCTAGCTTCTTAAGAACAGTTTTTCTAATGAGAGGTTTGCGTGCCATTGGAAAGAAAACAGCGATTAAAGGGGCCTATGAAAAATATACTGCGGATAAGGAGCACCACTGAAGCGGAAACAGTGGATAATGGAGACCACTGAGATATAAACCACGTATAAGGGGAACTGCTAGGAGGTAAATTATTGATTGTAAAAAAAAATCTATAACCCCATGCCTGTGAGGAGAGATGACGTAATTCTATATCTATTGCAAGAATTGATTTAAAAAATAAATGATTGTCCATCGATGAAAGAAGCGTACCATATTTGTTTCTATCACAAAAATTTATTTTAAAAAAAACGACGTCAGTTTACTGGAAACAATTGATTCAAAAAAGATATTAGGCGCATGTTAACTCGAGGGGCAGACAAACCTTCTTATAGACATATGTGTTAACACATCAAAAATAAGTAATTGATTTTTGATCAAGGCAATCCGACACCAACTCACCAACTCTGCTTTTCCTACCGAATGTATCATTATCTTACTATAATATGCGTTAGAAAGCCGAACACGACTCCAGAAACTAAAATAATAATACACTT
Organism: Thysanoteuthis rhombus; assembly: GCA_963457665.1. Lineage (NCBI taxonomy): Eukaryota > Metazoa > Mollusca > Cephalopoda > Oegopsida > Thysanoteuthidae > Thysanoteuthis > Thysanoteuthis major. Next base: position 41,009,553 of record OY735231.1, on the reverse strand, counting down.
ACAAGATGGCTGCTTACAAACTAGCCACCTAAAGCTGGCCGACTCAAATCCATGAACGAACTCAAAACACACTGGACACTTCGTTTATATGCAAGTTATATTTGCAATTTAGTTATATTTGGACTCTGTTCTCCCTCGACTCAAATCTACACTCTCACAAACCAATTCTATGTACTGATTCATTCATTCATAGGATAATTCAATGTTATTTGAATTGAAATTTAATCCCACCAAATCCATCACCACAACTTTCCCCAAGATGTCGTACTTACATCAATACTTTACAGCAACCACAGATATCAAAGATGGTGAGGGGTTCTATCCTTTTTATAATCGTAACTGTTAGTTTAATTCTTTCTGTGTTCCAGTGCTATTGGACAAACTGTTTCTTCTACAGACTTAACATCAGCATCAGTACTCCACTCGACCCCTCCTAAAAATGTTTTTTTATGGGTTTATTGATAACACCCCCCCCTGAGAATCTAGGTATTTCTAGATGTTTTCCTTTTTCACTCTATTTCAGACGTTTTCCAGTTGAAAACACCTGTGATGCCATAAAAAGAATCTATTCTGACCATATTTATTCTCCGATGGAAGATTTTTTTTACATGACTTCTAATTTTGACGCTAGGGTTGTTCAGTATCTGGCTATATATCTACATGAAATAGAGTGATACACTATCGTAAGTTTATAAATATATAATATTCTTTCATATGAGTGAAACAAAAATTCTCTCAGGAATATTCCAATTTTGTTTCAAAACCTACAGTTGAATCTGCATTGAACTGCACACGAAACATTTTATTGATTAAATATTTTGTATTTTTGATGTAGATTTTCAATTCTCTCGTCGAAACTAAAAATTGCAATAAGCGATTTTTTTTTATTTCCGTAGAACAATGGGAATACGCTTGTTTAAGTATTTGCTCAATGCAAAATGTTTACTGGCAACTTTATGACAGTGAAACATTCGAATATGTCTCTTGGAGAACTCAATATCAGGAACCGTCAACTGGAACTGTCAACATAGGTTTTTTCAGCTTTTAAGTAGGTCTGGATGACTGGCTGGCTATGGCATATACCACATGTACAGGACGCACTAAAGGACCTGGTGGGCTGAAAATTTAAACATTTGCTCCTTATGTCAACGAAATGCCTTTTTTAAATCCCCACTTCCAAATTGCTTTTCTTGCAATGCAAGTTTATGCTAAATTGGTCCCTCAGTTTGTGTCTACCAGTGTTCATTCTTGTTCCTTGATGAGTTTGGCTATTTAGTGATCACCAACCAACAAAAGGCGAAGGAAGTAATTTATTAATTGATCAACCCTTTTTCCATTTTGTGAACTGATCCCTTCAATATTCTGCCAAATTTGACGGTTCCTGTGGAGTGACTAACCAGATCTGATTCAATCTGCTTACAAATCTAAATTGAACTCTGTATGAAACATTTTATTGATTGGATTTGTTATATCTATAACGCACACTTTTGAATCTCTTATCGAAAATAAAGAATTGTAGTAAGCGATCTTTTCTTTCACAACGAACAATCGGTATACATTTGTGTATTTATTTGTTTAATGCAATTTTCTAGCAACTTGATAACATTGAAACCTTCGGATACAAAACATTTCTTTGAGAATTTTTCTATTGTTACAATCTTTGATTCTGTGAAACATTTCCACAACGACTTACTATTACTTCGATGGACATAGATCTGTGAAATTCAGGGTACGTCACTCAATAGAAACGGTCATGGGACCAATCTCTCTACGCAGCATGTTATATTTCGGTGATCAGTTAATCAAAAATTGGAAAGGGGGTGATCAATGAATAAGTTACTTCATCGCCTTTTGACAAACAAACAATATCTAAATTTTCAGAAGAAAACAGACATGATTTCTGCTGGACACGATAGAACGGATCATTTAGCATGACCCACATTGCAAACTACACTCTTCACCCGACTAAAAAAGACTTTTTAGAGATGTTTCTTGAGAAAAGAGGTCTTTCTAGACAGCATCAACAGGCCTTTCCTAAGAATCGCCACACCTCTCTATGATGGGTGTGGCAGAGACAATGGTTTCTGAAATCTTTTGTCCATTAAACCAATTTATTTTTGTCAACCACATTTTTGTATTTGATCTCTTGGGATCCACGTTGTCAGCCATGATGTTCATGACTTGTCATGGACAAACATTATTTTTAAAGTCTTGCGGTTTTGTCGATATTATAGCCAAATTTCAGCAAAATATTCCAAGATTTCAGAGATTGCTCTAATCGTAAACAAAACGTTTCTGCTTGTAAAATGTAAACAGACAATCGGAGCAACCATAACTCACTGCCAATCCCCTAGATCGAATCTAAGAACCAACCCTAATTCCATTGAAATATATAATAGAATAACAAAGTTATCCTATTGGGAAAATGAAGATAACGATGACGGTGACGACAACGACGACGATAGACACCCATAGCAAATAGTTTTTTTCTTGCCAGGAACAAATAGATTAAATAGGAACGTGGATCTTCAATGACATCCATCACTGGAAACAATATGATATGAGTTTGAAGGAAACATTTGATAGGGAAGTGCGTTCCGATTATATGCATATTTTTATACAATTATTTTCCTTTGATATGATATTTCAATTATAATGGTATTTTAATTATAATAAAATGTAATTTCAATAATATTCATTTATGGTTGTTTTATTCGAAGTTTCTAACTTCGAACTGCTAATTCGAGACTGGATCAATGAGTCCGTTAGTTGACACAATTATTAACTTAATCTTAATATGAAATCTTAACTGTATAATCTATAAATCTATGTAATTGGAGGTAACTTGTAATTGGAGTTCTATCAACAAATTCGTGGAATTCGTCCATGAATAAAATCACTTTTTCCGATATCTTGTGTCAACCTACTCGGTAAAGTGATCTCACAAAGGATAGTGGTCATAAAGGTTAAACACAAGAGTCAGTATTACATTCGGTTGGCACGTGCTGTTCGAATTCCACGAAATTTTAAGAGTGCAATGCCTACTTTCTGGATACTGAGGCGTTTCGTCTTGTTCATTTGGTGACTGACCTTTCTACAAACTCTAAAATTAATGTTGACTCCGTTTTCCAACCGTAAGAAGAACGAGAACAATCTTCGCCAAAATTACGACTCTAAACTGGTTTGTAAAATTCTCATTCCCCCATCTTATTTGAACTGATAGAGTTAATTTGACTAGTCTTCAAAATCATCGAAAATTTATCTTATCGGTACACGGGCTTTTTACATTCTTATGAATATGTAATTATACTTTCTTTAATTTACTATTTATATACAATACAGAAGTTGCATTAATCGTCTACAGTCGGAATAGAATTTAGAGTGAATTTCAACTCTGCAGTCATTGTTTTTACTGAGTTGCTAGAGTAGCGCTCCTCTGAGCAACGACAGCACCGTGCCTCTGCTTGCGGCCATACTTATTTTTCAAGGATAGATAGATCTTCTGAGATTAACAGACGATAATGTTTGGACGAGAAAGAAGAAAATCGAAATCATTTCTTTCTTGGTTTTGTTTGTATTTGATAATCAACCACAAATATGAATGCAATAAAAAAAGAATAAAAGGCTTATCTAGATTTATTTTAGAGACTAACATTATTCCACTGAAATCTGGCAACTTCATTCCTTTCATTACAGACGCAGATAACGTCTGCCAGATAAAACATCCAATGAATAATTTCGTCTTTGATTGCTTTTCTGCTATCAGTTCCTGATTATCGAAATTGTTGCTAGAATGGAAGTATCTTTGATAAATATTGCAATTGCATTTTCCTTTATTGCCTTTCATTATAAACTGTCAAAGAAAACTGCCACCAAAACTGTCAGCATAGGTTTCTTTATTTTTCAATTTTGGCTCGCTAGCTAGCTTACAAGCCAAACCAATAGGGTCACTGAAATGAAAATTAAAACATTCACTCCTTCTTGTGGAAAAGAGGGGGTTTTTTTTGTTTATTGTAAATATCTCTATGTATAGCTTTTTTATAAAGAGGTTCAATTTGCCATGTAAGTGTATGATAAATTGATCTTATTGTTTCAGTTCAGCATTCGCAATTTTTTTTCTCGAGTAATCGGACTTTCATGAAGATTACCACTCAAAAAAGGGGGGAGGAATAACATATTCAATGATCATCATTTTTTTCAATTGATCACCCATATAGTATGCTGCTAGAAGACGTAGGCCTGGTGACAGTCTCAATTGAATGACTAACCAGACCTGACTATTAGATTCTTTATTTTTCTTATGTGAACAATCAACGCTTTGCTTCCTAATAATGTATACAATAAGAACAATCTTTCGATAGTTTTTGTTCCTCCCTATGGCTGATTGCCATGAAGCTATCATTATGCATACTTATGTGTATGTACACATACTCATACACACGTTTATTTATGTGTGAAAATATGCATATCAGTTTTTATTATCATCAGTGTAGTATACTCTCACCGTCAAAGCATGATGGCAATATTCAAATAATTTTGTAACTGCAATTACGTGGAAACTCAGAATCCAAAGACATGTGCAGCTAATTCAATTGAGAAATAGTCATAGATTCAAACACCATTGTGCACACCCATCTTTCTTTAACAAATAACGAAATAGAGGAAGTCGTCTTGACGCTGTAACCCGTGCGTAAAATATGAATGTAGTCTCCCTCGCGTGACGTGCCAGACCAAACAACGAAAGCACAATATGCATTATGTAAGTTAGATCAAGCATTGTATCCCACTGAATTGATTTTTTTTTTTTTTTTTTGCTTCAACCTCAATTTTTAAGTTGTTTTTAACACAATTTCAACCTGAGCCTTCAGGAATAAAGAGTGAATAAACCCCTCTCTCTCTCTCTCTCTCTCTCTCTCTCTCTCTCTCTCTCTCTCTCCCTCATATATATAGTACAATTTCATGAGTATATATGTATTATACACGTAGGTATATCAATACGCCCGTAGCTTGATGGTGGAAAAATACTGATACCTTTTCTCGACCGAATATTCTCCCTTATCATTGCATTGGATTAAGTGGTGAGTTGGTTTTCCCCTTTTTGTTCAGCCCTGTATGGAAACTTCCAGGCATAGTTTTGCAAGTCTTGTTTTTGACTGTTTGATTGGTCCAAATAGTTTCAGGCACTTTCTTTCATGTTATCGAAGGAAGCTGGAAAGTTGATTTGGTTTCTCCGTTTAAGAACAAGGCAAGCTACATAAAATGTTGGTGAAAAATATATCAGCCATATTTTATTACCCAGTAGAGCCGAGCCATTGAAGAGGCTCTTTATGACTAAAGGTATGTCTTTTTACAATACTGACCAAAGAAATGACAGCCATTATGAAAAATTACGAGATTTTACGTCGAATCGTTAAGTTGTCATCCAACTCCTTATTAAATCTTACAAAATCTCATGGCTTACACCAGAAAAGAAAATAATAGTTAAGCAAAGAATCACGACAGAATTGCCAAATTAGCTATTCATGGTCAATCTGACTGATATTTCTTTTGAATTTTGACGATATAAATCAACGATAGTGAAAGATCAGGCCAATGTAAAAAAAAACAAACATATTTACAAGTTTATAGAATTATTTGCAACAAACTTTCAACTGATTATATTGCTCGGCTCCATAGGATGAGATTCCGTTTCATATTATAATATTAGAATTGGGTCAGAGGCTTTTTTTTTACTAGAGTTACGTTGTTTTCCAATGCTGATCGGAGAAATCGCGACAGTTACGAGAGATAACGAGATCCTGCCAATATCTGAGCTCTGCATAGAATTGAAATATTCTTGCTATCATTAAATTCCTTATCAAAGTGATGGAATTCACACTAGAAAATAATGTGATGATTAAAAATCAAATAATGTTAGCAGAGGCCAAACAAGGAAAACTGCGATCATAAACCAATCAGATTTCAGCTTAGTCTTCAATTTAAAGAATGATATCAAGGTTTCCAAAGTAGCCGTTTTCGTCTGGATATCGCTGTTTTTTCCCCAATTTAGCCAATAAGAATCTACAATTGCCAAAGATCAGGCCAATTTTAAAAAAATTGGTAAGTTAATATTATTATACGTATCAATATTTGAATTAATCTAGCAACCTATCCCTTGCTTTATTTAATGTGATTAAAGCACTTCCCTTGCATGTAGTTATACGATATTTTAGCGCCTTTCACTTTGCTTAATGCGCTCGGTAAAAGTAAACAATCTGGACAAATTTATAAGGTCTTATGATTTGGCTCGAGCTTATATTTCATGTAATTTCACAAACAAATATTAAACGAAAATTTAAACATTTATCAATGGATAGGTAAGTAACAATTCAGGAGCCTCCGTGTGATTTTTCGAACTTACTTTACGTTTTTAGCTATAGATAGCTGTAAATGAAGAGGTAAAATGAGTTCTAGCGACATCCATGGATCACACTTTTTCCAAATTCTTTGATTAATCATCCCAACACAGCATGCTGCCAAAAGACGTTGGGCATGTGATGGTTTCTATTGGCTAATTAACCAGGCCTTTTTTATGTGTTCAGATGATGAGTGAGTGATTATAGGACTTTTAATTTTCTAATTAATGATACATGAGTTAATGTTTCATGGAATATCCGTTTAGTGCAGTATCCCGTCTCATCAATAGAAAACATTATAGGTGGGTTATAAATTGTTTATTTATGCAAGTTATGATTATGGCTTTTATAGAAAAGGAAGAGAGAGATGACAAAGATTGCTTTTAAAAAGCTTCGAGAGATAGTATGAATGATATTAAGACAAGAATGGTTACTCAGTCAACAGAAACTTTCATGTGACCTATTTCTTTTGACAGTAGTGTGGGCGATGATCGATTTAAAATAATGGTAAAAAGGTGATCGAGGAACAAGTAACTCCTTTCACCTTTTGTTGGGCAATTTTCACTAAAAAAATCCAAATTTTCACGAGGAGACAATAAAAACACAAATGTAAATTCAGCGTATATTAAGGGACCAATTTAGCATAAACTTACATTGGATATTTGATTCATCGAAAACAATTACTGAAGGAGTATATTTTCAAGAAAAAATGTTTTTTTCGAGACACAATAAGGAGTATATGTTTGAATCTCCTTCAACATTGCTCCATTGGTGCATAGTCAGCCAGACCAACTTGAAAACTGAGGATATGTATGTTTACAATTTCAGTTGACGGTTTCTAAAAGAGCACGTATGAAGAAATATTGAAAAAAATGAGATGAATCCAAAGAGTGCATACCTCTGCCAATATCATCATCACTTAAGGCTAAATGAAAATCAGTTCACTGGTCGTTACGGTTCAAAGTAGGTAATTATAAAAAGTTCCTGGATCCGTCTCAACTTCTAATCCATTAATTTTTACCAATGGCGTGCCCTTCAATAAAATGCTATTAGATTTACATTGAGAGATTTCGGAAGCTTTGTATGGATAAACATGAGTTAATACATATAAATGTATGGGGGGGATGAATGATTAAGTCTGCATCCTTACCAAAATTTCAACACGTCGTTCATAACCTATCACCCATCCTTCAACAATATCTCATTGAAATTCATTGAGAACTATGGTGGATATTGTGTGAACCAAGTGTGAGACGGGTAGACACTAGTGAATACATATACTTCTACTACGTTTGTTAGGACGAGTTAAATTGACCGGACGAACAGCACAGACAGAGTAGAGGTTTTAAATATGATAAAATTGGATAGAGACCAAATATTGGAAAAGAGAAGATGCCATTAAAAACGGAGAGAGAAGGAAGGGGATGAGAGAGTGGTTGGAGAAGGCCATACAGATTGAGACGTTAAAATGAAACCCATAAATCATTGTGAGAGAAAATGAGATATTACAAAATGTGTTTGAATAAAATAAACTGAAAAGGCGTAACTTAAACGGTGAAGAGATAGAAGCTCCACTTCAATATTTGCTTTTCTTAGAAAATACCAACAACGTCTAAAAAACAAGTTTATGATTTCTTGTATGAAAATGATGATAAAAAACCTATTCTCAAACGAATTTCATGCTTTACTTGTAAATATATATGTCCGTATATGTATGTACAAATAATCATATTTCGCTCATAGGCTTATTAAAGGTGTTTGGTTACACGAGGTTAATTGTTGTTAAGACCCACTCCCGTTTTACCCTACCCGTTGAAGCGTCGGTGTGGTAACTGGTATTCTCCAATCGTCACCCATACTAGCCAAACTCGATGTTGCTTAACTTGATGATCTTACGAGAACTAGTCTACCCAAAGTGCATTTGCCATAACCCCTAAGCCTCAGGGAGAGGTCCCTCAATCGTAGTCCTGGTGCTTAGGAGAGAGGCATTGAGCACCATTCGAAAAGTCTTTTGTATAGTATTGGGTGGCCTCTTTTATCTTCTTTTATGTCTCAAGTCACCGGATATGCGATAGGAATTGTTGATACCTAAGTCATGGTTACGGCATTAGCATTTTAGTAGATGAAGATCAGATAGCGAACACAGTACTTACGCTCAAGCGGGACGTTTTTCTTATTTATGTGAAAATAGAATAACTCAGCTGGGGTGTTAGCAGACATATGTATAAACACTACAGGCACACACACACCTATACACATTATACATACATGTACTCGCCATCACAGTCAATTATTGAACAACTGTACCGTCAGGATCTGAAGTCGTAAAAAAATAAGAAATAAGAATATGCACGAATCGAATTCTATTCAAGATATCACTGGCGTTTTCCATTATGAAACTCCGAAAATAGAATTTTTAAAATCCAGAAATATCACGATTCTTCAGAATTGCTAATAAACCTGTCAAAATAAGACCTCAAAAAAGTCGGGAAAAAAATGTGTTTTTCTCCAAGAATAAAATATGGACATTTTTAGAAGGTGTCTAGTGGAGTACTGGTGCCAACTTCCTAGTTTGTAAACGAAATGGTATAGCAAGAAGCGCTGGATCACATAAACACGCATAAAAAGAGAAGAAGCCCCTACCACCTTTGGTGACTACAGTTATTCAATCATTTTCTAATATTGTCATTAACTAGTACCTTGTCAGAAAATATTCTCTCCTCTTTCACACACACACACACACACATATATACATACATATATATATATATATATATATATATATATATACATATATATATATATATATACATATATATATATATATATATATATATATATATATATATATATATATATATATATATATGTATATGTATATAAGAGAAGGCTATCGTCAAATCAAATTTACACGAAGCATTAAGATTAAAATACCTTTCCTGAAAACTTTTGTCGATTCTAATGATAATCACAGTATGTACATAACGATTTAAAAAGCAGATTTTAGACGCACTCTTTTAATTTCATCTTGTTTCCACTTTCATTTACAAACTTCGAAATATAAACAAGAGAGAGTTTGGGGTGCAAAATCAGCTTCTGCAAACTATGATAATTTCTGTGGTTGAATAGTGAGGTAGACAGGCGTAGACCTGACATCTTCTCCACCTCAGTAGGACAAATTGGAAGAGCAACGACAGAAGCAACCAGCAAATTCAGATGACGATAACTTCCTTCTCCCAGTAAGTGAATGCTATTCCATTAACCAAGTCTACGCTGACACTCGATTTGACCAGCAAAAAAATCACATATCATTCGACAAAATATATTATACCATGAGTAATATCTGAAATATGATATTGGAAATATTATCTCTCTCCTAAAATGCTCCAGAGAAAATAATACATGCATGTACTTGTTCGTGCTTTAAAACTCATTATTTATACATTCACAGTACGATTCAAGTTACGAACTCGACCTTCCGAATGAATGGTGAGTATTCGGAGCATATATAATAGTTCATGAGTTTGGAAATGGCAATTATACTACAGGTAAATTATCCATGGTATTCATAGGATGGAAATTGTTAAGGGAAGGGTGATTCCAGTTTGACAGATGAGCCACAAAAAGGTCGTCCAATTAAGTTTTTCGAATTTCCAAAGACCTTCTAGAAGTCGATAAGTGTTATAACAAGTGGCATTTTATATTTTGCTGCTTTCTCTTCTAGTTGATTTATGGTCAAGCAGCTTTTTATAGAGCCAGCTTGTTCTCGTGGTTGGTTTCAATTTTGTTTTTCGTGATTCGGTAAGTGACAACTTTAGTGGAACTTTTGTAGATGAAGTTGAGTAGACTTAATGTTCTGTAGTTGTTGAGGTGTTTCGGGTTTCTTCCTATATATATATATATATATATATATATATATATATATATATATATATATATATATATATATATATATATATTACACCATTATGATTTTGGTGTTTGAATTTTCTGAGATTTCTTTTGTTTTAAACTTCAATTGAATTCGATCGCTAGTTCCATAGAGATCACCTTGCCAGCTTTTGGGGGTAGGTCGATGGTAATGTTATATAATCCAGGGGAATTTCCTTTTCCTTTTTTTGTTTTCGTTTAATGGTTTGTTTCACTTTCTATGGAGTAACCTCTGAGAAATCTTCCAACTGATTTCTCGTGTTTTGTTCATCCTTTTCGATGTTTTGTGTTCCTTGTTTGGAGGAGTAAAGTTTTCGGTAAAATTCTCGGGTACGTTCCGTAATTTAGTACCCATCTGTTGTTAGATCTCCATTTTCTTTGAGTACACTAGATATTTCTTCCTGTCTTGAATTGAAGTATTGTCCATAGCTTTGAAACCCTGACATTTTTTTTTGAGAATTGTTTCAAAGATTGCCGTCGTGTATCTTCTTTTGTCTTCTGTTGTTGGTGGCTAGAGATTTCTGTATTTTTTCATGAGATTTTTGGTTTCATCTGTGACTTTACTGACGGTATGCATGCTCCTTGGTGTAAACATAATGGTGACCTCAATTAGAGAGGCTGTTATTTTGTTGTTGAATTCGTTAACGTTGCTGTTATTCGCCTCTGGTTCAGTAACATTTTTTCTGTCCAAGCTGGAAGGATCGAGTGAGCTCTTTTGGTACGTTTAGTGGTTGTGGTTTGGTCTGAAATATTTTTCTTTGTTTTCTGTTGGTTTGGGGTAGTGATCGGGTAGTCGTTGATGGAGCACATCAACCTCAAGGCAAGTAATGTGGCAGGGAGTTTATTTACCGATAACCCAGCAGAAATGGTTATTTCTTCGGTAGTGTTTGGGTAGTCGCCCTTTGAGCGCATCATCCCCACTCAAAGCAAGTGATGAGGCTAGGCCTTCTTGGACGGCTGGTGTAATTTTTATTGTGGGGACTCTGAGGAGTATTGTGCGAATTCCCTGCCACGCTGGCCCATGTCGTGGTGACAGGGTTTCTGGTTACAATTGATGTCTATTAGAGTAGCCTGAGAGCTCCAGAGGCTTTTAGCAATTATTATACCCGCTCTTGGTTAGGTAGATATTGGTATTTGCTGCACCGTAGGGGATAAAATCAGATACAGAATAAAGGACGGGTAGCTCTTTTTTCGTTCTTGTTTTTGCTTAGTATTGAAGCTACAATGTCTACTCCTTTCAAATCATGTGTATTAAAGTATTGAATCAAGAGGTAAGCTGGGCAAAATTAACTTTAGTATCGATCAGAATCGATCCTTTTCTCATATGAGTGAATGATTTATTAACTGGTCCTACGAATTGCTAAGGTGAGTAGTGTGGGTTTTGTCAACCCCCGCCCCTTTTTTTATTTTTTTATTTTTTATTTTTTTTGAAAAAGAAATTCAAAGTCCAAAGAAGTCGCATTTAATAGTAAACAGTAACGATCGTCCGGAACCTTTGCTTTTAGTTGTTAGAAAGGATATGTTTTAACATTGATTGGTTAATTTGATTTCAAACTATATTTCTCTTTGCTAAAAAATCTAGGCTGTCCATTCTTATTTTTCACGGATTATGGATAGATTTCTTTCCTATTTCGTTTTCGTTTATGTAGTGTCGTTGCCTGAATTTATCTTTAACCAAACCTAACAATATTCTGCTCACTTCTTAGGGGGATGGGTATTTGGTAGGGGGGATGACGAAATGGGGCCGTTTGAAGCAGTCCTGATTGACAATTACTTTTCGTTCATTTTGAATTCAATATACGTTAATATCCATAATCTTACGTAGACTTCTTACAGTAAAGATAGACATTGGGATTAAACGGGGAATTTATTTAAACAGAGCTGGAACCTCTGCTTTCACAAGGAGATAATTTGTTGAATTTGTTTCAACATTGAATGTTCAGTTTTTTGATCTTTAAAAACTATAATCATTTCTCTAGAGGTGCTTTTCCTAATGAGAACGGAGTAAAATAACGCAGATCAGTTTTTAATGATGAACAATCGAGAGGGAAGATGGGGAATGTTTGCAAGTGTTTGATTGGTTGCATTTGTGTGTTCCACTTTGAGTTTCTACCAATCAATGGTAAGATTACAGAGAACATCTTTTTATTTTTACAGCATTGTTCTGTTACGTCTCTGTAACAATGGATATAGCGAGTGTAAAACAATGAACTGCATATCAATATTCTTAAAACTTAGAACCACTTCGTATATCCACTTGGTATTAGAAGGTTTTACTTCGAATCTAATTCAAATACTTCAACTTGAATATTCCCTTTTAAGCAAATTAGTTTTCTTCAAAGCTAACCATCACCCTCTTGTAGACATTCCTACCCACGTTGAATGCTCCTGCAGTAAACATTGCTTTAAAAAAAAAGAGTCCCACTTTGATCACTTGCAAAGCTTTGATGGTCTTGATTATGAACTATCCAACACATTAAAGATCATATCTGGAAAACTTGGGGACTTCGACTGGGAGACAGACCACGCCTTTCTAAATCTCCAGATCTTGCACCATCTGATCACCACCCTTTCGGGACTCAACCATCATAACTCATCGATTTTTTAATGAATGACGTTGTGGATACGAACCCCTCTCCATTCTTTTCATCAAATCGGAAAGACATTAACAAAACGGTATTATAGAGCTTATGAATCGTTGGGAGAACGTTATTAATCATAGTGGAACCTACACTGATGAATCAATTCTAAATTCATAATGATTTATTATTATTAAACTGGTGCAGAGGAGATTATGGATAGAGAATGAGTCTAAGGGTTTGTTAAGGACTGACACTTGCCACTAATTTCCTGTAGTTTAGTGATAAAAACGGTTGCCCGATCAGCAAGCCCCCCCCCTACTGGTCTAGAGGGAGCTGCTGAAGAGTATTTAGTATGAATTGAGTTCCAAAGCAACAATAATTATGCTGAAAGTAAAGGCGAAATGAATAATAATGATTTATAATACTTTATCATCAAGAAGAAATAGAAATGAAAATAGAATTAGGAAATGAATTGTTGCCAAAATCCGGTAAAAGGTCGAAGAACAATCCTTACAAAACAAGTGAGTGAAAACCAATTTGTAGAACCTACATTTGATCGCAGCGATTTGAACTCAGAACCAACGGATCAACAACAAAAAACAAAACAACAACAATACACAATTAAAGAAAATTGAGTTTCTGCAGGTATCGTATCCGCAACCAAGAGCATATATATGCGTATATATACATATACATGTATGTGTGTATGTGTGTGTGTGTATGAATATATATGCGTATGTATGTGTATATATAGTGTTCTGTATATATATATATATATATATATATATATATATATATATATATATATGTGCATAACATATATACGCATATATGTTATGGATATATGTATGTATGTATATATATGTATGTGTATATATGTGTATAAGTGTATATATACATGTTATGAGTATGTATATATTTGTATATATGTGTGTATGTTTATACATGGTTAAATGTGTGTGTGTGTATGTGTATATACATATATATATATATATATATATATATATATATATATATATATATATATATATATATATATATATATATATAATGAATATTGTGACAAAATTGACCCTGGAAATTTCATCTTCAGTGATCAGAAGTATTTTGTCCAAATTTTGTCAAATTTGAAGGTGTTTGAATATGTTAAAATAAACTTTCTGAAATGTATCGGATATATTTTGCCGTCAATACAAATGCATACTCCGTGTTCGTGTATGTGTGCTTTTGTGTGTGCTTGTGGGGGAACTGATTTTTATTGCTTTGTCGTTGAATGAAGAGATCTATAATTGTCTGCTGGTTACCCGATCATATACAGTATGCACAAAATATATGCATTGCACGAAATGCTTTTAAATATACGTTCCAACTTGACATGACTCGGACCAAAGATTTCTTATTTTCGCACATAATTTCTCTATGTCCAATTTTGTTACAATATTTTTCTGACATTTGAATTTTTCCATCTTGAAGCTCATTAAAGATTTCAAAATGAGGTTTTTGAAATGGATTGGATATCTTTTGCACTCACTGTATAGAGTCAACGTGACTGATTGTTCTGTTCACCAACTGTACATGTTGCATGTTTTGTTTCCGGAAATTTATTTCTTTTAGATCACTGTGCTTCCATAATGACGGTCATGTTTAATTAATTCTTTTATTTTTCTCTTGTCTAAACTTTAAACATAATGCAAACTGTAGAAAATGTCTTTAAAATACAGAACAGGGTTTCCCAAAGGAGTCGAATACAAATAATCTAATTGTTATCTTAAGCGCTCTTTTTCGGAGTTTTGACATTTCGAAAGAGTTTTTGGGTGATAAAAATGCTTTAGTGCCATATCCCAACTCACTCGATATTCCCATTGAAGCAGACTTGCTGACACCATTAAACTCATTTTTTGTGGCAAAACGAATAAATTTCCAACGGGGCCTGAGTTGTGGCCTCATATTTTCTTGCCCATTTCTACAGATTAATTATACCCAGCAGACTTCTTACCATACCTTGATGGCATTTCTCGTTGACATAAATTATGAAATTGAAATAAAATAACGCCTGCTTTCGTCACTAATGAAGGCTTTGAATGTCGAGAGTCGGGAGAATGTAAGACGAGGAAGGCTGAAGATTATATCAACCGAAAGATTGAAAAAAAATGAGTACAAAAATATCTGGAAGTATTGTAATGAAAATAGTTTCTCAGAAATTCTCAATTCCACTTTCTCTTTGAAAACTATTTATGATATAACATATGGTTGTAGATGTATAACTCAGCGGTTAGCAAGCTGGTCTTGCAGTAATGTAGCGAGTCCAATCTCCGTGGGGAACCGTATACTGGTGGTGTTGTGCCATATCAAGTAATGTTTAGTAAATATATATGTATGTGCATGTTTATGCGTGCGTGCATAGCTTATTGCCCGATGGTTTATTCGTCTAATGTTCCAGAAAGTTTTAATAGACGAAAAACCTCTCGATAGGCAAAATGGTTGAAAATATCTCCTGCCCAACATTTGAAACAATGGTATTTCTCCACTATAACAAGTTTTTTTTTCAGTTTCAATTCTAAAATAATCATGTAAACGAATGAAAATATGAAAAGTCTTCTCGTTCTTGAAAATCGCCTTACGCCTTTTTTTGCTCTTTCAAAAAAAAGGCGAAAAGCAAAAGTTTTGCGGCGAATCATCATAGAGGCAGTGCACACACTCCTTCTGTCTCTCTTCTAGACCCTAGTGTCCTGTACGTCTAATCACTACGAGCTCTCATAATTCAGTCTGATATACCACCCTGACCATTGAGGTCTATAAACGCTCAAACATTTTACCATATGAATTAATGGTAAGAAACTAGTATCATATATATATATATATATATATATATATATATATATATATATATATATATATATATAATGCCGGCTGATCAGATTACTAACGTCAATTTCCATAAATAGCGTCCAATCTATTTTCGAAGAATGTTTCACTGCATTTGGCAACGTTTCCTACTATTTGTTTCCAATCGATTTTTTAAGTCAATCCCCGTTAAAACGTCCGAATTAAATTCAAAATATGATGAAAAGTATCATCAGAAATGCAATATAATTCATTGGAAAATGAAAGTAAAGTAATAAATATGTATATATATGAATTATAAGTTCTGTGATATTATATGAAAACTTATTTGAAATGATCTCCCGTCATTACACGGCTAATATTCAATTCCTGCAGCAGCCCCATTTTCTCTAATTGTTTATTCTATTTATGTTGAGTGAATTGAGTGATATAATGAGGGGAAATCATTTCAAATAAGTTCCAAAATAATATAATGCAAATTATAATCCATTCTCTTGGACCAAATATAAAAAGCATAAAAATATATATATATATATATATATATATATATATATATATGTGTGTGTGTGTGTGTGTGTGTGTGTGTGTGTGTGTATGTGTGTGAAATTTATGTATACCCTCTCACACATGTATATATACATGTGTTTGCACAAATGCGCTAGCAATGGCCACGATATTATAATCAAAATATAAACAAATGTAGATGACGTGTTCAATTCCACAAATGAACTCTTAATTTTTCTTCCAGTTCCCAGTTTTTTTTCTGTCTATCTAGCATTTTGACTATTTCGATTTGTATCTTTTCTCCAACATATCCACCGATTGAATAACTATTGGGCTGTTTAGCCAGTGCATTAGTAACTATGAAATATATACACCAATTATTAATATTGTAGAGTGTAAGTTCTTTCTTTCTTTCATTTAAGTAAGAAGTACACGACGCAGTGTTGGATTTTTTTTTAAAATGATCCTCTTTCTTCGCCCACTCTCTCTATCCTTTTTACGAATGCTATTTACTATTTAATTTTGTTTGAACGTAAAACATTTTGGCTTCCTTAGAACTGTTGACTTTCGTCGCAGTTACAAAAATTCCCTCTCTGTTCAACTGTCAAAATCAGAATCAATTTTGACTTTTTGCTTGAGACGACAAAACAACTTTGTACTTTCTGAACAGTTTTATAATAGTACAACGGCTTTTTCCCGATTTGTAATCGCTGAAATGTCGAGTACAACTGCAAGCAAAAGTGGTTTTAAAAAAAAGGACAGGTCTGGTTAGTGACTTAATAGAAACTGTCACGTGATCAACATTTTTGGCAGCATACTGAGTTGGTGGTGATCAATTGAAAATTGCAAATACAGGTGATCAATAAGTTACTTCTCTCGTCTTCTGTTGGGCAGTGATCACTAGAAAAGCCAAAGCTTTTAATTAACTAGCGGACACAATTTAAGGGACTAATTTGGCATAAACTTACATTGCATCTAGACACGTATCACACACACACACACTCACACACACTCACACACACGCACATTAAAAACCTTTTATCTATAAATGAAAAAAATTGTTATTTCTGGACTTGTTTGAAGGTTCTGGCACGAAATGGATAGAGAGAGAGAGGTGAGTGCAATCGGTTGCTCATTAAAATCGTTAACTCCGAATATTTTTATTCCAATGAAATCTTTTCAAATTGAGAAAAAGCAGACGATGGATTTCGCGTTGTGGATGATAGTCCGAGGCGTCTTTACTTCCTGCTGGAAACAATCGAAACTTAGCAACAAAACAGAATCCGTGCTGCAAGGGTTAAAGCTGTGACATTTCATAGTGAGAATAATTTGTCTGTCGAGATGTCATCATTGCCTTTTCTTTCCTTTGATTCGTGTCCAGACAATTTGAACGTGGCCGCTGAAATGAATAGCACCACCATTCAACGGGCATTTGATTTCCGACATTACCGGCTGGCCAGAAATCAAAGACACTCGAAAAAATTGGCAAACTGACCAATCTGTTACGTCGACTCTTTTACAGTGACTGCAAAAAGTATATAACGTATTTCAGAAAGACCATTTTATCTCCTTCCAAATTGACAGAATTTGGATTTTAAAAAATATTACAAATTTCCGTACATCGTGTAAATGAATAACCTAGCTCGCACACAAACCAGAGCTGACTATCAACAATAGTACTCAAAATTATAAAAAAGAATTGACCTTTTGTTTAAGGATATCAAAGATTTTGGGCAATGTTGGTCCCCAAATGACCGTAGGGAAAACCTTTTGGAAAAGTTTATGGAAGAGTGTTTTGTTTTGTTTTTTTTTTTGGATAGTGTCAAGTAGTGTACTCAAGGGTACAGCCTACAAAAATGTAACCAGAAGCTCCCAGGTGCAATCCCCCAAACACATGCACACACAAACATTGACACAGACAAACAAACAAAAAAAAAAGAATCTGTAACCTACTTGGCTGAAAAGTCGGGCAGGCCATCCATGGTACCACGGTGGATCGACGAATACACCCTCACCTTGAAGGAAAACTATGGAAACATGATTGAACATTGTTATGTAGAAAAATCAAATCTTTACTCCAGATTCTGTCAATTTTGAAGCTCTATAAAGGTGTTTGAATGATGTTTTTAATGTATCGGACACATTTCTCGTAACAATCGTGTCTTTATATATATGGTTTGAAACAATGGCATTTTGTTTCGGTGTCAAATTTTGTGTTGTTTCTCTTCTGTTGGATGACTTGTTCACTCAGGAGACTGGTGAATACGACACTTGAGGAAATCAGCCTGCACAATCGGTTCAGCGTCCGATCATTGATATAAATTGCAGTTCATCAAAAATGCAATTTCTGGGGAAAGTAAATAGGTCTTCTAACGAAAACTTTGTGAACAATGAACACATAGACGATGTAGAGAGTCCGATCATATCATACACAAGGATTTATACAACTAATCTGACATAATTCAGACAAAAATTCTCCTTCTATTCTAATGGACGTTAATCTGTACTGTGGCATGTGTCATCATCAATTGTCTCTTATACACGGCCTTTACTATCATTATCCTACCTACTCAAGGTTCAATGTGACACAGCGTGAGTTTATTATGGCAACCAACACGTTCACGAGTGGACAAAAAAAAAATTCCCCAGTCCCAACGACCGGTGTCACTAAAGCGTTAGGTTGACCCACGTCAACGAAGAGGTGCAGATAAGGGTGTCGAAATCCCCAACACTGGGGTATTATAATTTTTGAGACTGCAGGATGATTATTGGGTCGGGGAAGGATTGTAATCCTCCATCGTTTTTTAGAAACCTCCAACCAGAACCCTCAACATTACCAGTCAGCATCAACATAGGTTTCTTTAGTTCAAGCTAGTCTAGCTTGCTATGTAAGTATCGCTCATCGGGTCACATCAATGTAGCTAGAGGCCTGTAAATGTAAACATTTACTCCATATTATGTCTTCGATCTTTGAAAAAAAAAATTCCCCCAAACTACGTTTTCAGTGAGTGGTTCAATCTGCAATGTAAGTTTACACTAAAATGATCCTTTACAGGACCGACAGCATTCACACTTTTCTTCGCATATTCAAGCTGTTTTAGTGATCACTGTCCAACAAAAGGTGACAGAAATGACTTATTCATTGATCACCACTACTGCTAAATTTTGATTGATTCTTCCAACACGGCATGCTGTCAAAAGACCAGTCAGTATTTTTCTATAAAGATTTTCCTTCTTCTTGACAGATATTTATCCACGCAAGATGAATTGTGTAGACAAAAGACAAGTTTTTTTAATGTTCAGGAATGCGTGAGATATCGTCGTTTTTGCCTCATGATAACATATACCAATAGAAGAAATGTCTGTGTATGTACAGTGATTACTTGACAGATGGTTGTCGTACCAAGTTGACATTCGCCAGATATATTAGTCGGTACACAAGTTATCGCAGAGTTTAAAGTTGTTCAGATCAGTTGTTCTCGAGAAATCTAATAGAAATAAATTACAATAGCAGATTATAGATCGTTTATCCGAAAACGGAGATCTTAGTTCAGATATAAAATATTTTAATGGCAAAAGATGTAAATTTAGATTTAAGATATCTCAAGTGGCAATACAAAAGAGGTGTAACCGAAATACTTCGAAATCGCAGTTTCGTCGGACGGACGGGAATTAATTTCGCATTATATCACTATCATGGCGATATAACAAAGCCTGGCCACTCCCAATCATACTACCTTTGTAACGGGAACTGTCCTAGCATAATTAACTTACTTTTTCCTATTGTAAGGGGAACATTAAACTTTCCAAAGTATCGAAGTAAGTGATGGGGCAAAGAAATACAAAGAGCCCTGCTCTATATCAAGTAATTCTATTTTACTAGTCGAAATGATAGTAACGCTTTTACAGAAGAAATTAACATTTAGTTCACATCTTTTACTTCAGGTGTGTTTGAATACTGCAGTTCTGACTGACCCACCTTTCCCTGCAATTTTTCGAAGATTATTCCGTAGATTATTTCATATTATTCCTTAGATTTTTGAGGGTTCCTCAGATATATTGCACCCCAGGAGCTTTCGTACGTCACTGCCTCTGAACATTTCCATACAAATAGAATCTGTCTCTGGACGTACGCATATACATATTTATGAAAATGCATGCAAATACGTATCTGTGATTTTGTATGCATTTTATCTCTGCTAGCATACCCCAAAACGTAATCACATACTCCATGGAATAATCAGAAGTAAAAAATTTTAAAAAGAAACAAAATAAACTGAATGTCCATAAAACAATGATCTATCCTTTCTTGTAACGTAGAGCAGCACGTATGAATAGAAGTTCCCATGACAACAATCTTGCGTCACTGTCCACAAGAGTAGTAATCTCGTTAAATACAAGTTGGTTAATTAAAAAATAAGCATTATTTACTGGAATCTGGACAATTGCCAAAGGAAGAAGCAATTCTGATTCTAATGGACAACTGGGTGTGCTGCATGAATGCACACAGTTTTGAGACAAATCAAATGAGAAAGTTGGAACATCCGTACATCTCATAAATAAATCATCACAGCCCACATGTATACTGGAACTGGCTTTCTAAAAACTATTTGAAATCATCCAAAAATTGGATTTTTTTTATCCAAACTTATCTGTAAAGATAGATGTTGTATCTAAAATTATCTAAGAAAAAATTACCAGATTAATATTATTGTAGTATTAGTCTAAAATGACCGTAGCATTTTGAAAAAACAACAGCAAAAAAAACAAACTTTTTCAGGTTTCGACTGGTTGACTTATGTTAAGCTTCTAGGTCGTAGTCTCAAAAATATGTCCAGGAGTGCCCGGAAATATCCTCATACATATAGACCTATAGGTGAGGGCTTTATCATTAAAGATAATGTAACTAAGAGACCATAGACTTTGTGTTAATTTAAGCTTATCTCGCAGGCCATTATACTTCGGGACTAAGATTCCATTGGAGGAAAAGTAAAACCATGTTTATTTATGAATTAAGTACAAAAAAGTTAACTGGTTATTCTACTCAAAGATGATAAACACTGTCAGGGTGACGTATTGATAATTCATGATGGTTCAATATTAATTTGGGTGGGGATGCCTTCGGCAATAAGTAATCCAAACTATTGCATTTTTATCACGAACTTAACGATTGGCTTTTTTCAGCTAAACAGCCCCACTAATATAACAAATGAGACTTTTGGTGTGTATGCTCGCGTTGTCTTTGAAACATTACAGGTCAACAAAGAATAAGAATTTTTGTCTGGCAAATCAGCTATTTTCCAATCGCTCATGATGTACTGTATTCAGTGTTTCCAATGTTATATTCAGGGTTTGATTTTACTACTATCATTCAGATCTAATGTTATCAGCTGCTTCTCCAAGAATAAAAAAAAACGGTACAGGTAAAATATATATATATATATATATATATATATATATATATATATATATGTGTGTGTGTGTGTGTGTGTGTCCTAAGATATTTTTTACTCTAACTGCCGCTTAGGCGTCAAGATATACGAAGTTATTCTCGCAACTCAAAACGTCAATATTGGTGACTAGTCCTCACATTTAAAAGTGTAAGTGTAAATAGCTTGTCTGAATCAATATAGGAATAGTTTTGATATTTTCTCACATCTATTATCCGCACGGTCCACCAGGGATTAACATTTTTCGGAAGTTTGAATTTAGAAAAGAAACTCATTTTGCTAGCAATGTTGAGCAGCAAGTAATGAAAAGGAAGAAAAGAAAATGGTATTTGAATCTTGTGTTAAATTGATGAAAATTCGGACCGTGATTTTATTTTATTTAAGGCATAAGTTGAATTGAATGGCAGGTTTCCGAGTGATGACTTAACCAGCTGTTTTGAAAAGGGCAATGGTGATGTTCTCTGGTCCCTTTCTTCCCATTTAATTGATGGCTTGTTTCACCTCCCAACTAAATTCTTGGAAACCTTCTGAGGCGAAAACCTAAGCTAACTCAGATTTTTTGACGATATCACTTTTTCTATGAGAACCTCCATGACCTTCAACTAATGCAAAACGAACTGAAGAAAGTAAGAAATTCGACCTCGACATGAATTTCAGTAAAACAAATACCGTGTACACCAGCACATAACTATTGAAAACGTAGAGCTGAAAAAAGTAAACCACCACATCTACCCACGATTTTAATTTCCATAAAATCCTCAAAAGAGGATGGCAAGCTTTCGGTTGAGCAAGTTCAAACTTCAAGAATAAGAAAATCCCATTAGCCCCACATAAAAAGTAAATACAACCGATGCATCCTCTCAGTAGTTACCTATGGGACTGAAACATGAAACAAAACCGAGAGTCTGGTCCTTGAACTGAAAACCCTGCAATGGTCAAACGGGAGAATCATGCTCAACATCAAACGGGGAGATCATTAGACAGCACAATATATCAAGTTGTCCAAAAAAATCATAGACTCCATTAGAAAGCTCAAATAGCAATGGGCTGGTCATATTGTAAAAATAGCAGACAACTGCACAACACCACGACTCACAATGGATTTGTAAGGATCACATGCGAAACTGTGGCTGGCTTTGCTGGCAGAATACATGATGGTAAGACAAACTAACTTTAAAAGGTGTTGGTCAGGAACGCTTGTTATAGAGAAGAATGGCAAATCTTGGGAACAGACTGTATCCAACAACAGACACTAAAAGCTGTTAATGATGACCATAAATAACCGTTTAGTAACTTGGATTTTATTTCAATCTTGGTTGGCAGTAGAACAAATAAGTTTGACTTCGATACTGAAGTTTCGATAATGATTACTGTCAACCTGAAAGCAAGAAGCATACTCTATTAATCCATGTACAACACTAAGGATATCCATGAGTAAGTGCCTGGGTATGTGTCAAAAATTTCCTCTTCGTCAATGATGAGCAAATCATCATCAGAAGAGAAAAGTGGCAACTTCAAGCCAGGGTTGATATAATACAAAATGCAAACAGACTGTCAGAGATTTGAACTTTTTGAAATATGTGATTTTGAATCAAAATTGAGAAACAAGTACTGAAAAAAAAATATTACTTGATTTTTTTGTTGAAAATATACTCGTAAAAAATGACAGGGTTATTTATGTATGGATCAGGACCAACGTTAGTCCTAAACTAATCACATCATCATCAGTATCTTAACGTCCGTCGTTGGACAAAGACCCCTGTAGGATTTGCCACTCTTCTCTATCGTGGGCGGTGCAGGGCCAGTACTTTCTAAATTTGTCTAGCACGTCGGTCCTTCTAATACTCTGCCGGTCGTAGTTGCACATGTGATCTCTGGGTATCCATGTCGTGAGTCGCAATGTCCATCAGTTGTCTGCCATTCTTACAGCATGGCCAGCCCATTGTTATTTGAGATTTTTAATGGATTCTATGGTTTCCCTGACTCCTACCTTCTTCCGGATGTATTGTGCTATCTTCTGGTTTCTCCATGTGGGGTTGGGCATAATTCTTTCTTTTGCATGATTCATGGTTTTCGATTTGCAGGTCCTAAACTAAAGTTATCTTATTGGGCAATTTATTTTCAATATTTCAAATTATATTTTTGATTTAACTTTCAACTCAAGCTGTTTCAATGAAAAATCATACATCAAAAGTTTCTATAGCGTAATTTTCATATTCATGTCATGATAGAAAGCTAAATTACTAATGAAATCAGTGCGTTAGTAATCAGAAAAGATTTGCATGTATGCATTATCATGTTAGGGACTAAATATGCCCATAAAAAAGGACGGGATTATTCATGAATGGGTTGGCACTAAGGAACCTAAATCTAATTTATTAGGTAATTTATTTTTATAATTCAAGTGTTCCAATATCATCTACCCTACTCATGCAGTTTTGAAGCTTGATTGAACATCTATTTTTGAGAGTTTTTATGACATAAAATCCATTGTTGTGTCATAACAGGGAGGTAAATTAACAAATGAGATGAATACGCAAACAAACAGAGAATAAATCTGCTTATATGCTTATCATATGTTGAGATCAGTACCATGACTGGCCGTTTGGTAGATTCTTTTCATCACAATTACATCATCCGTCTTTCCGATTGCAACATCAGTCAGATTATTAAACGTCAACCAAAAACTTCCATCAACACTGGAAACATAGGTTTCTTCAGTTTTCAAATTGCTCTCGCTGCATGTACGTAGCACGTGTACAGGCAGAACCAATGGAACCAAATGACTGAAATTCTAAACATTTACTCTTCATCATGACTCAAGAAGGTCCATTTTGGAAAATGTTTCTTCTCACCTGAAAATAGTTGGGATCCTTCAATTTGAAATGATGGTTTGTGCCGAATTCTCCCCTCAGTTTATGTCCAGCAGCATTCACGCTTGAAATTCGAAAATCTGAACATTTTTGGTGATCATTATCTAATGAAAGCAAGAGACTTCATCGATCAGTTTTCTTCATTTCATCACCCCCAACGTGTCATGCTGATAAAAGAAGTTGATCCCGTGGCAGCTTCTATATCTTAACGAATCAGAACTGCCATTATTCAGATGTAGAGTGCCCTGGCTTTGCTCAAGATATAAAAGAACCTTAAAAAATCAAAATCTTTTGAGATTGGAAATGAATACAGTGTCCATGAATCGTCTGTGCAAGAGAAAATACAAATATTAACATGAATGTTTGGATATTGTGTCAGTAGAAAAATGGTGTGAGACTGGCAGCTGCAAGGTCTGTAACATGTGTTCTAACTAAAGATGATTACTGCACCGTTAGTATTGTATATATACACACACATGTATATGAGCACATACACACACACACATATATATACATATATCACACATATATGTATTATATATTATATACTATATATATATATATAAAATTTGAGATGATGTGTATATATATATAATACATGTGGCTATAATATATAAAAATATATGATATATGTAAAATGTATGTACATACATATATGAATACATATATTTACACGAAAATGCTATATATATACACATATATTACATAAATATATTAAATATATATATCAAACATATATATATCAATCATATATATATATATTACAAATAGATATTAAATATATATGTACATATTATATCTAATAAATATATGTTTATCATATATACACATAATATATAGCTATGTATAACACATGTATATGATATATATTTATATGATATATATATCTATGTATAATATATATATCTTATGTGTAACACATAAATATATATTTACATATATCCATGTATGACATATATACATAATATACATATTATTCATATATATATATATATATATATATATATATATATATATATATATATATATATATATAATTCTGAATTGCATTGATGTATTGAATCTTTTAAAAATGACTTTGCATCATAACACCACTAATGTATCAATTGGTGTTGACAACAAAATTGCAGCCCTATTTTTGTTAATCACTAATTCTTTGTGAGAATAAAATATTATTCGAAAAGAAACATGCCCAAGAGAGCTGATTATTCAACAACATATTGATAACGAAAATGTTAAAAACAAACCCCTTTATTTATAATTTTTAACTACAAACAAGCACAGTGTCTGTAAAGAATAAAACAAAAAAAACATAAAAATCTTTTACCAATCACTTAAAAAATCATAATAATAGAATAGAAAGAAGATCTTACAACCTGGAGGAATGAAATGTCTTAAATAAAAACTGAGCAAATTGATTCATTAGGCTGAAGGAACTCAAACAGGATAGAAATATAAGCGTGTTTATGCAGCAAATCCTCACTTCGACTACTCTAACTTGACCTGATTTTTAATGCTTCATGTACTGAGGACTTGATGAAATAAACCCTTCAAACATCGGATAATGTATCATATTATATTATGTTTTCCTGATTTGCATTAAGTCTTATATATTAATATATACGAATGAATATATATATATATATATATTTATATATATATATATATATATATATATATATATACATATATATGTATGTATATATATATATATATATATATATATATATATATATATAATCAAGTCAATATCATTCAAAGAGAGACATTTGCTTGACCTCGAATGCATATATCTAGATCAGTTATTCAACTGGCAGATTCAGCATTCTTATTGGAATATTGTGCAGTTGCATGAACATGCAGTAATTCCAATCAACGTTTTAGGTGGAATTCATTTAGTCACCGGGCGAGGCACACATAGATGTTGAAGGAACACTTTGCAGTATCGTAGACTGACTGAGCCGTACTGTAAAAGCTTGATGGTTGAATTAGAAGCCGTTATGAATGTGAATTCTGTTGGCTTTACAACGACCCTTTCACTGGAAGCTGACTCTAATAAGGTCTGCTAGACATCAACCGGAAGCCAGCCTCTCAAATCTGAAGCCATATCCGCGACGTGAAACTGAATTAGATTCGTAATTGTCCCTCCGAAAGGCTGATGGCAGGTCGCAACAGGACTTCGAACAAAGAAGGCATATTCATCAACTCGAACAATATTACCAATTTTATTTTGCAAAATAACACTTTTTATATAAACTGCGTAGTATCGTATTTATTGCTGACAAAAATTCAATACATGTGTTTCCATGAAACTTGAGAGCAGTAAAAGTTGTTTTGTCAGTATTATCAAGTTATCCCTGATGTGAATTTGCTGTTGATATGTGATGGCTGCTGCTGATATATGATGAATTCGTGCTTGAATGTTATTTTTTCTTTTATTGGGTTTCCATTTTGAATCTATATATTTATTATATGAAATATTCATAATTCATATTGCAAAAAAAACAAATGTTGATTTATCAGGATCAGAAATTGAATTTTCATTTTTTCCCAATGTCAGATCGGAGATGATCAATGAAATTCAACAGACGCAGTGACAAACACTTCCATCTTCCAATCTTACAAAACAACAGGAGTTACATAACTTAATAACTTTGTCTCCTGATTTCATTCTGCAGTCTCAAACATTTGAACAGCATACAGTTTCCCTGCAACCCCTTTTGAATTACTTTGAAGAAGTTGATGGCAACTAAAGAAATGCATTAAAACCTGCCAACGTGATATATTTTTACGCGTAACACCTATTTTTCTCATAAATTATTTTCAATCTTCTTTGTTGAATTACTGCCATTCTATCAAATTACTACACATCCACACTACACACTTGATATTTAATTCAAATCATCAGGACTTTTTCCTTTTTTCTCACCTGATAGTAATGTCTTCTGTCAAACCCGAAAACTCCTTATTTTTAGGCTTCATTTTGACATTGAATGTCGCCTTCTTTCCTGCTGTTGATGATAACAGCAGTCTTGGCACTAAGCTCCATTCCATTTTGATGTTTCCTGGAAAGAAAGGATGAATATATAACACATGGAGAATTATCAAGTGACCAACGTTTTTTGCAGCATGACATGTCAAGAGGTGATCAATGAATAAGTTACTTCTCTCCACTTTTGTTGGGTGGTGATCACTGAAGAAGTCTGAATTTTAAAAGAGAGAATGCTATCAGAAACGAGCAAAGGGATCAGTACAGCATGGACTTATATCGCAAATTGACCCCATCTAAAAACATATTCAAAGGGTAGTTGGAAAACAAGAAAAACATTTTTTTCTTGGCATAATAAAGAGTAAATGTTTCAACTTTCATCCCTGTAGCTCCATTGGTAGGACCTATACGTATGATTCATAAACAGTCAGCCAGCCAGAGCATTTTGAAATCCCTTTTAGCAGTTTTGTTGGCAGTTTTTAAGCAGCTGAATAACCTGTCTGTCCTATGGTATTTGACTAGGATTAAAAATAATTATACTGACAAGTTCTACACCAAGAAAGGCAAAACTGTTTCGTGCCAAAAAAAATTTTTTCATTATCACCACTACCCACAATAGATCAGTTTACATACAGCTTCTGGGTTGAAGTTATTCATATATTCTGACAATTGTATGCACCTATGTAGCTGGACTTCGTCCAGCCCTAACCATCCATAGTCGAACATGAACGTTTGCACACGCACACTCCCTTCGATGAGTATGAAATTTTGTTTTGTTTTGTTTTTGAAAAGAAAGGCATCTATTGGGATTTTAATTTACAATATGAGTTAATCCTGAATTTGATCCAATAATTTGTGTTCAGAAGCATTCATGCTTGTGTCTTGAAAATTCAGACTTTCTTCTTTTTTGCTGCAAGAGATCAAAATGCGAGAAAGGTAATTTATTCACTGATCACTCCTACAATTGATTACATGGCATGTAACTCAAAAACATTGGTCGGGTGACAGTGCTAATTGAGTGATAAACCAGACCATTTTTTCTAGGGCAATTCATAATTTCCCTTAGAATGCTATTTTGCTGGCATGGTGCTTACAGTCAAATCATGTTGGATACACCCATCCTCGTACGATCACCGACATTCAGCAACGCCAATTCAGCACCTAGATGAGTAAGAAACTGGATATACGACGTGTTATAAACAGTTGGGAATCCTATAAAGTGACAAGAAGTGAAAAAACTAAATGCTTGCAAAATGAATTCATTTTTCTAAATTACATCTTTCCAAAAGTTCAAATCTCTGGCAGAGTAGATAATAATTTAGAAGAGTCAAAACTTTTCCGACATTTACTCAGACAAGCAATTCATACTTGAAAAATGGAATATATAGACTTGTCAGCATAAATGACATCTTAAAGAGAGAGAGAGAGAGAGAGAGAGAGAGAGAGAGAGAGAGAGAGAGAGAGAGAGAGAGAACTACTTATTATGAATATGTTTTGACTTATATGTGCCATTGTATGTCAGTTAAAGTCTGTAAAACGTAAGAATTTAATTCATTAAGTTCATGTACGTATAATATTTGATATATTTTTTGTTTTTTTGTCAGCTTCAAGAATGAATTTTCAATATACCATTCACATATCTATATATGTATATATATATATATATATTTATATATATATATATATATATATATATATGTGTGTGTGTGTGTGTGTGTGCGTGTGTGTGTTATATGGAAATAGGATCCGACAATATTAAAGTTTTATTGCATTTAGGAAAACTTCCTTGAATGTCATAATACTTTTTTTCCACGAGAAAATGACTTCCGTCATTTGTAGGAACAATGATGGAAGAACACCTTAAATACTGAGCGGAAGAATCGACAGAAAAGACAGATCAGTCCTCATGTCTTTGAGGATATTGTGAGCAATAATCAATTCAGCGTGCCACTATCTCCAAAATCGAATATATATATATATATATATATATATATATATATATATATATATATATATATATATATATATATATATATAAGCTACAACAAATCGTTTCGCGGGCAATCGAATACTTCCAAAAGCAATGGAAAACGTCGATAATACCTAAATCTAGACGAAAAAGGGTTAAGATACATAAAATTGTTGCTGTTGGCGGCGGTCTCTCCTTGTCTGAGAAGAAAACGGAGTGTGCATCAAGAATTGGCATGTCCAGGGTGCAAACTTGCGCAGGTTTTAAAAAGATCTTGGAATCAGTGGAATAATGTCATAAAAAGCTTGAAATATGGGAATTATCCATTTAAATACATCAAAGATGGCGAGAAAGGATTAGATTATGTGAACAGAAGCGGGTATTCTTATTACTATTTAATTCACCTTAATTGTCGTTGGTTTTTAATGAAATGATTGTGTGGGTCAGAAAAAAGAATAAGTTCCAGGTGGAAATCGAACTCACACCTTTTTTGTGTCGGAGGGTGGCTCGCTTAACGTGCAACTACTCTAATCACAGAACTACAGGAACTCTGTGGCAAGTGCCAGTTCAAGTCAGATCTTAAAACTCAGCATGAGTGCTATCAACTCACAGTTCAGTTCAACCCAATTTTATTTCATTTATATTGATTTATTTTATCACACGAGGTATAGTGAACCGTTATCTTTAATACTCTTCTATTTTGTCATCTGAGCTCAACTTATTTACTCATTGGTGAAAGTCAGCAAGACTTTGGCTTCCATGAAAAACAACAATTAAATTGAAAGGTAATCGTAGCAAAGATAATTAATGATGATTTACAGTATCTCTGTAAATATTGAATAAATAAAAATGAGTTTTTGCATGCCAATGACTCTTCTCAAAGTTATAGACAACACATATATCTAATTATATTTTACCACGAATCATAGAAAATGCATGCTATAAATAATAAGAGAAGTATGTTGTTGTGGTTGTTGTTGTTGTTGTTGCTGTTGCTGTTGTTGTTCTCCTTCTTTTTCTTTTTCTTCTTCTCCTCAGTCACATCTGATTGGACTATCCCACTTTTAATTTTAATTGCAAACTTATGGGATAATTTACACCTTCCAGCAGAGGCAATTATTAAATGCTCATTTGAATTTTCAAGACTGTCATTTTACAATTGCGAGCAACGATTTATGTTGCTTGTTACATACTACATATTTAACGTATTTAGAAATGTTCATATTCATTCACTCATCCATTTACCGCTTGCTGTCAGGACAGTCGGAGGGTAGGAGAGTCTTTAGTTTCCAGTATTGAGTGTAGCATAGAGATAAGGTTCCTCCTTGAAAATATGCTTGTAACTGACATTTGTCACAGCCAAGGAAATGTCATCAACACCGGTTTTTGTTTGTTCATAGTACTTGTCAGAAACAACGCGATTTTTTTCAAATGCTTACATTATCAGATCAGTTGATGGCTGTCTTGTTCCCCAAAAACTAATCGATACGATTTTGCTTTCATATAATTTTTATGATTAGTTCATTCATTCATTTCTTGTCACTCGCAACCAGGCCAATCTGGGGGTATCTAGGTGTGGGACGGCCTTTGACCTGCATTGGATCAGGCCCCTTACTCAAACGATTAACAGCATGGCTCCTGAAGGTTTTCTACGTTATTTCCTGATATTTACGGCTGTTGGTATTCAGAGACGGTCACCCATCTAGGTACGGGCCAGTCCCTATGTTGCTTAACTTCAGTGATTTTACGAGAACCGGTGTATTCAACGCAAACCGGTCTTTATCGACTACCATGTAAAACTCAACGCATTTTCGTAAGCATTTAAATCTGAAAATATTAATTTCTCGTCTCAGGATTTTATTTGTCTCACACCGTATTCCCTTCCTTGTTTCTACTTTGTTTATACCTTCGTCTTCTCATCATCATCTTGACAGACACAAAATACGTTTGTTTATTGGATACTATTTTTGATAACCCTCAAAACCGATCGAAATCCACAAAAAGGGTGGAGCGTGACTTTTGGTAATGGATACTGTAATATAATAGTATTGGCTTCAACAAAATCTTTTTCAATAAGGCATGAACTAGTTGGCTCGGTGAGTTAATGCAAAA
>OY735231.1:40907905-40975405 GCA_963457665.1 Thysanoteuthis rhombus | reverse complement strand
TCCTTTTTTGACGATCGATGGCACAATAATGCTGTTCCCTATGCTGGCAATATAAAATGCCAGTACATGGATAATTCATATCCAACTAAATGTGATAATTATAAGGACTTTTTATTAGTAACTTTTTGCTTGGCATCGATCTTACTTGGTAGCAAATCGAATGGTCTTCTGGCAAATTATGCACCTTCATTTTCTGTTACACAAAAGCGCTCGAGAGATGTGGATGTATCTCAAAGATGAACTAGTCTAATAAATGACTGTTTGTCTCTCTTTAGCGAGGCTTTGTTCAATCACGCATTTGGATTAGAGATAATATCAATGATTCTTTCTCCGAAAGGTGTGCAAGCAAAGCTACCGATGTATATGTAAAGATACTAGTATACTAAACTACGAAATGCTAAAAATATAGAGAGTATAAATGTTTTCCTCAGACTAGAAGAGAACTGGAGTTGATGGCGGTGTTGGACATGCGGATTATTCTGCAGCTTTCAGTTTAACTTTGGGATCATTTTCAACTTGATATTGCTTATTCAGAAAAGATTTTACATATCATTTTTTACTTATCAACGTACCCATCACTAATCATATCATAACAGTACGTATATACACATTATGAATTCTCACAAACTTTTGATATCTGTTACTGTTACAGCCTCCTTCAGGTATTGAGTGGGTGTATCTTTAACCATTGGGAAAAGAAGAGGCGTCTCGGCAATCGCCTGGATCAAAGCTATCGTGTCAGACGAAGATGGATTCTATCCCTAAAAAAGCTCCCCATTGCACAAACTCAAGACAACAAGAGATTTTTGATGCAAATTACGACCAGCAACGTTGTTTGGGACCAAAGATTGACCCATTTCCCTGGCCTGCCCGTGTTGTTCGATTGTAATAATCCTGTTGGTTCTGCAAGCCTCTGCATCCAGGCAAAGAGCCAATCGCCGTCGGCCACCCTCTTGGGCTGTCTGCCTCTACGTTACAAGGTTAGCACTGAAGGGATTAAACGACTCTTTCAGTGTTTCTTCGAAGCGCTCCAGAAGCGCTTGTCTTGTAGGTCACCGTATAATAGTTATCTGGGGCACTGATGGTGTGGCATGCAGACAACATGTCATACAAAGCAGATCTGTGCCTGCATCAAGATGGCATAAATGTTGGGTAACGTAGCATGATTATGGAGCTCAGGGTCGGTGATCCTGTTTTGACACTTTATTGAAGCTCAATAGTATATGGCATTTTGAGATTATTTTTGCTGTTTCAAGATTGATGTTCTTTTTTGTTAATGTTGACTTCATCTTGTTGAAAATTCCCCCACGCTGCTGATACACGGCTTGCGTTAGGAAATCGAAAGTAGACGAATTTCCATCACAAAATTGCGATGCAATTCATCTTGTCATTCTAAAGAACATTTCTTGCTGATAGATCGGAACAGGGCCAATGACTTCTACCAAAGCTGCAATCATGTTAAATGTCATTTCGCGACAACACAATACGATGTGTTAACCCTTTGCTTTCATTCGTTTAAGGCTTGGGATGAGACTAAAGACCATTTTAATTCAGACGTCAGACACTTATTGTGATTCAGTCGTATAGTAGAGTTCTTCCAAGCTGGTGGCGTCCGTTGGGATCAAAAAATAGTCTATCTTTTCTGGTAGTTAACACAAATAAGTGTATAATATAGGGTGCTTCATAAGGAACGCAACCCTAACGATAACGCGCACGTAATTCTTATGTTAATATTAGTCACGATGCAACAACCGTATTTAGCAGTTGAAATGATAGCATCATGCACTATTCCCATTCGAGCATACATTCCTTTATGTTGTGTCAGCTATGTCTATGCCCAATGCAATGAAACATTAATGTAATAAAACTTGTTCGAACCCACATCTAGGCAAGAGGAAACCATTTTCAACATTTATTGTAAAGTTGACATGTATGTTTTATTGAAATATTTTTTGTAATCCTTTTGTAATTTGTATCTTTAAAAACAGATTTTAGTTTTGAATTGATCTAATTCCATCGTCTCCTGACTCAGTACACTCTACCCGAGGTACCTATATTTTCACGGGAGTTTCTTGTGCAAGAGAGCCTGATGAGACCCATCCCACTCTGGGCTTCCCCAATCCTTCTCTTTATACTGAGTGCTTAACAGAGGGGCATTAAACATCATTTTAAAATGCTTTGGTATGGCTTGACCATGGATTGAATTTCTGACCTATAGAACTGGGACCAAGCACTCTACCACTGAGGTGCAGTAATTTAATGTTGTCAAAAAGATTGTTGGATTCTTTTTCAACACCTTGTTCATAGATTAAACAGGGCCCATGCCTGGGCGGAGCGTACGGAGATGCTTGGATGATGATCATGATCATGATCATCATTCTTTTATCGTTTGTCGTCGGACATTGTCTGTCTCCAGGGTTTGCCAGACATCTGTATAGTGAGCATCACAGAGCCAATACTTTTTCAACTTTTCCATTTCGTCTCACCATCTCATATTCTGCCGGCTTCAGTTCTGCATTTGCTTTCTGGTGGTCCATGTTACGAGTCGTGACGTATAGCATTCGTCGGCCATTCTTGCAAAATGGCTAGCCCATTGCCATTTGAGATTTTTGGTGGGTTTTATGATGTCTCGGACTCTTTTTTCACTAATATGAAAGTGCTGTCTTGTGATCTATCCATGTGATGTTGAGCATGATTCTTTCATGTGCACATTTCATGATTTTCAGTTTTAGGGTCAGTCTCCTGGTTAGGTTCTATGTTTTAACTCCATAGGTGACTATCAGAAGCATGCATTGGATGTATTTATCTTATGCCCTTCTTTTTAGAACTAAAGGGATTTTCTTGTTTTTTAAGGTTGACCTTGCTCTATCGAAAGCTTATCATCCTTGAGTGATTTTCCGCTCAACTTCTCCTTCTTTTGTGAATATCAGGTAGATGCAGTGGTTCACATGAATATAATCAGCCCTGATCAGAGTTTGGACTCGGGTTGCCAATTCCATTTACCACGCCAATCGCACCTCCATGGAATTTTACATCACGGTCAATAATTAAAATGCCAGTCTGTTTAATAATATAGGAATATGCATAAAGGCATATAATGATCTGCTCATATTTGATATTCTGTAATTCTATAATGAACTTAAATAACATTGCTTAGCTAAATATGTCTCATTAAGGGAAGTTTAGTGAAGTACTATGTCAGTAAAAGTGAGTAGTGTCCTTACGCTGGCTACAGTTACAGTCGTCCTTGCTTCTATTCCATTTAACACATTACAACTTTCTTGACCCGGTTGCGATAAATGAAACAGACTAAAGGTAACGAGCTTCTGATGTTACATCACATACTTCAATCTGGGCTATCATACCCAGGACTATAAGGATAGATGGATTCATGCCTTCTCCTAAGGGTACCATAGTGAGGAAACTCAAATAGCTCGTCATGTTGCAAGATTGTCAGACAGCTGCTGGACATCACGTCTCATAGCGTAGATCCCCAGAAATCATATACAAAACTGTTACCGGCGAAAAAATGGCGTGACAAAGGGAAAAAGAAAGTATCGGCTCCACGACGCTCATGACAGAAGTTTGGGGAATTCGGGGGAAAGTCTATGCCTGATGACGAAGCCCAAAATGATGATGATGATGATAATAAACACAATCTGTCCAAGCAAAAGTTTGAATTCGGTTCACCAAGGCCATTTTACGAATCATCAATTTGCTGTAATATATATATATGTATTTTTTATTTGAGGTAATTTTTCTATGGATATCGCTTCAATTACTTATATGGTCTAAGCTTATCCTGTGGAGCAGAAAAGTAAGAAGAAATGTTGGCAAAATATTCCATTAACATTCGACAAACCCTTCTCTGCATCGAACAAACTGCAAAGTATTTTCAACAAAATGTAATGAAAATCAGCTATAGTTGTACTGAAAACATTTACAAATCATCAAAAAGAATACAAGAAAATAATCACCATAACTCGACAAACACCAATCGTCGCAGCAGAAATTAAACAGAATGCTGAGTAAACGGTAATTGCTTACAGAATAACGTTGTATACAGAGCTATCTTAAAATCCAAAGGAAACCTGGATAAAATATATATTGGAGTGGCTGCAAGCCCTTGGGAGCAAAGGAAAAATATGTACTCAATACCATATGATCAGAATACATATGGGATCTGAAAAGAAAAGCACATCAGAAATAACATGGAAAATAAGAAAAGCAGCGTCTGCCTACATAAAAACACTGTACACTCAGCTTTGAAGAAAATATCGCCAGAAGTGACTTCCATCAAAACACGAATATGTTCACAAGAGAACGGAACCTATATCAAAATCCAGACATAGAAACGAATTCTTCTACGATATTTCAAACCACACCAGGACTCTGAAGATTAAACGTAATAGTAAAGCACGGATTAACAATACCCTTGGTTGAAAAGTTGTTCTCTCAACTATAAAGATAATGATAACAACAACAATAATAGTAACAACAACAACAACAACAATAATAATAATAATAATAATAATAATAATAATAATAATAATAATTATAATTATAATAATAATGAAACTCGAACCCAAAAATATAAGACCATCGTAACCCCTTAAATATAATTTAACAATCAAACGCCTCCCACACCTAATTCTTTGGCAGTCAGTAGTCCTAAATCTGAAATAACCAAATAATTTTTTTAAATCAAATCTTTTCTTAACAATAAATTAAAGAACTTCAAACAATATGATAGTCAACAAACGAAATTTTCTACTCGAAACGTTTCACGTATCTCTTCAGACTCTGTCCTCACGTGACTTCAAACCCAATTTGTACAGGAAGCACCTTAGCGAAAGTAGTAGACGGTCTGACAATGGCACCCACTGGCATGAAACTAAGGTACGGCAAAGTACTGAGTTTCCTCTGTATATATATATATATATATATAGAGAGAGAGAGAGAGAGAGAAAGAGAGAGAGAGAGAGATAGATAGATAGAGAGAGAGAGAGAGGGAGAGATAGAAGGAATAATTATGCAGTCCTAACTGCAAATTTGTTTCACACCCCTCTACAATCATCAAGTTCTAATAAAAAGCAGTGATTTTATATATACCGTTCTGTAGTGAGGTTTCCATGAGTATTCATTATGCTAGAAATATCTTATTAGAGATACTTATCTCTTTATATTTCTTTTTCCTCCTTTCTTTTTCTTTTTTTTTTTTTGTTGTTGATCTCTCTGTTGGTATTTTTTCATCTTTTATTTGTTTTTTTCCATTTCCTGTAGTGGAGCTGAATTCATGGCCAGTTCTTATAAATTACTTAGATTGTTCCTGACACTTTTTCTTCAGTATGTTATTAATCTATCAGTTTTGATATGTTGGTTTTGGTTCCAGGAGATACATCATCTTACTTTTATCCCCTTCCCTGTGGTAGGGTTCACATTTATTATAAACACACATTCATAACATTATTATCAGAAAAAAAATATATATATATATATGTATAAATCTGTAATACAATATCCGATGTGTGATGGGTTTATTTCATCAAGTGCTCTATACATACAATTTTCAGTTAAAGTAGAGAATTATATATGGTGAAATGATGGATTAGCTACGCAGACACGTTCCTGTTTCTACCTCTTGGTGCTTCTTCAGGAGAATGATTCGATTTATCTGGATCCCTATTTTAGACGTTTCTGAGGGATACCTGTTTTCAGGGTGGGAAAACTTCACCTTATTCTTTTTTTGTTTCTTTTTCCTCCTTTCTTTTTTTTCTTTTCTTTCTTTTCTTGTTTACTTGTTGGTCTCTCTGTTGATATAGTTTGATTTTTTGTTTTGTTTTTTCTCTTCCATTTCCCGTTGGGGAAGTGTATTCATGGCCGGTTACTATAAATTACTTACAATGTTCCAGACAATTTTCTATCAGTATGTTATTAATTTATCTGTTTTAATATGTTGGTTTTGGTTTCAGGAGATACATCATTCTACTTTTGTCTACCTCCCTGTGGTAGGGTTCACTTTCGCATGGCCTTTGTCGTTCAGGTTTAATTCTCTTAACATTCTTGATGTGTCGACTTTTATACATCTAAGATATTCATGAGATGATGATTAGATAGTTAAATTGTGTTTATCGTGGTTCGAGGTACAATAATACTAATAATGATATTAGTAGTAATACTGCCAAAACTAATAATAATAACTAGATACCCATAGTGATTGATTTTTTGTACCTTTATGTGGGGAGTTAAATTATATTTTTGATAGGAATTTCAAGTGGTGCTGACAATTTACAGCTATTTCATTCTTTCTATTTTATAAATATATCTTTTTAGTGGAGGTTACAGTTTTTAATTTTACATTTTAGCATTGGTGGCATGGTTCCGTTATATTTTTTCTTACATATTTCAATATTTTTTCGTTCTAGGAATCTTATATTAGCCTAGTTTCTATTGATTTAGGAATCTTTTTAATGATTTCACATGGATGATTGGATTTAATGTTAACATAAGTAATTTCAAAATTTCCTTTCATGTATGGTTCGTGGATGCTATTATCTAGGTTAAAAGTTATATAAAAAAATATCAATTTTTTATGTTGGCCTTAATTTCAACTTTGAAGTTCATTCTTTTCATTTCCTTAATAATGTATTTTCTAAATTTCGCAATTTTGCGGGTTACTATTTTCGACAATTAGCGGACCATTGTCTCGGTAGATTCCTATATTTTTACGATTTAATTTGCCAGTGAAGTTGTATAAAATGTACAAACCAATCAAGTCCGACATCTCGGCTGAATAGTGACTTCCCATTAAAACATCAAAGCCGTAAACGCAAGTTTTTTTTAATCCATTGTTCTTGGTAATGGAACAGTACCGTCCATCCACAGTGTTTGATCATTCCTATTTCATTTTTGCTGATCTTGTCATTGGTCTTTGCGAATTCTACGGCTTCTTCAAAGATTCCTTTAGATATTAAAGGCTAGAAGTCCATTATATCGAACTGTACAAATGCACATGTGTTTCTTCTGTTTGATATTACTAAAATAAATAATGGTATCAATCGTATTTATCTATTGGTTTAGCTGAAGTTATTTGATGTATTTCATGTTTTCTAGAATATTCTTATCTTTTACTGTCGGGGAATTTGCCAGCTTGATTAGTCTAGTTGTACACTAGTGCGGAAAATCCAATTTGTGGTCTTTCGTGAATACATAAATATCTTTTTTTTTTGTCTGTAATTTTCCCAATTTATTGCTGATGTTTGATTCATCGGCAACGGTTTTACTTTACTTATTCACAGTTTTTTTGTAGTTGTTCCTCGTTATGTTTCGTGTTTTTTTTTTTTAAATTTGGGGTTGTGTTATTAGTTAGGGGTCTGTTGTAGGTCTGGTAGTTCGGTTTCGTAGATGTCATTTTTGTGTTCGTTCATGAATGTTTTTTTATCTGTTTATTTGTTTGATTTCTTTTTCTTAATTTCCTCTGGTATGTGCCTATGTGGGTTTTTTTAAAAAGCTAATATCGGTGATGGTTTTTAGTTGGGCCGGCTCGAACTTTTCCTGTAATTTACATTGAGGTTAACACTATTGCATTTTGAAGGCGAAAAGATATCAACAAAGATTGAAATTTTAAATAGAAACGAAAAAAATTACTAACAGAGAGATCAACAAGTAAACAAGAGAGAAAAAAAATGATATATTAATACAATAAGGCAGAGTTTTTACAACCTGAACCCCACCACCCCAATTATGTCCAAAATAAAGATCCGAATGAATTGAATACTTCACCTGAAGGAGCCGAAAAGGGCAGAAACATAAACGTGCTTGTGTTGTGAATCCATTATATCACTATATATACATTAAATGAAATCATTTATCATTTACAATATTCTTATCATCTATTACCAGATTTCTATTGTAGAAACTTGCATAAAATGTACAATGATGGAATGCGCATGCATTTATACTGAGATTATTTCGTTTAATATTTTGCGATATAAACGTAACCTTAGATAGCATGGAGTGCTTGAATAAGTCTCATTAGGGGGAGTTGGTGGGCTACTATGAAATAAAGAAATCCGTTACTAAAAGGATTAAAAAGTGACCATGCACAAACATACGCTGAAAGAGAAAACAGGATTTTATCCGCGGCCGTTAACATTAAAATAGTAACATTCTTATTCCACATAGTGCTTTCGTTGGGTTAATGAATCATGTATGTGAATCTGTCCACAGGTATGGAAATAATGATACATAAAATGATTTATGTACATAATCATATACATATATAAATGTGTAAAAGCACATATATATATATATATATATATATATATATATATATATATATATATATATATATATATATTGTCCTTTGAACGTAGTTTCGTTTTTATGAATATTGCTTCAATTACTTATATATATATATATATATATATATATATATATATATATATATATATATAATCAAAATAAGTCTGCGAGAGGAACAGAGTGAATATATCATACAAGTGGTCGAAAAACAAAAATGAGATGGGCAAGGCACAATGTGAGAAGAATATCCAATAAATGGAATAAAAGTCTAACTTATTGATGCCTTTGGGACAGGAAACGCAGTTAAAAAAGACTCATATCGTTTTGGAAGGAAATGAGAGAGGCCTTCATCCAACAGAGGACTCATAACGACTGATTATATATATATATATATATATATATATATATATACTTTCCAGCGACTACTTCCAGGAAGTTTAAAGGAAAACATCAACTCAAAAAGCAGTAATGTTGAATTTACATAATTTATTTTTAGGGCTCAATATCTACATAACATGCAGATAGAGAATTATGATAATCTTTGCAACTCTGATATTTTCATATATATATATATATATATATATATATATATATATATATATATATATATATATATTGCATTATATCATATAGAAACTTTTTTGGAATAATCTCCCATTGTTTCATGGTTGCTAACTTTCCTGGTTCATAACTTGGCTGAGACAACAGAAAATTATGAATAATTAAAGAAAATGGGACTGCTGCATGTTGTTTGGGGTAAGTGGTACATTAACTGTGTAATGACGGGAGATCATTTCTATTATGAGTTTGCATATAAAATAACGCAGATTATCATCATTTTGTCGTATCATATATATCCATTTCTTAATACATACACATACGCATATATATATGAGTGTGTGTGTGTGTGTGTGTGTGTGTGTGTGAGTGTTACTTTCATACTGACACGTCCCCTAAAAGCATCAATCAAATACTAATTCCACGTGTTTTGTTTGTTTAAGACGAGCTGCTTCCTTTTGTTTCCATTGTCCGATTGAAATATCACCGTGAAATATCACGATCGGTGACCGTCCTCCCGACAGTAATGATAATGGATGCGTTGTCAGCCTTAAAGCTGGTCACACATGAGTGGACTGATGCTTCTTACTGACATTTGTCACAGCCAAGAAAATGTCATCAACACCAGTTTTTGTTTGTTCATAGTACTTGTCAGAACCAACGCAATTTTTTTCAAATGCTTATATCATCAGATCAGTTGATGGCTGTCTCATTTCCCACAAACTAATCGATACGATTTTGCTTTCATATAATTTTTATGATTAGTTCATTCACTTATTCCTTTTTGCTTGTGACCAAGCCAGTCTGGGTGTTTGGGGGCGGAGCTTGCGTTATTGAGCGTAGCGTTGAGATTATGTTTGTTCAGATGGTGGAATGGTTAGCATGTCTGCTTTTCGCAGAATGATCCGGGTTCGATTTGCCGTATGGGTGAAGAGTGTGTAAACCTCTTTATTAGGACGAATTCCCTGTGCACTTGGGGTACATCTTAAACTGTGTAATCA
Source organism: Thysanoteuthis rhombus (assembly GCA_963457665.1). Classification (NCBI taxonomy): domain Eukaryota; kingdom Metazoa; phylum Mollusca; class Cephalopoda; order Oegopsida; family Thysanoteuthidae; genus Thysanoteuthis; species Thysanoteuthis major. Next base: position 40,965,542 of record OY735231.1, on the reverse strand, counting down.
GGGTGGAAAAAAAGTCCAACTCCTATTTGAAAGGATAGTAGCGATTCCAGGTCCTTGCTAGCGCAGTATGATTTTCGACTTTAACATGATTGGTCTCCTCCTTCAGGGTAGAAATTCAATATCTTATATTCCCAGACGGTCACACATCTAGGTAATGTCCAGGATCGACCTTGCTTGAACTTCAGTGTTCGTGCAAGAACTGGTGTATCCAATGTGATCTGACCATCACGGCTAGCAATGGCCTGGCATTGCATTTTCAAGAAAAAAACAGAAATTCTTTTACGAAACGGCCTTCGACCTATATTGTGCACTGTTTTTTGAAAGTTCATTCAATCTTAAAGACTGTTTATTCATCAAACAAGACGTTCCTACCAAACACTTTAAAATGCCAAACAAAGCCCCCTGCTAAGTATTCAGCATAATTAGTTGGGTTGAGGAAGCCTGCAGTATGATGGGCTCCGTAAGGCTCTCTCATCCGAGACACTCATGACAAGTGCCCTAATGACACAGAACCGTGGAAAGGAAACCCTCTAATGCGTTCCTGAAGATTGCCTTATCTCTGTAGAAAGCTTGCTAATTTGGAGGGATAAATCAAAATTTATTAAAATGGAAAAGTATTCAAATGCAATATCTCCCATTTTCATGGACTACTCAGATTACTTCGTGCCTCGTTGAGAGCGTTAAAGTATATATATTTATATAGAGAAAATTCAAGTCAGAGGATGTGTGGGTAGATTAGGACCTTTGGTTTGCTTTATTGAGAATGGTCCCCTACCTTTGTAAGATCAACGAGATTGCCATGAGAAACTCTCTGTATGATCCCTAGCTTACAGCACCTAGTATATCCAGTTGGTCACTCATTTAGAAACTGACCTTGCTTGACATTGCTTAACTTGATTAAACGAGAATCAAAGGCAGTTAGTTATCAACTCTGATCACGAGAAAAAGAAATCAATGGACAGAAAGGAAGAATATTTTTTACCAAGTCAACTTGGTGCAAGGCCACACGAACAGAGTATCCAGCAAGAAAGGAAACTTACTATCAGTAGTTATGTGCGAAAAACAAAATAATGCAGTCGAATATGACAGTCTATTGTTCCTTTAATTTATAACAGAGAAAAAGTTGATCGGCCAGAATTGTGTCATCTGGGAAATTCATACAATGCAAGCTTACGGGAAAGATCCAGACTTTATCTGTTGTAAAGGTTTCTGTTTCATTAGCAAGAAAAAATCATACCACTATTTCATTAACAGCAGCAGCAGCAAAATCAGCAGCCTTTTAGCGTCCGTCGTTGGATAGTGCCCTTCCTCAAGATCTTCAAGATCTCTCGATCATGGTCGTCACGGTGGCAATACATTTTGACGTTTCAGAATTGTCACGCCGTCTTATTTTTTGCATATGATACGTGGATATACACGTTTTGAGTCATGGTGTCGTCTGAAATTTTGGCAACATGGCCAGCCCACTACCATTTGAATTTTCTGGTATGTTTTTTTAATTATATTTCTGACCCCTGCTTGTTTTCTGTTTTGTGCTTTCTCCATTAGATGCTAAGCAACCTTTGCTTCTATGAACCATGACTAAAACACTGCAAATAACGATTGTGAGCTACTTTGTTCAATCAGTCTCACACAATTAGATTTATTCTCAAAAATGTATTTTTTCTTCTGTTCAGAAATAAATATAAAGTAAATTAAACTCCTGTTGATGAAAGGCAATTTAAATCGGGTCAGCGAGTGAAAGCGACACACCGACAGGTAGACATATAGATAGACAGAGGCAGAGACAAAGAGAGTTAGACGCAAAGTGAAAAAGAGAGAATGTGTGTGGGGGTGTATATGCAGGTTCATCAACAACTCTATTGCTTTATCATGAAAAACATTTATTTTTACACAACATATATGAATTTTTCAACATAATCTCCTTCCTTGCTAATGATAATAATTAAATAAGGAATACTGATCACAAAGATTGAACAATATACAGTGAAAACTCCGCCCAAGATACAGCTAATAACTACGCCTGGCTACAGACTTATCGATCCACTCTCGCTTAAGCATCTCACCATAGAATTATCGTCTTTGCTCAAGAAAAAAGCAGCTTAGTAACCAGGGAATCATTTTGAATACAGGTTGAGTACCCCTTATCTGAAACTCCGAAAATTGTAATATTCCCAAATCTGAAACCTTTTAAAAGCCAACATGAATGGAATTTCATAACTGGCTGTAATATGATTCAAAAACGAAAGACGAAGCCGATTTTCAAAGCATTTACATAAATCTTACAACAATAAAAACTTGGTTATCTTTGTTCAACTCTTGAAAATGAAAATTATATTCACATCACAAACGATGAAAATTCCAATTAAAACAAATTATCGATACCATCAGAGATGCTTATTGATTTTGATATTTTCATTTATGAAGTGTATGGTAAGAAAAGCAAAAAAAATTACATCACTTGATTTGTTTTTTAGCAGGTCCAAAAGCTCTGCGAGTACAAATGCCCCAGGGTGTAGTTTATGACAGATTCTCACCTAATTGAGACAGAATGCGTATTTTTGATAAACCCCACGGTTCTTTTTTATTAAACGAATGAACGTTACATGATGTAGTTCAACTCACGAAGTAACTATGATGTAAAACTGGGCTTGGTTTCCCCCATAAATTCAATATGACGTCACTGTGTGACGAGATTTTTTTTTTCAGTTCATTTAAGATTATGTTTTCTTTGTGGAACGCAGCATTTGCATTTGAATCTTGTTTCAAAATTTATTCAAGTGTAAAAAGAACAGTACATGAATTGTATATACAAGCACATATCATAATAATATCTACGGCTTCTAAACTTTGCGGTGTTGTAATAAACATTATATTTTTTTTCTGGAAATCATTAACAACCATTGATTGCACTGAACATTCCAATAATCTATCCCATGATTATTTCCCCGTGCTTCAAAATAGAAAAATACTGTAATAAACTGATATCTAATTCAAACAAGATTCAAACTCCCCGAACAAGAATGCCGTGGAACAAGATTCAAACTCCCCAAACGAGAATGCTGCGTTCTACAATCGAAACAGAATTTAAAATGGACACGAACAAGCACTTCTTACGCAGTAAAATCATATTGAATATATGACGAGAACCAAAGTCATCTGTACATTATAGTTACAATGTAGATATGACCCTCGATTGCCCAAATAAGACGTTTTTATTTAAAAAATAAAAAAAGTATCTCGAAATTTATCGGAAATGCGCACCCTGTCTTAATTTAGCGAGAATCCGTCGTAAATGACACTCTAGGTACTTTTTTCACCCTCCCCTGAAGTATGGTTTAGAGTGGGTTAAATTAGCATTATACATTAAGGCTTAATCAGTCCCTCACTTTATGTCAAACACGGTTCATGCTGGTGGGCGTCGGCTGGAGGGAGAGTAGCATTTGCACACTCTTTGATCAGGCCTTCTCACTTGGGGTGGGGGAGGGTTGTCAAAACCAATAGTCAATAAAGTATCATCATCATCATTTTATTTTATCCCAATTTGTCCACCAGAAAAGGATAGTGTTATTTTTGACTGGTTACTCAGTTGCCGCTAAGATATATTCGGAAAACATCATTTTTGTAAGGAAAAGCGGCACCGAACGCTCGGCTTCACGCTTCCTTTTCGAGAATCTGGACTTTTTTTAGTTACCATCGCCAGACAATCTGATTCTATTGTTTTCTATTTATGCATTTCACTTCTGTCTGTTTATCTATTTCAATTTAAGAATGTCTTCCTTTGTTGTGTCTACAGACGAAAATCTCTATTAAAGAAATGGAATAAGATAGATTTTGAAAACTCAATTTTTTTAATCATTGATTATTTATTTAGCAGTATGATTACATGGAAACAAGAGATTGCTCCCCTTGCATTATAGGCCCCCTCCCTAAGATACATCATAATGTACCTACAAATATCCCCAAATCCAGACCATTTCTAAACCTGGAACACGTATGGTCCCCGGCATTTCGGGACACTCAATCTGTACTTCGAATTTCTGGAAATAGACGAGTTTTACATAACGATCAAAGTACAATCAGTTATTCAATATTCGATGTGTGATGGGTTTATTTCATAAAGGCTTTATACATTCAACATTTAGTTTAAGTAAAGTTTGAATATTTTCAAACAATGGATTCGCCACACAACCACGTTCATGTTTCTGTCTTTTAGACAGAAAATTTACGAGAGATAAAATAAAGATACACACACACACACATATATATATATATATATATATATATATATATATATATATATATATATATATATATATATATATTTAATCACCGACAGAGAGGTGAACAAGTAAACAAAAAAGGAAAAAACAAATCTAAATAGAATAAGGTGGAATTTTTCAACCAAGAAAATAGACAACCCCCGCCCTAATAACGTCCTGGATAAGGACTTAATAAATCGAATCATTCCCTGGAGAATCTTGGACGGACAGAAACATACACAGGTCTGTGTAATGAATCCATTATTTCATATGTGTATATATATGCGTGTGCGTTTAAAAACGACTGGCAAGGATGGCTTTTTCAATTTTTTTCTTGTAATTACTGCTAAAGTACACATATATAAACATGTGTGTATACATGTATGTATATCTATATCTGAATATCTCTATAAGTGCGCGTACGTATATCTTCATACATATAAATAAATATGTTTACACCTACATATTTATTTATCTCTCTCACTCTATCTCTCTCTCTATATATATATATATATATTATACATATGTGTGTGTGTATACTTGTGTATGTATATATGTCTACGTATATGTAAAATACACACGACAAACATATATATAAATACACATATGTGTATGTATATATATACACATATGCATGTGTATATACACATATGTATGAATGTGTATACACACACACACAAACACACACACACACACACATATATATATATATATATATATATATATATATATATGTGAATACATATAAGTTTATACGCACACACACACATGCATACACATATATATCATTAAAAAGGGCTGACAAGTAATAACGTTTCAATTTTTTCAGTAGTATTTCTTGTTTTCTCACGAACTGCTAAAAGTATTTAAATGACACTCTTTGTCTACAGTGTTTAATATAACTTGCAAGAATTATATATACTTTTACTAAAAATAGAAATTAAATATAACCATGGATTTTCCATGGGTTTGAATAAGTCGTAGAAGCATAAAAAAAAATCAGAAAAAAATAGATGTCAGTCGGACGAGGTTTAAAATAAAAAGGGAGAGAACACAACGATTGACATCTTTCCTGAGAATAATGCTGAATCTGAATTTGTAATATTTAATGTCAAGAATGCAAGAAAAGCAATCAATATTTCTTCACGAATAAGAATTTTTATCTTCAGATCCGTTGACATCTCTAGTACCTATGACCATCATAACGGTTTGACATATAAAAAGAAAATTGCTGATTTTCCTTTCTTAGGGCTAGGTATACTTCTTTTTCAATGCATTCAGCTAGTATAAATCACTGACTGACGGACATACCAAAGAAGATTTTTAAAGATAGATGCTGCTGAATTAAAGTGCTTTTAAATGATGGGAACTTAAAGGGGAAAAACTTGAAATGGAGGGAGCTTTTATAAGAAGGGCTATGAAAAGGGGGTTTCCAAAGGAGGGGGCTTTTAAAGGGAGGACAGCTGAATTTCTGAACCTGGGTTATAATGCCCACCGTTAGGTGATCCAAATCTTGAATGGGCGTTGAGCAGCTGGTGCAAAAAATGGTGGGTGTTTTGAAATTTTGGTGGGCGGTATAGGATTTTGAGTATGAAAGTCTATAATTGACAACAGGAAATGATTCAACGGCCACATTTTCTATTATCAATTTACCAAGCAGCGCTTGATATTGAAAATTATTTTGATACGTAGGGAAATGTGTAAATATTTGTATATTCGTGCATATGTCTGTACTAGACTCTCTGTTGGTAGGTACGTGGCTAAAGATGACTAGATTTAAACCCAATTTGTTTCCACTCGCTGCGTCGCACCAGACACAGTGATTGCATTGATAATATCTAACAGCATGTGTGTGCCTAATATTTTATGATGCTATTTTACATTACTTTAGTTAAAGAATCATGTTATACGAAAGCTGTGCATTTCTATTGTTTCGTAAGAGTTAAAATGTTTAGTGTCCTATTGAATACATACAATACGCTTAGGCTGTGGGAAAATTGTTTCTGTGAAAGTAGGTGGTGATGCAAAAAAGGACGAGAACTCCTGTTCCAGAGAAATCCATTAGATCCGAGCATACGCATTCGTGGTATGATTTTCAGGCTTGTTTATTTTTCTATTTTTCCGTCTCAATTCCATCTTTATTCCCTTCTTCTCCCTTCTGCGCTTGGGATCCCTGATTATTGATATACCACCCTACCCATGGCAATAACGTTCGGCATCTATATATTCTTGCTCCATTGGTGTTAGCCCCGAACACATGCTAATTGATAAAACCCATTGATTTAGCTGGAGATAGCAAATGATTACAGGGCCCCTAGGGGACTTGGCCCCTTGACACCCCCTCCAACATTCAGTGAGATTAGATGAAAAAAGAATTTTTGTAATAAATGATATGCATTAATATTTTATTGGGGAAAATAATTCCGAAGATTGAATCATTATTGTGTAATTCATGTATGTACAAATACATCCTTGCTATCATATTATGTTTGTAGAATAGCAGCAGATAAGCTATGATTTCTAAAGCTTTACTCCACCTTTCTTTGAAGGCCAGTTAATGCATTTCCAATCCCCCCCCCCCCGCACTACGTCTATGGTCAACCTTACTGAATGTTATCGATATATTTTCATTAAGCTTCGCTTTGTACAGCACACGACCAGAAGGGAGGAAGTTGAGATAGGGAGATTGTGTTGCGTCAATCTTTCAAATGGGGAGAACCTGTTCATTTGAAAATAGTATTTTGAATCTGGCCTTCTACTCCGGCTTGAAAACTGACCTCAGATACCCGAAAGATAAAGGTAACTATTTCAGCCCAGGGACACGCAGTAGCGTCATTGGTGTTTTCAATTATTTACCTTACATGATGCACCGCTTGTGTAATGCACATAAGAGCTGGTTTAATTGAAAGGGTTTGTTGTTATTTGGGCGGGTCACGCGGAAAAAAGACAAAAGAAACAAACAAGGTGGAAGATGATATCCGAATCTGTTCGGAATTCGAGAAATAAAAAGTCCGAAAAAGACGAGATGCGAAGGAGGCATTCCTTTTTACAAGTTGTCTTCTTCTGTGTAATTCTCTGTGCGATGGGGCTATAAACAAGACAGTTGCTGTGGGAAAAGAACTAGTCTTTTAAATAAATTCATCTAAGCAATCGGTTGAATAGAAAAAAGTTGTCAATGAACAAGTTACTTTTCTCGTCTTTTGTTGGGCAGTGATCACTAACAATGAATTAAGAAAGACACAGCATGAATGCTGCTGGACGCAAACTAAGGAATCAATTTAGCTCGAACTTCCATATTGAGCACCCCCACATCTCATGGAGAAAAACCTTTGGGGAGAATTCGAAAAAAGAAACGTTTCTTATGAGGAGTAAATGGTTAAATTTTCAGCCCTCTACACTCCATACCTACATAGCCAAGACCAAATTGAAAACTGAAAAAAAATCTGTATTGACAATTTCGGTTGACGGTTCTAAATAATCATGTTACTCACTTCCTGGAGTGGAAGTATAGGTAAGTGTTTTTTAACCTTTTTGCTAAAAGCCTTACCTTAACAGCTGAAAGATTTTGATGACAAAAAAAGCAATTCAATTATATATCATAATGGAAGAAAAGAATCTCTCATTTGCTCTGACATGTGTACAGTTGAATTTTTACCTTGAGCTGAATTTTGTGCTTCCAAACTTTGATTAGCATCCATTGCAAGACCTCTCCATCATGGATGTCGCGCAGCTAATACTTTCTGAAGTTATTTTTTGCCGACCACAGTTTCATATATGATCTCTGGGGATGCTCGTTGTGAGTTGTGATACCGAGCGATGGTCTCTCCTTTATAATAAATAGCTAAATAATTGGGGGGAAAAATAATATTGATACATGGATTTAAAGACACTTACTAAAATGATTTTGTGTGAAATTTAGTTATAACGACATAATTACCTTCATGTAATTAGTATTGTGTAATTAGGGAAATAATTGTATACGAATTAATCAGTTGAGTTTCGATACGACTTGGTTTTGAGTCATGGAATGCTTTCAACTTTTCCCCCGGGATCCCAAATCCCCTCAATATGTTTAGTTTCATCCAACGTGCACCTGCAGTTCAGAATCAATGGTAGAACGAGATGAAAGGTATGAGGGACGCAAGTAAAAAAAAATCGACTTATAAGAATTTGAAGCCAATGGGCTTCCATAGCTTCCATGACGTAGAATCCTCTTTGATAAAATGTAAAATCAACATCTTATATTTTATTCAGCTATGTGAACATACCAATACCAGTGTTACAGAATTTATTATTATTCTGGAGTATATGTTTGTCTGTTCAGGTCTCAGTCACAATGGAAAGAGAGGAAGATATTCAACCTATGCGACTTACATTTAGGGATATGTGTAGGATCAGTAGCCAAAGGTCCTATGATTCCATCATTTCTACGCGTGCTATGCTAATGCACAAATGAACATTGCTCGACACTGAAGCTATCGAAGTATATTTCTCTTTTTGACTTTTTGTTCTCTTAGATTCATGTCGTGACCCTCTCTAAGATAATGCGTCCCTCTTTTGCTTCATCTTCTCTATCCAAAATCAACTGATTACTTCCAGGGTCTCTGGTGGGGGACACAGCCTGTGCATCATAGGAAAGAAGTGGGCTCGAGAGTTTCTTGGGCAGGGCTGTTTATCAAAAGTCGATGCACTATGTCTGTCAATAAGATAGGTCGACTCCATCGATTACCGGTAGGTGAACATAGTATGGCATGCTGGGTTATAGACGGTGAAAACATGATGGCTACAGGACGTGACAAATTGTGTGGTGTATATGGGAGGGTGAAACAGCTTTACACTACCGAATGAAATTCTTCCCAGGGACCGTGATTACTTCTTCTGATTGTCAGTATTTCTGACAGTTCTGTTCTAACAAGCCTTTCCTTTCTAATTCTATTCATTCAATCAAATCCTTCTTCTCAGCCTATCTTTCTTTAGTTTTCATTAATTTTCTTCCCCTTTCATTCCTTCTTCTTCTTCTTCTTCTTCTTCTTCTTCTTCTTCTTCTTCTTCTTCTTCTTCTTCTTCTTCTTCTTCTTCTTCTTTTATTTACCTCTTCCTTTCTTTTTCTTTCTTTTGCACTCATATTCTATTCCTATATCACGCGCTCATCCATCTCTACCTTTTAGAAAACAATAACCAAAACGGTCGAGAAAAGTTTCTTCTATTTTCAAATAGGGCTGGCTGGCCGGTTCCTAAGCTATGCATCTATGGATCTACCACGCTTAAAAGTCATGCTGATGGCGCTAGAGGGCTGAAAATTCAAACATTTCATTTTTTAAAAATCCATTTTGTTTAAATTCAGACTTTTAGATAATCACTGCTCAACAAAAGGTGAGAGATGTAGCTTTTTTCCAATTTTCCAACTGATCACCCCGACACGACATGCTGCCAAAAGATGTTGATCACATAACAGTTTCTATTGAGTGATCAAACAAACCAGTTCTTTACTTTTATGGCTCTCTTTCTATTTCATTTTTATCCCTTCCACCCTTATCAGGGTTGCTAGATATGGTCAGAAGGTTAGATAATCCGAGCTTTATCTCGGGAACTTACCCAACACAGGTACTGGAAGAGGATTGAGTTTGGAAATCAAACTAGTCCAAAGAAAGTATGGTATTGAACGTATACCTGAAGACTCATTCAATGCCTGTGTTGCGTAAGTTTCAGATAAAGCTTGGATTATCTCCCATTCTGGTCCAAACTGGCAATTCCGTGCTTTATCTTACTGCAAAACTCTTCATCTTCTCTTTTCCCTGTATTTCATTTCGTGTCTCTTTCTATTTTCTTCTCCATTTCTTTTACTTTCTTCTCTTCTTTATCCTCACTGTTTTCTTCCCCTTCTTTATCTACTTCCCCTTTATCCTTTCTCATCATTGTCTCTCCTTCTACACATCTCTCTTTCTTATCTTAATACTTGTAATTTAACTCTTTCTCTCTCTCTCTCTCTCTCTCTCTCTCTCTCTCTCTCTCTCTTACTTACCAATTACTTTCCGTCTATATATTTGAACTCCGTTCTTCAAAAATCCTTTTCTCTCCTCCTGAATGTTTGTTTTTGTTTTCTCTTTCTCTTCCAGACTATTACTTTTTTTTCTCCCTCTCACCCTCATTCTCTTTACTTTCTCCCAATCTGTCTTTCCTGCATTTCTCCGTCTCTCACTTCTTGTTTTCTCTTTCTGTCTCGACCAGCACACACTCACTCTCTCTCTCTCTCGCTCTCTCTCTTCTGCTTTTCTCCCCACCCTGTACTCACCATTTTCCTATATTTTCTCGTCCACCATCAATCTCAAAATCTTACTTCCCCGCCACTGTCATCATCGAACCTCATACCAACTTCTTGCACAATCCGTTTCTCTTTATTGTATTTTTCAGCTTTTTATCTTTTTTCTATTGAACTGAAGAGATAAAAATTTCAGAATCCTGAGATGCAATTTGTCACGGACATTGTTGACGGAATAATTTCTGCAAAATGACTCTTACAACGACAAACCAAAAATAAAAAGATGAGAATGTAATATAAAGCTGAAATGCCAAAGTGTATTCTATTTGTTCTTGGAACTTCAGGAATTTTTCTTAGTATGATTATTTGACAAACCATCCAACTTGACTCGTTCGTAATCTTCAATAACAGATCTCTACCGTGGCCCAGTGGTGGAGTGCTCGCACCCGTTTCCTTACACTGTTTCAATTCACTGCTGAGTCGTACTAAAGTTTTCATCATGGCACTCAGTGCCTCGGGAAAACAGCACAAGGATGAAAATCGATGGACCACTTCCGAGGCTAAGTTGTTACGACCAAACACCTTCGATACACCAGTTCTCTGAAGATCATTCTAGTTGAGGAACGTTGTGTTTGGTCACGTCTAGATGGGTGACCATTGGAAAATACCAAGTGCAGTGAGCAGAACGAAGCACAGACAGGCTTAACGAACCAGAAGTTGGTCTTATCAAAGATTATCCGTATGTACCTTGCCCCATTACTTTCTCAACGAGTGTATAACCGGAGAAAGGTCGATTCATTCACAATAATAAATCGTCAATTTCTTTTTTCCGGGAGCCTTCTTGTAAGAGAAGCGTATCAAAAATTTGTGTTACGTAGTAGGTAGAATCTAAAATCAAGTTTAAAATGTTTTTTTTTCTTTAATTCTGATATTACATTTCGACTGATATAAGCACAGAAAAACAATGGAAAGTAAAACGCTAGAATGAAGAAATAAAGAGAGAAATGGAAGATTGTCCGAGAACAGGTAAGAACTCCGTAGTTGACAGACTATGTTGCACCTTAGCGAGAGAGATTTTTACATCAGCCTTGTCCCTAGAGAAGGGAGAGGGGCAATAAAATCCAATCTTCATTGCAATGCTTAGCATATGGAATCGATAAAAGTCTTGAATGTTGGGGTGCAATCTAAGTTTAAGGACTTTGGTTTTGAGATTAATGAAAATCAGTGACTTTCATTGAGAAAAGGTTCTTCTGGCCAAAATTCAGAGACCGTAATTTTTGCCAAAAAAATAAATGGTTTGCGCTGTGAACCGAAAGAAGAAAAAAAGAAATCTTTTTCTGGCGGGGTACCTCGTAGGGCATTCTTGGGGAGGGTCTAATCGGCAATTTCGAATATCGTAGGTGACAGTGGTTTCTCTCGTTCTATTTTGCTCCACTTTTAGTCTGTCTGTAAGTCTATCTCTCTCCTTCTGTAAAAGACTTTCTCTTTTGTTGAATACCTCAATTAATACCCCGTTGATATGTCTATGAATAACAATGTATTCGACTCTTCGGTCAGCCGACGGATATCACTCAAAAAGAAAATATTAGCTAAATTTTTTTTTAAATGGTCTGTTTTCGTCGTATTTTTTTCATGCACGTCTGAACAAATGCTTGATCTGTTATGTGTATTCACACACACACCTGTGCATAACAGTACTTTTCGTGTCTATCTTTGCCGAACGTTAAACACTTGTCGATTTACACAACAGATTTCTTCAGTCTTTAAGATGGTCTTTCGGACTGGCTGATTGGTTCTGTATGTATACATCATGTATACAAGTCACAGCAATGGTGCTAGTTGTTTTTTTTACCCCCCTTGATAGGCTTTCAGTGCTGGGTTCAATTTACAATGTAAGTTTATGCTAGCATCCACACTTGTTTTTCTTTTCAATTCAGTGATCTTAGTGGTCACTGTCAAACAAAAAACAAAAAGATAGGAGAACTAACTTATTCAATGATCACCCCTTTTTTTCTGGATCAATAATTGATCTTCCAAACACTGCATGCTGCCAAGAGATATTGGTCAAATGTCGATTTCTATTTAGTGACTAACAAGACCTGTTCAACTAGTTTTCGCCTTCATTTTATCTTTTAGTTGATTTTATACAACTTTCAGATTACAATCAGAAATAATGGGTAAACCTTTGTTCAGGATCGAACCCTAACTGCCAAAGGAGTTCAGTTTGTCCCTGCCTGTCCTACTAGGTCTCATAAACTGTTCATGCTTCTAAAGAAGCTGGTTCACGCCTTCAAAACAAATCCTCACAACTATCTCTTCTAGTATCTTTTGAGAAGCAATCTTTGTTCCTATCAATGGATGAAGTATTGTGTCATAATATTTGTTATCAAACCTAACTAGTTTCAACTTTCATCATTCTCTTATATGACTTTGCCGAACAGTACTAAAAGAAGGGGCCATTTTATCAAGAGATGTGTGACCCAACAGTAAGTATTGATTTACCGAGACACATTCTTCACAAAAAATGTATGTAGATGTTAGTCACGTGACGATGTCTATTGAATGAATAACCAGACTTGTTTCTTTTCCTCACTGGAGTCCAAAAGATGAATTAAAATAATTCTATACGGACCTGATTTGTTGAATGACCAACATCGTTTGGCAGCATGTCGTATTAAGACGATCAATTGAAAAATTGGTAAAAAAGGTGATCAATCAATAAATTATTTCTCTAGCCTTTTATTGGACAGTCGTCCCTGAATAAGTCTTAATTCCCCTCCCCCCAAAAGCCTAAATGCTGCTGAACTCAAACCAAGAGACCAATTTATCCTAACATCTCATGATAAATTCAGCCACTGACAAAAAATCTATTGGGTTGGGGTTGTCAAAAAACGTAACCATTTTTTTCTAGACATGAAGAATAAATATTAAAATTTTCAGCCCTTTTGCTCCCTTGGTGCTAAATGTTCGATCGATACATACATAGCCACCCACACTAGATTGGAAAATGAAGAAACCTATGCTAACAGTTTCGCAAAATGAAGCGGGTCTTTTTTTTTCACAAATAAAAAAAAGTCTCTGCAAGAATGAAATAAGGGATCACCCACACTGAGTTACTGATCAAACTACAGTAGCCCCTGAGGGGCGACTTCACAGTTTTCTCAGACCTAAGATTTTTTTCAAAAAAATCATATGATAACGTGTTCTATCAACCCATCAGCTGACATCAAATGACGGACCATTGAATCGCCGTTTTATCCACTTCTAAATGAAAGTACAAGATTAAAGGAACATCATTGAATTGACTATTGAGAATCCAATTTCACATAAGAGGCCTTCTCCAGATTAGCCAAGTCTTTAGATATCATCATTTTTTTTTCAAAGCAAAACCAGCATTCTCTCTTTGCCGTGAGTTGAAATTCGCTTTTGTCCGCAAATTTTGAAGAGCTCAGGAGTAAAATTTCTCAATTTTCAATTACTTCTCAATATTAACTACACTTTCCCTTAATAATCCCCTTTCATTTCCCAATTTAACGATCTATCTATAAGATAAATTCCCAATTGGTCATTTTCCTTGGGCTCAAAACTAGCAGATCACAATATCGTACAATTTTACATGGTAATCACACTTACAAGAGTGACATGTGCATATTGAGACCTGTTACCACGTATGAGGTTGAATGAACCCATGGTAAGGAACAGGAATTCGTAAATTTCCACCAGCTGTCTTCATGGGGTAGGATGAGGTCAGGTTTGCTTGAGGTCAACCTGAGGTCACAAGATGAATGATGGTTGGAAATCTACTTGTACAGAATGATACAATGAATGGAGAATCCCAAACAAATCACGGATACATTCGAATTTCTATGGAATAATTTTAAGAACACAGTGGATTCGTTCCAGTTGAAGAGTTTTTCATTTCAAATTTTATTCCTGGTTGGAAGAGCCCAGTATTACAGATAAACAACAAGCCACGCAGTTCATTATATTAGAATATCGGTATGAGTCGGTATCAAACCATCTATACTGGAAGATAAGATAGGATCCGCCAACATGGTCAGCTTCCAATCATTGCTATACGGTGCACATTCTGATCTGTTCATTATTATAGTGGATAATAATTTAGCAAGAGTTGGTATCACACTCTTCATTAAAAAAGATCAGATGAAATTTGAACCCTCTAATAACAGCCAGATTAACTTCTGATCATTGCTATACGACGTACGTCCTGATCTGTTTTTTTTATATTATTATTTAAAATCGGACCATCACTAATGGTCAATTCCATTCACAACAGCAAGTAGATTGCTGATCTTCAATAATTGATATGCATGTTGATCTATTTGTAAAATGATGCATTCATTAATCCAAATGAAAAGAATCCAAGGATATATTTGAATTGAGATAATTTATTTTTTGGAAAAAATACGGAATTCATTTACCAGGAAAAGTGATCAGTTTGAAATGGAGGGTAGATGTATTTCTATCAGCAAAACTTTTACGCTTGGTTGAAAGAAAGAAGGGTATACAACCGATGTATCCTTCCGATCGTCACCTATAGAGTTGGAACATTGAACCTAATCAAGTTACTGACACTCAAGCTGAAAACCATGTAACTTGCTCATGAAATGATTTTGCTCAACATCACATTGAGAGATCAAGAGATATCACAGAATATTGTGGGAAAGAACATCAAAGAATCCATTTGAAATATAAATAGGCTGTTCATGGTGCAAGAATAGCAGACAGTTGCTGGACATCACGACTTACAATGTGGATCCCAAGAGATCATATGCAAAACCGTGACCGTTAGAAGATGATGAGACGAATTAGACAAGTTCAGAAAGTACTGATTCCGCGACGCTCATAATAGAGAGATTTAGCAAATCCTGGTGAAGGTCTCTGCCAAATGACGGACAATAAATAAGTGATGATGATGATGATGATGATGATGATGATGATGATGATGATGATGATGATGATGATGATGACCCAAGTGTAAAGAAGAGTGAACCAAGAAAATCCAACGCTTCATTATCATAGTATATTTGTAAGGAAAAGCACACTGGATCATTTGAATTTTATGCCAATTTCTCGATTGGATTTATTTCACACCATCTCTTTGTCTGTTAATCCTTTACAAAAGTATACTTGCAGAATCATTTGAATATTCAGTATGCGAAATGGTCACCCATTTTCTGGACTTCTTCAATCTTGCTACCACCAATTCAACTTTTTGCCTATGAAATTTGATATCCCTTTTTCCTCAAATTATTTGCATTCTGAAGAAGTCCAGAAATTGGATAAAACGTTATAAATAAAATGTCAGTAATTTAAATAAAAACTTCCTATATTGACATTCATTTCTCATACTAATATAAATTTAAAAAAAAAAACGGGTGCAGCGTGTCTAATTCAATACAAAAAGCATTTTAGGGAGTGATTCCACGTTCAAGAATCAGGTAGACGAGGAAAAAAACATGTAAGCGAAGAATGATATTATACATAAGGATTGAGACACTCCTTCAAACAGAATCATGACAAAAACATGCGTCATTTTTTGACAACAAGACTAATCTACAGTTAATAATCATACACGAGTGGGTAAGAACAGTACATAAATAAGGGTTTTGATATTACGATCAGGCATTTGATATCTACAAAAATTTAGTGTCGTACATTTTAAAAGTACATGATTGTATTCACTTGGACTGTGAAAAATAAAATATCAGTTCATTAGCTAGCATTTCACAAAATCTTTCAAGAGGAACATGGCTGAACAAGAGATCACTCAGACAACGCATACCCCTGCCACTCCATTGCCAAAGAAATCTTATTGGAAATCAGTTAGAAATAGTTACAGTGCAGAGACGGTACCATTGACAATTCCTGGATCCGCCCCAAAATTCCATATTCTATATATCAGAATTATCTTTATGAAAGAATGTCCCTGGAAATAAGTTTTGGAAGTATTGTGCGGTGCGTATGAATATGAACAACCATGACTGAATGCACACACACACGCGTGCACACACATACACACGCATATATATATATATATATATATATATATATATATATATATATATATATATATGAACTGTAAATATAAAGAACGGTGTGTCAAGATCGAAAATAATGTTATTCTTATCTAAAATTCAGATCTTTCGATCTGGAATAAAGTTATTTCTGGACAAGAATATCTTATCATTGTGTTGTTTATTTATACTTTCTTAGGCTTTTGTTTGAGTTTGTTTTATTTTTCTTGGGAGAAACCAAGAATCTGATGAAAAACACAGGAACCTCCAGCCATCACCAACAATAATAGAAAAAATAAAAGCAACAGGGCTGAGCAAAACCATTCGAAAGAAGCGGAGGGACGACAAAAGAAGATGTACGACAGCAGTCACTGAAAGCATTCTTGAAAAAGGCAGGGAATTCAAAATTATTGGGAAATCTCTCGGAATAGGAACAAAGCTGATAACTAGTGTGCTCAAAGCAAATGGAAAACTGGCAACGGATAGGGATCGAATTGTCGAGCGTGCCCAGGAATTTTACAAAATCCCTATTCCTCCAAACAGAAGATGTAGAAAAATGAACTGGAAACACAAGCCGAGAGTAATCAATTCGAAGATTTCCCAGAAGTTACTCCACAGGAAGCGAAACAAGCCATCGAACAAACAAACAAACAAAAGAAAGCCCCTTGGACCCGATAACATCACCACCAACCTATGCAGAAAAAGTTGGATAAGTCATCGGGAGGAATTTGACCATTCTATTTATTTTATGCTTCAAACAAAGTAAAGTCCCAGAAAAGTGGAACACCGCAATCATAATGCTATTATATAAATAAGGAAGCCCGAAAGACAACAGCTACGAGCTAAATAATCCTATTCAACTGTATCTGCAAATTTTCCGCCAAAGATATCATAAACTGAATCTTCAAAATGCTAGATTAGAACCAATTCAACCATCGACCATCTCCATTCAGTGAACGAATTAAAAGGTAAAACAGAAAATGTAGAATGCCACAAGCTGTAGCATTAACCGAATTCAAAATGGCCTTCGATTCAGAGGAAATCCCCAAAGTCGTTGACGCAAAAATATAAGGTGTAGACCTTGTATATGTCAGAATACTACAATATATCTACCGATACAGCAGCTCCTTCATCAGAGCCATTTTCAACAAGAAAGAGGGGTGAGACAAGATATCGGCTCACCCAAACTCTTTACAGCTTGCCCTGAGATGATCTTCCAAAACCTAGACTGGGAACACAAAGAGATAAGAATAGACGGCGAATACATGAGTAACCTCAGATTTGCTGATGACGTCATCCTCCTCGCTAAGAACCTTCACGATCTCCAAATAATGTTAGACCAACTAAATGAACAGAGCAAAAATTTCGCCCCTACCCACAATCAAATCAGAAACGTAGAGCTGGAGAAAGTAGACCATCACATCTTCCTAAGACAACAAACTTTCATGAAGTCATTAAAAGAAGCTTTCGGTAGAGCAAGCTCGACTTGCAATAACACACAAATGCTACTTGTCTTAAAAAGAAGGATATACAGCCAATGTATCATAGTACTAGTCATCTATGGAGCTGAAACATGTAACCTAACCAAAAGATTGAGCCTGAAACTGAGAACCATGCGACATGCATATGACAGAATCATGCTCAACTTCACATGAAGATATTATATGACAGCTGAGTATATTAGAGAAATGACAGAAGTCCGAGACATCATAGAAACTATTAGAAAACTCAAATGGCAATGGGTTGGACTTGTTGCAAGAATTTCAGACAACCGATGGACATCATGACTCGCAACGTGGACCCCAAGAGATCATATGCGAAATTGCAGCAGCCAGAAAGTAAGATGGTATGACAAGCTAGATAAATTCAGTACTTACTCCGCGTTGCCCATGATAGATTAGTCTGTCGAACATTGGGGAAGGTCTATGTCCAACGACAGACGCTAAACGACTACTGCTAATGATGATGATGATGATGTTACCTAGGGATAAATTATCTAAATCCAGTCATATTTGGGGATATCTAGCCACTTTTAGCAATTCAAGAAAGAGATTCAATAATTAAATTCTTGCAACGATTACAACCACTCCGTTTTGCTTGTGTAATGTTCCACCAGAAATGATGAAATCATACTGATAAAGAAGAAAAAAAATTTTCTATAAAAAAAAACAAGTGGGTGGGTGTACTCATTTATAGATGACATTGTATACATCTTAGAACTTGGTAAATGTAATTTGAGGAGACATAGCATCCATTGCAGGTGTGCTGATCTTGTCACCAAACGTGTCATCGTCTCTTTGATGGCAAACTGAGTTAATCGAATAATCAATAAAAAAAAAGAAGATATTGCTCCCTCTGATGTTCCATATTTCAATTATATCGACCCACTTTTACGTCATGACGTATTGCAGTTTAAGCCATAAAGGATTGTATCGTAGGTGTCATTTCCTTTCCCAAAAAGCTTTCTCTACTTACATGTGATTATATTTATTTTTTATTTTATTTGTGTTTTTACTAAAAGCCTTTAAAAATGTCTTTCTGTACGTGTTCATGTATGTGTGCGTGTGTGTATCCATATAAAAGCCAAACCTGGAAATTACCAAGTTTATCCGATTGTCTGTTTTGCCCAATTCCTGTTTTGATGGATTTTTCCATATGAAATACATTACTATAGCTAAAAATCTGTTAAAGGGTTGTAAAATGAAAAAGGCAATTGTGACATAAAAATAAATATTAGATTTTATAAACGTTTGGGACTTTATATCTAATCAAACATTCAAACGTATGCATATGAATATCAGAAGCGTATATTCTAGGTATTGCAACATCTTGACACAAATAATATTCCGATTTTTAATAAGATATATATCCAGGGGCCAAAAACTTGATTGGAAAAGATGTTCTTTTAATGATGTCACACCTGACAATTACATCGCAACTCCAATTCTTCCCCCATCTTTTCTGTTCTTGAAAGTAACTGTAACCAACTGACAGACCAACCGACCGACCATAAAGCGTCTTACTGAGAATTGTGCAAACATCCAAAAAAAATTGTCTTCACTTTTAAATTTATGCATACGATAAAATTCATCTCTTATTTTGCAATTTCTGGAGTTTATAGAATATTTGAGATTCAGTTTACTTTTTTATGCATGTTAATTTGTATCAGTTACAACTTGTATGAATCAATGAATAGCCTAACGTCTTTTCTCAGAGGCGTAGCCAGAGATTGGAGGTATTGGGAGGATCCAGGAAGGTTTGGCTCCGTAAGGAGTCTCCTCCAGCATTTAATGTGGTTTTGTAAGTAGAATGCAATAGAAGAACAACGATTTATAAAACTTTTGCTCCCACTCCCACCTTTTTTTAAGAGGCTCGAGGAACATTTCCAAGAAACTGCTCCTTTCGACTACGCCAGTTCAGCACTGTACCATAACTTGTCAAAATAACCACCATACGCCACATATATATATATATATAGAGAGAGAGAGAGAGAGAGAGAGAGAGAGAAGGGGGGATAGATGGATAGATATTCTGTGTGCATGTGTGTGCATGTGTGTGCACTCGTGTGTGCACTCGTATGTGAACTACGCATCGCTCGGGAAAGCGAAGAGATATTCTCTAGTCTTATTCCCTTCTCACAAAAGTCAGATACTCACAGACACAGATACAAACAGCCCCTTCTTATTTCAGGCTAAACCTGACTCTCACCTACACATATACGAACATTTCCCCCTTCCAATCCTATAAAACAATCCACAACATCGTATATCCCCATTTCATGTCTCAAATTTGAAACAAGAATAGAACCTGCAGTTTTTCTCTACACCTCTATAAATCTCTGAGAACGATGGCTGACATCCATCAAATTGCATCAGAAAATGCCTAAAAATCAGAAAGTGATAACAGAAATGTTCCTGATGTAACGCTTATTTTCCTCTTTACCTTCAAATTGTCATTTCACCAACACATATATATATATATGTGTTTACATCTGAATGAAGAAAGTGTTAGTAATTAAATTTTGCTCGAACTGAATTATCTATTTATCATTCCGTGAATATATATATATATATATATATATATATATATATATATATATATATATATATTGCATAGAAACTCAGTTTATGTGTCACTTACTCTACACAAGGTAAATAGAATAAATAAATGCTGGAAGATCATTTCAAATAAGTATCTATATAATATAATGCAATTTATAATCATTTTGTCGGATCATACACATCCATATATATATATATATATATATATATATATGTGTGTGTGTGTGTGTGTGTGTGTGTGTGTATGTATGTATATATACTGCTTTCTTTGCTATGTCAATCCAATGTACTGAATCCAGAAAAATTCTTGTTTTTTAGAGTAAGTTTTAGGAGGAAAGAAGGTCAAACGCAACGCTGTCAAGCAAATACAAATATATGTGAAGCAGTTAAACCAAAACCTTCTCGAACGGAGCTATTTATATACCTTTGCCAACAGAAGGGTAAATTTATTTACATGCGTGTCTGCCTGTCCACGTCCTGTTCGCAAATATCTCCAAAGTTTCAATGGAATTGTATGGGAGGCAGTGATCACTAAAATTCTTATATTTCAAAAAAGAGACTTGAAAGATGCTGGTCATAAACTAAGGGACTGATCCATCATACACTGAGCTTGCAAACAGAACACTTCATTGAAAAGCCATTCAGAGGAATTTTTAAAAAATTACTAGACATCTTCATCAGTCTTTTATCATCTGTTGTTGGACCTTCCAGAAATTTGCCATACCTCAGTTTCGTGGGTATCGTTGAGCCAATACTTCCTAAACTTGTCTAGTTCGTCTTTCCATCCTGTATTCAGCCTGCGTCGTCATGCCTGTGATCTCTAGGGATCCTTGTTGTGAGTTGTGATGTCCATCGATTGTCGGCCATTTTTGCAACATGACCAGCCATTTGAATTTTTAATGGAAGTTATGATATTTAGACTCCTGTTTTCTCACTAATATATCGTGCGGTCCTATGATCTCTCCATGTGAGGTTGGGCAAGATTCTTTCATGTGCTAGTTCTCAGTTTGCAGGTCAGTTTCTTGGTCAGGTTCCATGTTACAGCTCCATAGGTGACTATCAGAATTATGCATTGGTTGTTTACTCTTCTTGTCAGGACTAATGGGATTTTCTTGTTCTTGAAGATTGAGTTTGATATCCAGATTGCTTGTCATCCTAGATTGATTCTTCACTTGAGGGGTAATTGTTTTCAGCCTTCTAGCTCCATTGATGGGGACTGTACGCATGATTCAGACGTACACACTTACCCAGCAAGCCAGCCAGTGAGACGGACTAACTAAAAAAACTCAACAATCTTATATTGACAGTGTTTGTGACAGATTCGGTAGACGGTTTCTAATTTTGAAAAAATGTCTGGTCTTCACAAAGGAGATAAAACTAGCGTATTCCACAGTGTCTGTCAGCCGTGACTGTGTAAGTGATTCCGACTTCACGATTTGGCTGTGATAAGCATGATTAGAATACTGGTCACAACAAGTCACTATTTATTTCTTTTTTGCGTTTGTTTTTCTTGTTTTTTAATGTATTTACGCGTGCTTTTAGTCTGTTGGTTCACATAACATGAACGTTTGTATGAGGATAGGCAATAAGCTATGAAAGAAAAAAAATGACTTTAGGAAAGGATCAAGGACTTTTTCCTCCTCTACACCTCAGCTATGTTTACGTATAACCAAAGAAGTTTCAATTGAATTTTTTGAGGGAATTGATCCAGGGTTGATGTATTTGGGTTTCCTTTCCTTTATTGTAACTCAATGTCTACATCATACAATATCTTCTGAAGTTCTCAATGAATTTCAATGAAATTTTGTCGAAGATCAGACCATGGGTTACAGGAAAACTGATCAATTTTTTAGTTGAATCCAGGAATCGTCTCCCGAGTTACCAGCCTTGCATTGTATCTGATATTTGTTAACTATCATCAAGTTTGTTTTGACAGTGGGGTTGGCGTGAGTAAGGGCTCTCTGAGTGCATTGTAGTTATATACATGTAACCAATGTGAAAACAAGAAAACCGGACTAGTTAGTCACTTAACCTTTATTCGACCAACATCTTGGCTGTGTTGGGATGAGGAATCAAAAAATGGGAAACGGGTGATCAATGAATAAACTTCTTTTACTTTATGCTGGGCAGTGATCATTAAAAAAGTGTGAATGTTGAAAAAATAAGCGTGAATGCAGCTGCACAAACAAATATTACCATTGAACCCCAACTAAAATGAATTCAAATGATGGGATATAGAAAAAATCTTTCATGCATAATGGATTTTTTTTTTTAATTTCCTGCTCCCAGCTCCAATGATACATACATACATACATACATACAAGATGGTCTCCAGCTTTTTTCTTTTTTTTTTCGAATATGGCCACTACATTATATCACTCCAGAGAATCACTCAACTATGCCATGAAAGAATGTGGCTTTTTAGCCCAGCCAGGGATTTAAAAGAGAATTCATGATATGACCGAACATTATGCAGTCCAGCAGTATGTCTTTCCCGTCCACCTGTAGCCTTACATTCCTTTCCACAATTCAACGCTTGTCTTTACAAAAGAAATAGAGCAGACGCATTTCACTGCAGTCGCCAGCCATGATTCTCAAATACAGAAAGTGCATCATCTGATTTCGGTACACTCCTTATAATTCAGGTGACCTCTATTCTACTATTCAGCTATACATCCTCCTCGTTTATTCTGTATAGTCTTATTAAACGTTTAAAACATCTTAGTTTTCTTACCCTGGAGATGCTGATCAGTTTTTTCTCCGTCATTCGTTCGTTGTGGCGCTTCCTCGTTCGTTTTTCCAGCTCCATGACGGGGTTTCAAAATCTTTCTTCCTGACCACAACTAAAACTCGCTATCACAAACAATAATGGGACAACCGTAGTGTCAAATTGTGAAACCATATATTTTCCACTGAAAAACATCTAAAATAGAGTAAAAGAAACATCTAGTAATTTACAGATTCTGGAGAATTTAGACGCTATTATTAAACCTCCTAAAAGATCTAACAAGCTATAAAAAAAAAATACAAGTACTAATGCCAATTTTCCATTCTGTAAACAGAGCTTCGAGCGCTGAAGTACACAAACAAACATGTAAACAAGCTCAGACACTGTCTTATAAAAAAAACATAAAACCCTTTGCTATCTTTGATGGCCATGATTGCCCGGTGCTTCCATACTTTTTTTAGTGATGTCATTACTGCTTACATCTCCGCTCCGTTGTATTATGTTCCCCATAATAGCATTTTAAAATTCTTTTTCTTGTTTCAACATAGCTGTTCCTATCAATGTTCTGATAAAAGACTGTCCTTAAAAAATGACAACATAGGTTTCTTCAGTTTTTAAATTGCTCTGGCTGGCTATGTACTTTAGTAATCGCACAAGCCACGCTAACGGAACTAGAGGACTGACTGTAAATATTCACTCCTCGTGTAAAGAAAGAATTTGTTCCGTCTTTTTTCAAGTTTTATTTGCAATATAAGTTTATGCTATATTAGTATCTTAGCTAGTCCCCAGGATCATTCACTCGATTATTTTTTCAGAAATCCTGACTTTTTCAGTAATCATCGCCCAACCAGAACATGAAAGCAGTCATTCCATCATTGATCACCTCTTTTTCCCATTTTTAATTGACCACCCCCAACACGCTATGCTGCCAAAAGACGCTTGTCACGTGATGATCTCAGTTGAATGACTAACCACACCTGTTTGCTAATACCGACTTCATCTTGTTGAATATTCCGCGTCCTATTGATGTACGTCTTGAGATTCGATAAATAAGCAAGATTTTAAAAATTATGAAAGTACTATACAATACGCACAGGACTGTGTACTGTTACCGATAAATATAATGTTTTTCAGTTTTGTGTGGCAAAGCTTGTCCACATTCCATAGTCCTGTAACTCAGTACAAACCAAAAGCAAACACTCAAACACTAGACTACTATAAACGGTTATCATTCCTCAAACCAACGTAAATATACATGATTAAAAAAAATAGTTGTAGCATTACAATTTGTGGTCGTAGCAATAGGATGAGGAAGTAGAAAGTGAGGATGGTCCACCTGAATATCTGGTTATTAAAAAATTATGAGTAAGTTTAAATTGAAGTACAATTTTATCAATAATTTGTTCTAGGATCTTATAGTTACTTTTTTATAAGTGGGTTTTAAATGGGTATATATCACATACTTAGCTGGAAATTTGACTGTTTAGCCGATCTTAGCCATTTTTATCGAGTTTTAGTAATTGATAAAAGGCAATACTTGGTAGCTCTGTAAAAAAGAAACGCCTGATACTTCATCTATGAATCAGAATAGTTTTCCTTTTAATGACGTCACACATTCTACCCTCCTCTTTCTGTTGTTTATGTAAACGAAAACGACCGACCGAGGAGCAACTATGGAGATGTGTGCACCCACATACAAATCTACAGATACTTTATGATAGAGGAAATGATGTGTTTTGTTACTGCCAAGTATGACGTCAGTCAGTTTTTGTTTGACTAATCTTACGTACGTGATGAATATGCCAATATTTTGACATTGATCACGTCTTCCTTTTGTGGAAAGGAAATGACAAGATAATTTTGTACAATGAGTAATTGTCAATGAGCTTGGGCTAATTGCAAAACAATGTCTACAATATGAAAGTCTTGGTAAAATAATTGGAAATTTCGACTAAACGTTCCGGCAGTACAGAGATAAACACCAAAATATTTTGAAAAAGATAAAAAAAAACACTTCTTGTTAGTCACTCAATGGAAACCGTCGCGTAACCAACAGCTTTTGGTAACATGCTGTACTGGGGGTGATCAATCAAGAAATTGGTGTAGAGGGGGTCAATGATTAAGTTACTTTACTGATGGAAAAAAAGTCCGAATTAGGAAAACGAAAATAAGTGTGAATACTGCTGGACAAAAACTAAAGGACCGATCCAGCATCAACATTCATTGCTAAATTGAGCCCCCATCTCCAAAAAGGAAAAAAAATGGGGGGGGGGGGTTAAAAAAAGATAAAAAATAGATACACTCAATAAGGGGAGCGTGTTTTAGCTCCATTGTTGCGGCCTGTACGCCTGATATATGCACAGATAGCCAGCCAGCTAGACCAATTTGAAAACTGAAGAAACCTATGTTGACAGTTTTAGTGACAGAGTTTTTTGACGGTTCCTAACATTTATTCGTATTTGTCATTGTTTTGCAAATGATGCCGGAGTTTTCAAGAAAACAATGACGATAGAACTAACGAACCTTTGAACGGTGTAACCCGAGGGAGTAACGTGTCGAACAATGTATTTGAAAAGTAGTAATTCCATATCTCTTATCGGTAAACAAAAATAAACATCCATATCTTGCTGTGAAGTTTCAGTAATTGCTTTGCACGATTCAATTGCACATATTCCCGCATCCATCGATCACCCTAAGGTTCGGAAGACTGTGCTTCAATAAACCATCGAATCGTATCAAAGATATTGGTAATAGTACTCAAGGCAACGGTTATATTTCCTGTTTTAGAATAGCCACCATTCCAGCTGCAGAACAAGGGATGTCGGGGACCCTAACCCTAACCCTAACCAAAACGTTGATAATCCTAACTCTGAAAAATCACTAATCTCAACTTATCCGTTTTATTTATCAAATTATTTACTTTATTATTCCAAGTGAAAAAAAATGTTGTTTTTTGAACCACCTGATATCAATACCACTTCAAAAATGTAAAAAAAACTGAAAATGCTGTTCTGAAGAATCTTGTCTGCTTCTTTAATTCTAAACTCGTCATCAGCGTTTGTTATTCTGTAGCTGGAACATCAGCGATTTTAAAACGGGAAAGGAAACAATTGACGTACTCAGTGCCTTTCTACTAATGACTCAGCACAAAGTAGAGGTGCATGCATATACATCCATATAAATAAGTTTATTGTATATTTGTCATACGAATAGAAAGCACTTGATTCAACACATATTGATGAATACATAGTTTTCAAGATGGTTTGGCTGGCTGGCAATGTTTTCATGTATGCATCACGTGTATTGACCATCCAACAGAGCTATAAGGCTGAACATTACAACATTATGTCGATAAAAATTGGTCAGCAATTAGCGATGTATGTTTATACTAAATCATTCCATTAGTTTGTCCGGTAGCGTTCATGCTTGTTTTTTTTATGAAAAATCCAGCTATTTTCATTGCCCAATAAAGGACGCGAGAAGTAACTTATTCACTTTTAACCCGTTTTCCAAATATTTAATTGATCACCCCCAACACGAAATGCTCATAAAAGATGTTGGTTACGTAAAAGTTACTATCAAGTGACCAATCTCCAGTTTACCCATGCCGTCGAAATGTTTTTTATTCATGTACATAGATAATCAAGATTTGTATTTCTGTGAGCTGGACGAATAGCGTTCTCTTAACCAAGGACAGATTTTTTATTATTCTATTTTTGTATTTATTACTTTTATGTTTTCACTATTCTTCAAATCAAGCATTTTTACTACTTCCTCAGAACATGAAATTCTACTTTTCGTCATCATGAATGAGTTGCATCACTTGGCAATGTATATTTGCATCTTGCCACGCTGATTATGATAGGTGTGACCTCACTTTTTTCTGGCCTTTCCTTCGGGATCAAATTGTAGTATCTGTTCCACGGCAGAGCCCAAGGCGCAGGTATTGACACTTGCCCGTCGAATAGACCGGAGATTGTGTGCTGGTTGAGCTCAAAGACCCGAGTGCGCCGGTGCAAAGCGTTAGCCAATGTGGTTTTACTGAGGCTACGCTTTGCTGCAGGGGGTCAGTTTCCCCAGAGTAGCATTGCTCCATTGCACTTGAAGGAGCAGGTCCCCTGGTGGACGCTTTCGTGGCGGAGGTTGTTTTAGCTTCTACGGTCGCTTGGCAATCAAAGTCGCGTCGGCTGTAGCTATTTTTCAAGAGTTGCTCCTATTTTCCCCACGTTAAGCTCGACCTTGTGTCATATTTTGCTGTGTTGGAACGGTAAATAAATAGCAGGTGCTGTTCGACCAGAATCTTTTTAGATCCACCCCGGTTATTTTAGTAAGTATAAATGATGTTTGAAACTTGCATCGATATAAACACATACATCCATACACAAACCTATGGTAGAGGTAGATTTTGAATTTATAAATACTGTCTGAAAATCTGGTTTATGGAAGGCATAAATGGAAACTTTGGTCAAAATAAGAAACCAAAACCGTTTTTAGCGGCACCTAAATCCTCTGGCTACAAAGAACTAATATCAAAATACACCCCCAAGGGACCCATTAGTTCATTAAGAAACCATAGTATCCATACCTCTCGCCGTTTTTTTTTTGTTTTTTTTTTTGAGTTATGCAAACTGATATGGACGACACAGACACGTGATGAACTGAAGTAATAGCATTTTTTAGGTGAACACATACAATAGTTTTGGGTTTTTCAAAAATCAATCTGTTATAAAGATGCTCCGGGGTCCAATTATTACACACAAAAAAATTCGGTTTCATGAAGAGTGCTAACACGATGAAAGCCCCCTCGAAAATTTCCCAAAGAAAAAAGACGACAATCATTATTGCACCGATGAAGAAAGTCCACATAAGAAAGTACCCACAATTTGTCATCGATAGCAGACGATGTCCTACCAGGTCACATGATGCCGTTTACTGGTTTCCTCGATATCAATTTCCTCATGGATTTCTATTTCTTGTAGGCATATGACATTTGGTTAGTATTTTCTTTTGATAAGACCAGGTCTACTGTTGATTTTTTTATTTGGGTTTTTTTTTCGTATTTGACTTCGGAATGCCTTACACATTAAATGTCGGTAGTTGGAGTCGGGTGTCTCATTCTGCTGATCTGCTGTCCTTGTCTGACCGGTTTTTGGACTTCCAATGACTCATTAGCTTAATGATTGACAATTAACTGATTGTTCGTCGACCAATAATGAGGACAAATGCACGCAGCTAATTATCATGTGTAGATTTACAGAAGTTTTAGTTTGGCCACGAGCCTATTCTTAAAACGTTCTATATTTTTACTTGCAGGTAAGGCTTGTATTTCCGTCTCCACATACATGTGACCATGGACGTATGTGAGTGATATCGGCACTTACTTTCAGTATTGTACGGTAAGCTTTGTTTTTGAACGTAGATAGATTATTATCATATATTAGCTGACTTGCCCCTACTGGCAGGTTATTCTCTCCACAAGGCTGCATAGGAAATTTCACTGAAATATATCAATGAACAAAGAGATGTGCCCAGCGTTGCCCAAGTATCAAATTTATGGAATCGTTTTAGTTTAACCAAAAATAAATGCTAACAAATTCTAATGTATTTCTTCTTGTAAATAATGGTGTGTACAAAGTTTTTTTATTAGAATGCACACAAGTTGATTTTTTTCAGGCTGCTATGATGCGTGAAGTTTTTTGAGACTAATTTGTGAACCAGGTTCCTCTGCTAGTTCTCATCTATTGAATGAAAGAATGGCATCTTTTTCCCATTTCTGAGTTTTTGAATCCTATATTGTTACGTGAAATATAAAAGGGAAATCGTAGTAACAATTTCTTTTAATCAACAAGAGCACTTGGCTAGATGTTTATTATGTGTGATGTGGTACTTTGATGAAAAGCTGCCGGCTTAACCAAACACATGGGCACCCAACATAGGGCTGGTCATGTGAGAAACATGAACATGTCAATTAGAATGTGACCTCTATGTGTAAAATCGACTGAAAAAATCGTTGATAAATTATAGAAAAATATCATTTCAAAAGTGGAACCTAAAACAAGTGATACGTTTAGACATAAAAAGGTCTTTGTATTTGAAATGTTTAAATATTGCACGTGTTTTCTCACTGGTAGAAATGAGTAAAAATCGTTTAAGAACAAAAACAGAATTATTGGCAGTGATTTAATCACTTCCTATGCTGAAAAATTGTAGTTGTAGCACGTGGCCTTTACTAAAAGTCAAATTGAAAAAAATAAAGCATTAAAAATTAATTCAAGAAAAGAAAGCTGAATAGCAATATCTATGCGTAAAAATATGATTAAAGAGAAATAGCTAATTGTGATGAACTGTTTTTGTCTCAATTTTTCATTATTGCACGTGGCTTTTTTAATATGTAGAATTGAGACAGTAAAGGAGTAACATATTAAAAAAAAGAAATCTTTATACAATGTTACGGCAAAGATTGAGCTCAAAATACTTTCTTGGTTTCAGGATTGTTTAGGATTCAATTTGCACGTAGGATGTAATTTTTTCAGAAAATTTCGGATGTGGTAGCACATGGGTTGAATTCATAAATATTGCAATGATATGCTTGGTGACTTCGATTCAAAAGTTGAATTTTCAACCTTCACCGATTGGAGATCGCATAATTTTACATGAAAAAATCAATAAACATCTGAATACAGGGATAGAATTACCTCCCTTGGTTTTTTCCGCTTCTGGGGAAAATGTCTGAACTAAGAAATACATTGAGGTTTCACTAGATCGAATATTAGCCCGTAAAGAGGCCTGAACCGGGTTTCTTTTATTCATGCATCTTGACTTCCGAGACAAAAATATTGGAGATTTGTTGAGAAATGGCGACGTTTTTTCAGGACAGACAAACAAACAACTTTACGCTTATTATATAGATGACGAAGTTATCCAAAAATGAAAACACACAGCGATGAATACGACGACGACTGCAGTAGACACCCGTAGCGAATGATAGTCCCCGATTCTTTATCTGCCGGGGACAAAAGTGGTTTAAGAGATATCCTAGAAGCAATGGAGGTATGTAGCTAAGATATCACACACCTGCTGAACATTGAGACTCGAAACATGGGAACCTCGAGATCATGGATGGCCTGCATAAGGTGACACAGCGTGGTGATATAGATATATTCAGAACGTTCTGATACCGTCATGCTCTGAAGCAAATCCCATCCACCATTAAGAAGGTCTTTGTCCATCTACGTGGCCAATATCTCTGGAGTCTGCCAAGGCGTCTTATTTTCTGCTCGCCACAATTTCGCATATGATCTCTGGTAATCCACGTTATGAGTTCTGATATCCTGCAGTTGTCTGACATTATTGTCTGTCTTCGAAGGGATTTTTATATCTCTGACGATTGTTTTTCCTCTAATATACTGTGATGTCTTTATGTGATCTTCCATCTTGAGCATGATCGTATCTTGTGCACTTTGGCAAAACAAACAAAGAACCATACAAATTCAAATGTCTGTTGCTGCCAATACTGCTACTGCTGACAATATATAAACCTTTATATAATTACATGTACGCTTGCACTATGTCTGGATGAATGATATATTACAGTATAAATATATATATATGTATATATCAAAAGATAGATAAAGGGTGAGCAATCGAAATGATTTTTTACATTAAAAACAAAAAACAGTCAACGTTTCCCGACGATTGTCAGAATATATCATGTCGCATTGATTACATTAATATCAAGTGTCACATCAAATACAGACGTCCATCAGACAAAATAACTAAGAATCGTTTCACGTAGATTTGACGAAAAAAACCCAGAAAAGAGCAATTATGCTATCAATCAGACATCGGGATAAAGTCGATGCTCTAAACCGAAAGCAGAAGTAATAAAATACAGGCCTGGCTAGTCATTCAAAAGGAACTGTCAATTTATCAACGTCTTTTCGCAGCATACTTTATTAGGGGGGATCAATACAAAAATGAGAAAAAGGGGGTGATTAATGAATAAGTTACTTCTTTTGACCTATGTGGGGCGGTGATTTCCGAAAAGTTTGACCCCCCCTCAAAGAAAAACAAGTGTGAATGCTGCTGGACACAAAGTAAAGGATCAATTTATCATGAATGTCATATTATAAATCGCACCCCCACCAAAAGCCTATTCATGGTGATGGGTTGAAAATATTTTTTCTCGACATAAGAGCAGTTTGGCTCCATGGGTGCTGTTTGAATACTTGTCACATACAGTCCCCAAGCCAACATTAAAGACTGAATAAACCTATGTTGACAGTTTTGGTTTACAGTTTTTAATACGTGTGTGTGTGTGTGTGTGTGTGTGTGTGTGTGTGTGTGTGTGTGTGTGTGTGTGTGTGTGTGTGTATGTGTGTGTGTGTGTGTTTGTGTGTGTGTGTGCAAATGTAAGTACGAGAGTCAGAAATGATATGAAGAGACGTGTACATGAGTTTGTTCGTCTCTCACATTGCATTCCTCAACATCCATATATTGCCACCTATACCCAGGCAAGTCTAAGGATTGAGGGGTAATAAGGGAGGACGGGCGCTTGGTTGTATCATTGAAGATAGCAGAGAGATCGGTCCCTCCCTTCGGAGGATTAACGAGGTTGCTACAAGAGGCTGCATATTTGTATACACGTGAGCTCTATGATACAAAGTGATATGAGATCCAATTTGAATCGGTATAGAATCAAGGCTTTCCATAACAGTGGCTTAGAAACCATGCGACCGCGATCTTTGACTGGGGTCTTTGACTGGGGGTGGGCACAATCTTCTTAGATACAAACGGAGGCAAAAAAAAGTTACCAGCGAAGATATTTTGAATATCTTGTGTGCCCTACACGTCAAAACAAGAAACTGGGGCCTTGTAATCTGCATATTGGTTAAAAAAAAGGGTCCACTCCAATTGATTAGGCACAAGAAGATTTTCAATTATTCAAATGATATAATAGAGGGTATTATTAGTACTTCCGTCGCGTAATTATTTGATAAATTTTGATCTGAAATCTTCACTGTATAATATTTGATCTGAGAAAACTCAACTCACTTTCTGGTCAAACGTCAGACTTGTTTCGTTCAGGCGATTCCAGACTTTGAAATTCAAATTTGAAACGCTAAGACAAAAAAAAATTGAAATAAAGGAGGAAAAAAGTTTTACCATAGATAGAGCAATTTCTATTTTGATTTTGTTAATTTTCTCTGGTTTTTTCATAGCTGACGATCTTGGCCCGACCATGAAAGCCATTTTTCAAGCAGCTGAAAAAGCGACGTTAAAAAAAAGAGACATGGTGGAGAGGGGAGCTTCCCGATTGAGTGGAAGATACCTCTAAACTAAATGATAGAAGAGCAAAACTATTCACTCTGTAATGATGTTATGCAGGGTTTCTCAAAGTTTTTGCTCTTATGGAGCCTTTGACACTGGGCAAACAACTTTTAGAACCTAATTTACGTATAAGGACATGGCCTTGCGTAAGTTATTAAGCCTAAAATCAGCTAGGAAGTGCACAGATATCTCCAAGTACTATGGAAAATAATGAATACTACTAGTATATGATTTTTTCTGACTTTTTTCATTCGTAATTGACTTTGAAATATATATTATGTAATGGAACTGAAGAACTATTAATTGGAGAAAAATCCAATATGACTTACCTACTTTAGGTAACCTTAGTTTACAAGTCTGTTGGTATTTATAATAGTGCTTTGGACGTTTTTTCAAGTACAATGTAATTGCAAAATTATTCGAAAACTGCTGTCATTTTTTTAACGGCATGAGTATACTAGTGTACAATATAATTAGCCACACGTTTGTCAGTCAATCTATCACACTTGAAAATAATATGTTGCATTTATCTTAAAGAGAGTGGGAAGCGATAGAGGGAGAGAGAGAGAGAGAGAAGCAGGGTGGGAGTATGTGAAAGGTAGGGGTGAAATAGTTATTTGCCAAAAAAAAAAAAAAAAACAGCTAGACCAAGTCGTTGTACAAATCACTACGACGACCAGACAAGTTTCGTTTACGGACGGGGTACATTTTTGCAAGCCTGATAAATTACATTTTCTTGATACAAAATCTATTTAAAGAAAATACATGATTACTGATATTTATAAAAATGGTGTTATTTCTGAATCAAGCGTGGCTTTCTTAATTGAAGCTAACACCTGAAGTCTGGTGCAACGGATACATTTTGTATTGTTTTGTTTTTTAGCACCAATACTACTTCATATTTCATTGGAAACAGCGAACAGTTCATTTCCCTAATTGGACAGAAAATAAGGAAAATATACCCGGAACCGAAGGGTTCCGCGGTACCTAGTTTGAGAAATCCTGATACAATGTAAAGCCATCAAAGGGAAGCAACCATCCCTTATTTTAACGAGAGTTATCTGACATGTAGATATTAACATGAACGCATGACAGCAGGCAGAACAACAGTAGAGCGTCTCTTGCGCAGATGAGCATCTAACAGCTCTATAACAATACAAAACATCCCCAAAGGTAATCAATGACCATCAATAACACAAACAATCAGAAAAAAACACCTATCTGCTAAGAGAGGAAGGGGGTTTCTAGTCGATCTACCTAAGATTATTGTCAAGTCCTCAGAAGACATGTTCAAATCAACTATCAAGGTGAGAGCTGAAACATTATCGGATTGTTAAAGGCGAGAATTTCTCTACCAGGACATAGGTGGTTACTGACTAACCAAAACCTTCAAAGAGAATTTTGAAACAAAAGACTACATCCTCAAGACATAGTATAAAGGTCGAAGATGGATCCAAGTGACTGTATTATGTGCCTGGCTACGTATCGAACGAGCTCTTTTCTGGATATTTTCTACAAGTTGGGAATAATGCGTTAGTCTCATCTGATAACATGCATCGCGGATGGGATTTTAATTTGATGTTCAACAGTAAAGCTTTTATCGTAATTCCTAAGTTTTTCTGTGTTGGTGACCGAAAGCTAAAACTTGTAGTGACGGGGAGAAAAACAGCATGCTGGTAGCGTGTAGGGACTGGTCATTTCTGTGCAGATAGCAAATGAAAGAAAGACCCTGAAGCCCTGGACACCAAAGAGCAAAATACGGTACCATCTGTCAGTTCTTTCAAGTGGTATCTTCCATAGAAACGCCTGATACTAGCAAAGCAACATCACCAAAAAATATTTTGCGTTGAACCGTTCTTTTCTCAAAGGATAGGAACTAAAGGAATACGGGATAGGGAGGTCTGAATTGTGGTACCCCAGTCCGCACATCATTTGGGATTCATAGGCACGGGCAGGCCGACATATGATCCCACCAACACTGCAACATGCAGCAAAACTCGACTCCTAAATAAATTTGAAACTCTAGCAGTTAAGCATACCAGCAATGACCCCTGATCCTGAACAAAAGTGATTCAAAGAGCAAGGAAACGAAGGGGGGCAAGAGATTAATGTGAAGAGGCTAAAATAAATAAAATGACAGCGTAGTATAGCAACATAAAACGAGGGTGGGTCAGCCTCCTTCCCAGCCCTAAACATCCCGAAAACCAACAATAGAATCCACCATACACCCACTGACTAAGCCCATGGTGAAAATACTTCCTCTACCACTACAATCGAGTACACTATGCACCAACGCAACGGAGCAACATGTGTCAATAAAAACGCCCAAAAGTTATGAGTAATCGTACTCTTATATGAACTTAGCAGGAAACCAATGAGACATTCAAAATCAGCAGGTCTCAATTCTTATTACCTTCTCACAAAAGCCAGACACAGATACAAACAGCCTCTGTCTCCTCCTCTCACAGACCCTTCTTATTTCACACTGAACCTGACTCTCACCTACAAATGTACAAACACCTCCCCCTCCCAATCCTGTAAAACAACTCACAACATCGAAATATCTGCATTTCATGTCTCAATCTCAAACTTGAATACAGCCTGCAGTTTTTATCTACACCTCTGTAAATCTCTGAAAAGGTTGGCTGACAAGCCTTGAATTGCATCAGAAAATGCTTGAGTGATAAGAGAAATGTTCAAGACGTAACACTTATTTTTCTTTTTACCTTCAAATTGTCATTTTACCAACATATATATATATATACACACACACAACATATATATATATATATATATATATACACACACACAACATATATATATATATATATATATATATATATATATGTATATATATATATATATATATATATATATATATATAAAGTGTGTGTACGTGTGCACGCGTACGAATGAGGGAAGATAGTTCAAGAATTTTGCTCAAAAGGAATTATTTACCGTAGTGAGAGTGAAACAACGGTAATGATCGAAAATTTGGTCCGAGCAAAATTCAGTTCTTAAACTGTCTTCCCTTACGAATATAAGTATCCAACAATACGAATAAGTAAATGGAGCTAATAATTAATTACGTCACATCACATAAGGGAGAGAACGGTGGATATTTTCTTCATTGCCATAAAAGGTGATGAGATTATGCTCCTAATATAATAACAGGGGGTCAGCACAGCACGTTTTTGAACAATCTAGCCCTTCTTGACACCATCAAGACAGGTAGTTTCAGCAGATGATTGCAATGGCGTCCTTGAACCCAATCTTGACCGTTGCAGAGCTAGGCTTGGTACTCACACCTCAGGTGTTGGTGTATTTCAGTACTTCATCAAAAGATTTCACCTAGTGGATCAATTCTGGAATGAGCATCCAGTGAAGGCCACGTAGACCTGAACCGCTCCGGGAAACTCTTATTAGGTGTAGCTTCGAGATTAAATCAACAGAGATTTAGTCAGGTAGGTAACCCAGTATAGTTTCGGATACAAGTTTTACACGATACAAAATCCAGGTCAGAGGCTTTTCTGGTACAGTTTTGTAGTGCTGGAATTGGGATGACCTTGGAAGATAAGGGAAATTCTCGCCTACAACTGATAATGAAGATAAAAAAGGAAATGATGATGTTCGTGGTAGGGAACAGATGGTATGAGTGTTTGAAAGCTCAGGTTTGGTTATTTGCAACTGAACTAAGACAACAGCTGAGATAAACATTGAAGTGTATACTAGAAAAAGCTGTGGCTAGTTGTGAACCAGAATCAGGGTCTGGAAGTTAGGATTAAGTGTCTTTTGAGTCCAATTATATATTGTGAGAATTGCATATAGAAGAGCTCAGAGGAACTATTGATCAGCACATTTTAGTGTCAAATCACTGGACAGATATATGGGGTTCATATTTGAAATTTAATCATGCAGCGTGCAAAAGGAAATATCAACCTCGCGTTGAACGATCACGAAATAGCACAGTCTATTAGAGAAAAAGAAAGATCTGAGATATCATGAAATCCATAAGAAAACAATTACATGGCAATGGGCAGGCTGTGTTGCAAGCCAGACAACCGCTGGACATCACAGCTCACGATATGCATCCCCCAGATATCCTGCAAAAAATAATGGTGTGACGAGAAAGATAAGTTCAGAAACTATTGGCCCCGTGACGTCCATGAAAGATCCAGTGAAATTTAGGAAAGCTCCATGTTCGTCGGAGGACGTTAAAAGGTGTATAATGATAATGGTGGTGATGAAAGAGCGTCAGAATAGGCAAGTCTCAAGGAATCGATGGTTTCACGAATGAGTTGTACTCGAGTCAATTGTACATTTTTGTTTTCAGTGGCAAAGATGTACAACTAACTACCTCTTGGCTGGGGGAGATGTTCGTCAAAGACCCAAAAATGAGTGCTCCTTCCATGGTGAGCATTGGCACGCCTTGAAAGTTCTTCCTCGAGTAATATGTGGCCTCATAGATATCCGAGTGTTGTCGTGGAAGGAATAATCCTTCCTGGGGTGATTTTGAGAAATCCTGGTTTCACTGCAAGACTGCAAGTCTGTTGTGAAAACCTTGAAGGCTACATGGTCCAAGTTCCTGCAGACAATTTTCTATCCAGAATGTCGCAGACGTGCAGCAATGAAGCGCTACCGAGACAAGAGACAAGAGGAGACACTGTGCGTTTCTGTACTCATCAACTGTGATGATAATCAGTGATGAGGGATAATTTATAGATGGAGACCGAACCCCTCCTACTTAGGCCTTGTGCCTCATCTTTATCTTTATAATTCCTAAAGCATAAGAAATGTATAACTTACCACTTCTGTTTTGTCTCGGGAATCCGCATTGGTGAAACAGATCTACCAGAATATGTGTCAGTAGGGCCGCCACAAATTCCCTCCCCCAAAAAGAGACAAGATTCCGTGCCCGTAATGAACCGAGACTCTTCCTAAAAATCCAGATAATATAGCTCAAAACAGTGTGGAAACCGAACATTGGAGGAACCGTGCGTTAAAAAGATTTTATTATCGTTAAGAAAAAAGTAGCGAAATGCATAAGTCTTAACAGGCATCATCAGAAGTTTTCGCAGTCTATAAAACTATCGAGTGCAACCAGATACATGTTGAGACAAACTAAAATGAATGAAAGACAATCAGTGTTGATTGACTGGAATGCGACTCAGTGCAATCAACAGTCTTCTGTATTGCATAAACTGCTGATGACGTTTGTGAAAAATGGCATAAAATCTCATCTTAACAATAATAAAGAAAATTGAGATCTGACACACGTTTTTCCAAACTTTTCATTTCTACATGGTCAAATTACTACTAACATAGATATATATGTTTAGATATAAATGTATTTATTCATTTATATGAAATAAGTTGTTGTCTATCTGTAAGATAGATTTTGTGGATATTTAAGACTTGTCAGTTTTGCTCAGTCGGTAAGAAAGCCGACTACCAATCATTTGGTTGCAATTTCAAAAGTTGACTTTGACCCCCCAAAATTTGGTGAGGATTGCTTTCCACATTGGTATTCTGGTTACTTAAGAAAAAACAAAGCCAACTCCAGACTTGGATAATTTTAGACCATCAAAAACTCGCGTTTTATGAACAGAGGATATAAAATGCAAATTAAAACATCAAAACAGACACTTTTAGCTCTGACAGTACATTTAAGCTTAATGAATTGAAATGGAGACTTATATTAGAAAAGTTCTCTTGTAAATTTGATAGCATTTCAAATACTAAGCGTTCGAATTAATGGAATTATTACCTTCCAAAGCATTGGAAATGAAGAACGTTTATCCAGAATGTGTACTTACTGTATCGGGAGCGTTTATCGACCACCTTCATCAAAACTATTTGCGAAAATATATGGATTTTAGAAGTCCGACCTCTCCCCACATAATTTCAAAGATTAGATTATGAACTGGGGTGGTATTACTGATTCCAGTTCCGTAGATTCCTCATTTAAAGCAATAGTCGATGTTACAACTTTTTAAATGAGGGGTTGTAGTTTTGGCCGGTCAATTATATCGGCCCCATAAAGTTTCATTAGTTTGAAGACGAGAGTAAATCTATCGTATTGAATGTTTCAAGCTCTTATTTATTGGGAGTATTGAGATGCTTATGTTCGCAATGATATACGGTGATCACTTACTTGGAGTCAAACACCTCTAATCGCTACACAGTAGCATAACAAGGGAATTGATAATGTTGAATAACTTTCGTTGAATGAATGCAAGCAAACGATCGCTGTTAATCGTTTTGATCACAGATCCCATTATTACCGTTATATGATATCACATGATTGGCATAACTCGAGAAACTTCAGGAGTAGGCTGATAGAAGTTCCTCCTACGTCATGTTTGAGCAATTAAATCTTCTTTCAGTATGTCAAATCATTCTGGAATAGCCAGGGGGAATAAATGCGCATGGATCCACCCCAAAATGTAATCGCTTCTTCTTTAGCCTGTTGTGCATCCTTCTGCAAAATTTCATCGATAACTTTTGGAGATGTTACGTTGTGTGAACATAGATCCGCCCCGAAATTCAACCTCCTTTTTTCGCCCCATCACTGATCCTTAAACAGCGTTTAATTGAAGTTCATGATGGGGATAAATAGGCGGACTTGACCATATATATATATATATATATATATATATATATATATATATATATATATATATATATATATATATATATATATATATATTGTATCATCCACAGACAGCTGTATCGTTGTATTACATCTCTTCAGTGTGTATAAACTTTCCATTATCCCATCCAGTACCGCGAGGCTGAATTGAAACCTTCACTTCAGACCCGGAGGGTGATATCCTACATCTGGACTACGGAACTGGACAGTCAGTAAGGCTGAACTTAAGCGTTATATTTATTTACACAGAAACCCATCATCCACCAGAGTGCTCTATTCCTATGGAAGAGCATTGCATAATCTTACAGTGGATGAGTTACCTCACTTAAAGATATATATATATATATATATATATATATATATATATATATATATATATATATCCAACTTTGCTGGTAGGGGTTTTAAGTTAAAACTAGCAAATCAGGTTCCATAATGTTCATGAATGATCGAAAAATAAGTCTAAATGAATCGTGTGTTAATTGGTTGGTCAACTCTACTGATATGTGTGTATATTTTCATAGCTGTAAATATCCATCTGTGTACTTACTAGTCACTTGAAAGGAACACTTACAGTAGAATAATGATTGATTTTGCTCGTTTTTCGAACCACTGCAAGAGAATTAGATCCTGACAATGTACTTTGTGAATCCTTTTTTTAATGCATGCAGCTATTGCACTGACTGACAATCTAACAAATCGACTTAGCAAATGCCCCACACCATCTCCACGGAGCATGCCCTAACGCTCCAATTAATTTGATATCAGGTAAAATACAAACTGGTTAAAGGCTACTTTCTTTGATGTGTTTATATTTGAATCATAGATATAGGAGTGCAAGGGAGATAACTCTTGCGTAATAGCACGTCTATGGTATGGCTTCCAGGCAACCCTTCTAAAAAATGTGGTGTTTAATCTTTTGGAAAGAAAAGCTTATTTGACCTTTGAAAGGGCGTCTGACAGGTTTATCAATCATAACCAGATTTTACTGAATCTACATGCTTTTTTGCTCTATTTCAAATGTTTCATTAATATAATTGATTCTGACCATATTTATCCTTCTATGGAAGTTTTTAGATTTTAACGCTATAGTTGTTCAATTATTGGCTGTGTGGATTTGACTGAGGTCGATGTCCACCAAAATCGATGACAAACAGCAATGAATATTTGAAATATGTATTTTTCAGTTCTCAAAACTTCAATTTTTTTATTCTAATCAGATTTTATTTTTAAAAATGCCAATTTGATAGCATCTATTTATAGAAATAGATGAATAAATTTTAAATTTATAAATAGAAAAAAATAATCATAACTATAACCGATTCCTCGTGAATATTCCATAGGGGTCCTTTCTTCAATGTTTAAAACTACATTACAGATGAAAATCAAATTATTTTTAATTTCCATATCAAGCAACTAACCAACGGCGCTCGTGTGTAAAAACGGTATCGGACGAGAAAAAAAAGAAAGTTAGTATTGAAGAATACCGGAATGGTGGTGAGCAAATTTGTAGGAGACCCTTTGGAATATTGACAAGGAAGAGCTTATAATTAGGAATAAATCTTATTCTTATGCAAATATAAACATTTTTGTATGAATTTTGTATTTCTTATTCGTAATAGTTTTAAACATTGGAGAATGGACTCCTCTGGAATATTCATGAGGAATTGCTTAATACATTTAATCGCACTGTCAAAGTAATGTTTATTTATTCTTCTGAATACTTTTTTGTTAGTTAATGAATGTGTGATAAATGTATACCTTAAATATATGTTGTACTTCACATCATCTTAAAAAATCCCGAAGAGATAATATAAGACAATGTGCATCGATTTGTCCTCTCTCTTGATGATCTTTATTGCAGTATTTTCTAAAACTTTTGAGTCATTCTTATTATCTTATTGCCTTTTTAATATCATTTAGTGTTGATTTTAAATACGTCAGTTTTAATGTTTCCTGCTTACACAATTTGACCAAAAGTCAAAAGCAATACTTTATCAGGAGCATTTGTCGTCCACCTTTGCAGATACTCAATTTCTGACAATGTTTTGTTTTGTTTTTTTACTTTTGAAATCCATACGAAAAAAAAGTAATTTTATTGGATTGAATATAAATATAAAGTGTAAACAATTTTGTGGAGGTAGAACTGATTCCAGTTCAATCGATCCCTCGTCTCGAAAAATGACTGCTTTTTCAAAACTTAAAATGTAATTCCGAGCAGACGGTTCAATGATATCGGTAACGTGTAGTTTTGGGAGATAGAGGACTTGAAATATTAAATATAATGAATCAAAGCCACTAGTTGAGGGATCTCACTTACCGCGAGTATCATGATGTTGATGTTTGCAATGATTTACAGTGATCGCTTAGTCTCTCTCATCTCTAATCATTAGCATTTCTCCTCTTCGAAGGTAAGTGTTGCAGTATAACAAAGCATTACCTCAAAAATTGAATTCACTGACTGAAATAAAGTATATAGGCACTGACACATGTTGATATTCTTTTTCTTCTGGGCTTTCATACAAGTTCGCAAAATCTCGTAGTAACGAATATATAGGATGCGGATATCAACGCTATAAAATACGCAAATATTACGATGTCCCTATACATTTTTCTTAAGGACTGATTAAATCTAGGAAAAAATTATATAGTTAGTAATTTGAGACAATAAATTCAATTTTTTGAAGTTACACTTCGTAATGCTGTAAAACTTCCCTGTAAAGAGAGGAATAGTTAATGTTTAGCAATTTTCATGGATGAATCTAAACAATCAATCACTGCAAAATCGTTGTAAACACAGATCCGAATACACCCGTTGAATAAGACCCAATGACCGGTATTATGAATGAAATGTTATTTAGATATTTCAAGTCCTCAAAGCCCAGAAACTTTGGGGGTACAGTATTAAGAGTAGGCCGAATCTAGTTCCCACGACGATAGAATCAATTTTTTTTCAAATATCAGCACTTTGCATCCCATATTTTCAGTATGTCTTTTGGTGTCATGTAATGGCTAGTAAGTACAGAACTCTTGAAAGTGCATAAATTTGACATCGAATATTTGCCGTTATAAAAACCAGAAGTTGGCTGGACATGATAACCCTTTCCAAGGTGCTCTAAACATAAAGCGACATAAACGTCTTCAAGGTACAAGAACGGGACATCGACCGAAGTCTTGTGAATGGCTATAGCTGTATTCATATCCATTACGTAACCAGTGCCCGAACAGAAATTCGGATATTTATCACGAGGATAATTCTCAGGTGAGGCATACCACTTGGATTTCTTGGAACGAATAGGCCGAGCATTAAGCATGCAACACCCAGCCACAGTTTTTGATAAAGGCTTCTTATTAAATTTCTCCACAATTTTGGGGATATTGACCCACATATCATCATCAGTCTTCATAACGTTTTTGGCATTTGGACAATTCTTGGACACCCAACCTAACATAGATATTGTCTTATAAGTCAGATTATAATAACTTTCACCAAAACCTGCTTGGACAATGTCACCATACATCTTAGCTTCCTTCGCTAGTTCGGTGTTCCCCTTTTGCGTTGGGTATCTACCAAAAGCGAATAGGTATCGAACTTTTGCTGTATTGTTTTTAGTATGTTGTGTCCAAGTGTTCCGAATGGCTTCCCGCCGCTTGATTGAATTTTTATAAGTGAATATGATGATTATCAAATCTAGATTTTCCTTGGGTTTTGTCTTGCAAATATCCTTATTTTCCAACAGGATTTCAAAGCTATTTGGGAAGCAGCCTTTGCAAATATCAGGACGGTGTGTTGGCGCTGACTTGTGGGTTGTTACAGACA
The DNA here is from genome assembly GCA_963457665.1 of Thysanoteuthis rhombus. Lineage (NCBI taxonomy): Eukaryota > Metazoa > Mollusca > Cephalopoda > Oegopsida > Thysanoteuthidae > Thysanoteuthis > Thysanoteuthis major. Next base: position 40,922,392 of record OY735231.1, on the reverse strand, counting down.
GAGTTGATGTTTTTGGTGTCGTCAATATTTTCAGTCGAGTACTAGGATGGATTGTTCTGCTTATCATAGTCAGTTTTTCCACCTCACTCCCAAGATATGTTGTTAAATACTTAATTTTGGGTACCTTAAACGACGTACTATGGTAATAGATAATGGCACAACACATTAAAACAACTGTTATTACGAAGATCTTTTTAAGTACACTCCTCATGTTTATCCTTGAGTTTTTGTACTTCAATTGATGCAGGATGGTTAGATTATTTACACATGATGTATTTGGAGATCATTATTCGTGCGGTACCGATTATTTCTTCTTTTGGTGAGTGCAGGCTAATTCAGTTCACACCAATCTGAAAGTAAATAAGAAGGGATGAAAAATATTGTGATGTGAAACAGAGGCGTAGCAATGTCCTAAAGTTAAGGGAAGCGAGAACATAGAAACGCACTATGACACTAACCAATTGAACTACCATAGCCACCAAAAGTGGCGAAGGGTTATATCCGTATTTAATGCGTATATTTGTGGATTCCAGAGATCCTGACCATACTGTTTTGTCAACCGACTTGGAAATGAATACCAAGAATAAGCATTTCTTTTCCAAAAATAAAGTTTCTTTTCAACCATTTTCGGGGCCTTGTTCTGGTGGATTTATTAATAAAATTCAAGAAGTTTTTCTTTCTGATATTAGGGGGAAAAGGATGTAGATGTTTTTGACACTATTTTAAATGTTCTCCGTTTGAAAACGCCCTTGATGTCATAAAGAGAATTTATTCTGACCGTATCTATTCTTCGATGATATTGTTTTACGTGACTTCAAATTTTGACGCTACGGTTGTTCAATTACATTTGCAAATTCATTCTACATTTCTATTTGGCAATCAAAATCAAAACACGGAATGAGTTTGTTTTTTTTTCAAATTATATGATTCTTATTCATAACTATTTACTTTCTGCCTCTATTTGCCTTCATTATAAGTTGATCTCAATTCTTGTTTTTTTGCAATAAGAAAACTAAAAAAATTGCGATGAAGGTGTTTAGTAACAAGAAATTTATAGTGATTTTATTTGATGAAGTATCGTAAATTAAAATTAAATTGGATTATACGATTGTTATATTTCATTTAAAATCAATTTTTTTTTATGAATCACATCTGTATTTGAAATCAGACCATAATAAAAGCATGTGCTATTTTATCATGTTACATTAAGAATACCAATGAAAATAACAGATTCAACTTCGATTGCAGAAAGGAAATAAAAAGCTGAAAATGATTGTAGAGGTGTCACTCTTGAAGAATATGCTCTGTGGTCATGCTTTCACTCCCCTTAAGCTACCCCACTGATTTGAAGTGCGTAACCCTTCAGATGATACCTCAAATCATCTTCAGGTAATAAACAGCAGCCAGGTAAACAAAACTCTGTTGAAAATTCGGGATTTCGTGAAGCGACGAATTAATTCCAGACAATGATCGAATGGAAAGGGTTTTATGGAATTAGTGAAATTTATGTTAACGAGAAAATGGGAGGAGAAAAAGGAAAACAGCGATATCTATTCGTTTAGGAAACCTTAACACGATGCTGCATGGTTCAGTATTCACTGATGGTCGAACTTACTTCATGAATCGATCGACAAGTTTGTTAGTCATCGAGCTTCGGTAGGCATCGAAAGTAAAAGCAATAAAGATCCACTTTAGATACGTCAACCGGCTACTCAATATGAGGGTCCGTACGTCAGTCTTACCGTTCAACGTGTTCAAAATCGATTTTCGGTAAATGACACAATCTTTTAGCCCTGTATCTTCATTGTGCTCAAATTTAGATAATGAAATTAGTCAAGGTGAAAACTATCACATTTTTCACGTTTTAGAAAGGGGTTGTCATGTTACTATGCAACTACAATGCGGAATTGGACTCTGACTTTATGACCTTTGAAATTTATTGAAATCGCATTCAGATTACTAATGAAATTCTCTGATGTCATAAGAATGCAAAGAACAAAACGATCTGATAAACTAAATTCTTGAAGGTAGAATGTCTTTTATCTGAACTCATTGGTACTATAAAAATACTACTAATACAGGCATTATCTGATGTAAGGCGAGTTGTGATATCAAATACGCAATTATATAGCAGTATTTCAAATGTATACATATTGTACTGATAAATTATTTCATTGATACCGACAGCTCCTGATCCAACGCGGTTCATGATATACATTTACATCTAAGACGCACACACACACACACACACACACACACACACACACACACACACCAGCACAGAATAGTGATGTAAGTAAGAGACATATTGCTTTGTAATAATGACAGGTGGAATGTGGACGTATCTTTGGACTAATGCCTCCGTAAAAAGAATCTTTTGCCAGTCATTCAGTTTAACTACAATATTAGCCTCAAACAAAAATAAAAAGGTGACAAATTCGATAAGAAATAGTCGGTGCATGAATCTATTTCATGGTTCACCTCTGGGCTGATACGGGGGTATTATAAGAAAATTAGTTGACCCTTGACGTCAAGAAAAAGACAGAAGTATTTAACAATCGTATTGTACTTGTAAAATATCAAAAACGTTATTTTGTACTGCATTTTCATGTTTATGTTCAATATTTTCCCCGAATATCAAACTAATCTAAAAGCGAAGGATACAACATATCAAGTTTATCGTGACATAAAAACATATTTCTACTTAGACGCCACTGATGACGTGAACGTGACAGACGACAAATGCATATTGCTGATTTTTATAGGTGTGGATATTCATCTTTAACCACCAATGATTTGAGGAAACCGATAACATTTGTCTGAATTTCTGGCGAAATTTTCTGATCATTATATCTCCTTTGACGTTTCTAACGTATCAGACATGAATTTAGGTAATGGACCAGGTCAAAATGGTGCAAGTGAAAATAAAGAAAATTGACCAATTAAAATGAATAGTTTATCAAGAATAATTATAAAACTGAAAATCCATTATTAACATCTTTCAAACGTAATTGAATTCAATTTATACTTTTAGATTGGATAGACTCGGGGAGTTCTTAAAGTCTCCGACATCCCATTTTACGTAATTAAAAACTGTTTTTTTTTGGGGGGGGGTTACAATAATTTGGACTTTCCTTTTTCTTGTGAACACATTTTTTCGATCTTAATTACGTTTTCAAAGAGGATACCGATGGGTCTATTTAATCTAACAGTATAAATTCGGTTGAATTACTTCTGAAAAATAATAATACAGGAATTTCACATGGTCCCAAGGGTTGGGCCTAATATATTTTTTCAATTTTCTAAAATCTCATCTGACAACGCTATTAGTACTAAATGCAAAATCGGAAATAAAAAGTATAATGAAAAAATTATGATTTAGTCGTTATTAATTGCACATAAATATACATAAAAAATATTTCAAGTTTTGGAAAGTTGCTTTATAATTATTATAGACAATGCAATGTAAACAGCATTTTATCTTGAAATGAACGTACTTGTTGCAAAGTGTGTCTTAAGAAGGTAGCCCCAATATTTGTCATCAAACTACAACTGGTGAAATGTGAGCGTGTGTATGCACAGCAATTACTTGACATCTAACCAGTGTAGGAAGTTGACATTCGCCCCATATATTAGTACACAATACATCGCAGCGTCGAGTTAAGTCAGTGGTTGTCGGGAAATCTAACAAAAATGAATTTTAAAATAAAATATCTAAATCAGCAACATTGAAGGGGAATAACCAAAGATTATTTTACATGAATATCATGGCAGGCTGCTCTGCACATCATGAAGTCCGGTCTCATCCAAACATGCACTTTTGGAACGGCCACTGCACAAGTATTTGATAACAATAAGAGTCAGGCACTTGGGCGATGTTTAAGTCTATATTAAAGATATATTTTTATATATTTGATAGTCATCTAGTGTTTAACGTGAACCAGGTTATAGGTCAAGTCGGCCCACCCAACAAAAGTAAAGTCGGCGCTTTTTCGTTGACAAACTCAGCTTGTCAAGTCGGAACGTTTTATCCTTACATGAAAAAAGATACATCTGTAGATTGATTGGTTTTCATTGCAAATAAATACTTTTGATTAAGGTTTCTCAAGGGTTTTCCAAACTTCACAATAAAATCGATTTTTTAGCAAAACAAAGAAAAACAGAAAATTTTGTTGCATTTTTGTTTTGTTCGTTTCCACGTTTGGAATGCTTTCAACATAATTTTCATCTAAAAAGTGATAATAATATATATATATATATATATATATATATATATATATATATAGTACACATTTTTTCTTTTGTTTTTCAAAGGTTTTCTATTCCAAATTACTTAATTATTGTCTCGTTTGTTTCCGTGAATCAAATTATCGCAAATTAGATACGTATAATTTTGTTTGTTTTTTTAAAGGTTTTGAATTATTGTTAATTAAATACGTGTAATAATGTTTGTTTTTCAAATGTTTCCCAAATAAAGATATAAAACAGGCCAAGTAGATAGTGGGTCGATTTGACCAGGCAACATGGGTGACTTGGTTCGAAGCCACTCAAAAAATGTACAGACGATAACCCACTTTTTATAACATGGAAAAAATAGGTATATTTAGATCACATTTCGAAAGCCCCTTTTTTGCAGCTCATCATATTTACATATACTTTGAAACCTTTCTCATTTGATGCACACTACACCAGAAAACAATTAGGCACCACAGACATCATTAAAAAAAACTCAAATGGCAATGGGCTGGTCATATTGTAAGAATGTCAAACTGCTGTATATCTCAACTCACAGCATGGATCCCAACAATCATATGTGAAACTATGGCCCACAAAAAATAAGATAATGTAACGAACTAGATACATTCAGTGAATTGTAGCTACGCGACGCCCATGAGAAAGAGAGATCAGGCAAGTCTTGGGTGGGGGTCGGTTTATGTCAAACGATGGACACTGGGAGGCTGATGATGAAGTAGAAACTGCGTAAACATTGCAGAAATATGAGATGAGGAAACTGCAGTTGCATCTTTCTGTAAGAACTGATTCAAACGTAAATAATCATCGCGAATTTTCTTTATTCATAATGACCAATGCGCCGTTTATTTGGACCAAGCAGCAGCGCTACCGAATTAACACTTTTTAAAATCAAATCAGACACAATTGAAAAAAATAAAGTCTTTCAAATATTTCAGATCGTAACCTAATTAGAATGTGAAATAACTGAAGTCTCAAAAGTATAATGTGTAGTTGACCGAGCTAACCCCCCACCTTGCAACACTTACAGCTTTGACAGGAGTTTTCTATACATGGCTTTTCATATAAAAACTGAGCAGCTGTCTATAGGGTCTAAAACAGTTATTCCTGATGCAGCCCTCTTTTCTGGAAGCCACTGTATTTACATGCATAAACAGCCTTGAACACAATTGACATTGTATTTATTGAACCATCGTATTCATCCGGTATCAATGAAAAGTGGAAGCCAAGCAAAGAAGGAGCCGGGTAGCCATGGATATTAACTGATATCGTTTCCAGAATAGAAACAATTTATAAGACGTACATTCACGCAGACATTTTTATTAATCAATTATGCTTGAAAAATGAAACCGGTTTTAATGCACGGTCGATCCGTATTCGAAAGCAAAAATTTCAGCCACAACATTTTTCTTGATTATCAACGCTGCTCCTACAATCAATACAAAGACTTGGGTAGGTAAAATAACGAGGAATAATACAAAAAGCCAGTTCTTCGTCTCCTCTTGGTGGAGGATGGGAATCTTTGCGATATTGCCATTGCGTAAATTCTTGCAGCGTATTCTCGAGAAAAAATTTAAAAAACGCCGGTATTTTTGAGTCCTGCTTTTCTTGGGAGGAGTACATACAATATACTTTTCAAGTTTTAAAGAAATAACTTTGTAGAAAATGAAATAGAAATGCATCCCTCGTATAAGAAGGGGGCGTAAATGAGTGAAGCGCAAAAGTGCCGGATGTAAATCTCTTGGGACACCAATGTCCGGGTCACATTTTATCGGAGCGTCGTCGATCAGAAAGCAAATACCAAACTGCCATTATTTGCAAAGCGCAGTAACGCAAGCAAACAACTGATAAAGCGTTTGCCTTCTGCTACAGAATTTAGAAGCATATGGTATGAAATCTTTTCATATACAAAGTCATCATGTCTCATGAATACAACTTGACGGTAGCCTATTTACTTTGATAAGATTAATTACGCTTATAAAAAAAATCAACCTATCGATCTTGGAAAATTTCTTTGTGTCCTCTCATCGATGCCAAATGATAGGGGTTTTCATATTTGAGGTCGAACTCGTCATTAAAGTCAATAAAGAACAACCTTAGCATCAAAACTTGGAGTCACGTAAAAAGATTTCATTGAAGAAAAGAATACACGAGTTCGGAATAAATTCTGACATAATTTTTGATTCCCATGGGAAATGTCTGAAATAAAGTGGAAAATAATCTAGGGAGATCAAGAGGTCTTTTTTTCTACGGAAAATAATTTAAAAGGGGATTAGTGGAGTACTGATGCGAACTTTCAAATCTGTCGTCAAACCGGTATGGCCTGAAGTTGTTTAATTATGTGTGTTATCATGAAAATTGAATAAACTACACATGCATGATTATAATACATAAAGGAGCGATTTCTTTATAGATAAATACTCAAAAGAATTATGTGTAATAAATGTCTCCAATAATGGACATAAAAAATGTGACTTCTGCGAAAAAAAAAAAAAATTATGAACGTTGGTATGCACGGAACGGGGTCACGTGAGGATTCAATTTCATGAGCCCGTGCATGACTTGAGCAAGGTTGCAGGAAGCCTGGGTAATGCCCGGTGCCAATCTCATCAGTGCATCTGATGAAATCTACGCATTTATCGCATGAACTAAGACATAACAAGAAACTGAATTCAGTTTCGTTGGGGCAATCTATGAAATATCTGAATCAGCAGGTTACCTTAATCTACAGGTATATAAGTCAGCACGTAGGTTCCTAGCAATGATAGACATAGAAAAGGGCGTGATGTTCACAAATACATACGAAGCGACCAACCAGAACTAACAAGTTAAGTGTCCTTCAAAAATGGAATAGAAAATCCTACGAGAGAAAGAGAGAACACATTCATCTGCAATTTGATAATGATATTCAAGCTGTTACAATCACGCAGTTGTTCGACCACCTGAGGGCTTATGCAAAATAAGCTTCCTTAGATACGGATAACTTGACCCAGTATATAGATTGAAAGAGCTTTTGAGTACGTCCCTTTTGAAAATAGGCCTGGATACATTGTAAGATAAGTGAACACCAATAATACTATAAATGATTAGCAGAGCTATATGTTCTCTGATTAAGCCGGAAAAAAGCAGTCATGAGGTTTTATTTGATCTTATAATAATGATATCATCATCATCAGTCTTTCAACATCCGTTGTTGGACATAGACCTTCCCCAGGATTCGCCACACTTCTCCATCATGGGCATCGCGAAGCCAGTAATTTCTGAATTTGTCTAGCTCGTCTCTCAATCAAATATTCTGCCGGCCTCGGTTGAACACAGGATCTCAGGGGATCCATGTCGTGAGTTGCGATGTCAATCAGTTATCTGCCATTCGAGTAACAAGGCCGGCCCACTGCTACCTGAAATTTCTAATTGATTCTATGATGCCCCTGACTCCTGTCTTTTTCTAGATGTACTGTGCTCTCTTAAGATCTCTGCATGTAAGGCTCAGCATAATTCTTTCATGTGCACGTTGCATGTTTCTCAATTTGCGGATCTGTCTCTTGGTTAGGTTCCATGTTTCAGCTCCACAAATGACTATTGGGAGTAAGCATTAGTTATACACCGTTCTTTTTAGGATTAATGGGATCTTCCTATTTTTTAAAATTGAGCTTGCCTTGCCAAAGGCTTGCCATCCTAGTGTGATTCTTCACTTGATTTCTTCTTCTTTTGAGGGTCTCATGGAGATTCTTTGTCTTGAGTAGATTTAGTGATTTATCTTCTCCAGTCCTGATTTTGATCTTAGTGTATTCATCTCTGATGTGGTTGTTGCACAGAATATTCATCTTGCTGAAGTTCATGTATAGGCCGGTTTTCTTGCTTTCTTCATTCAGTTTATCTATCATTAGTTGGAGGTCCAGTATGTTCTCTGCTAAAAGGGCAATGTCGTCTGCAAATCTGAGGTTGCTCAGATACTCGCTGTCTGTTCTGATTCCTCTCCCGGTCTAGTCTTCTGAAGATCATGTCTAGGCAGGCTGTGAAGAGTTTAGGTGAGCTGGTATCACCTTGTCTTACTCCTTTCTGGAGCTGAAAGGGGTCTGAGTCTTTATGTAACTTGATAAAGGAGCTGCTGTGATTGTATATATGTTTCAGCATTTCAACATATACTGGATCTACACCTAGTCGAGTAATGGCCTCCATGACCTTGGGGATTTCTACTGAGTCAAACGCTTTTCTGTAGTCGATAAATGCTTCGGCGAGTAATAGTTTATATTCTGCTGCTTTTTCTTTCAGCTGATTTATCGAATGCAGGTGTTCCATAGTCGAGTAGCTTCTTTTAAAGACAGCTTGCTCTCGTGGCTGGTTTTCATCAGGTTTTTGTGATTCAGTTGATGATGATTTTTGTTGAAAATTTGTATAGGCTGTTAAGAAGGCTTATAGGCCTGTAATTTTGAAGTGTTTGGGGTTTCCTTTTTTATATAAAAACATTATAATTGCAATGTTCCAATTATCTGGGACTTTAATGTTTTAGACACAGGTTAAAAAGGACGGCCACTTTCCTAGTAATGATTTCACCCGCTTTTTGGAATAGGTCGATGGTGATGTTGTCCGGTCCAGGGGCCGTTCCTTTCTTAGTCTGTTTGATAAATTGTTTCATCTCCCTCTGGGTTACTTCTGGGAAGTCCTCGAGTTGATTGCTCACGTCTTGCGTATCTTGTTCATTGTTTTGTAGTCCTTGTTTGGACGAATAAAGTTTTTGGTAAAATTCTTTGGCACGTTCAACAATCCTGTCTGTCAATAGTTTGGTTTCCATTTTCCTCGAGTATGCTCGTTATTTGCCTTCGTCCTGAGTTGAGGCCTTTGTTTATAGCTTTGAAGCCCTGACCTCTTTCGAGAGTCGATTCGATGACTGCCGTCGTGTATCTCTTCCCTTCGTTCTTTCTTGATCAATTTGTTTTGCTCAGCCTCTTCAATTTTCTCTCTCGTTGTTGTCGGTGGCCTGAGGTTTCTGCGGTTTTCAATGACATTTCTAGTTTCATCTGAGATTTTGCAGATGGGTTGTGTGCTCATTGGTCTGAATATAGTGGCGACTTCTATTATAGATGCTGTCATTTTGTTGTTTAGTTCGTTGATGTCGGTATCTTGTTCAGTAAAGATTTTAAATCTGATTTTCAGTTCGAGCTTGAAAGATCGAGCGTGCTCTTTTGGTATGTTTAGAGGTTGCAGTTTTGTGTGGAACATTTTCCTGCGTTCTTGGTGTTTACTTGTATTTTACATCATACCATTCTGTGGTCGCTGCCTACATTAACTTGATTCAGAACTTGGATGTCCTTGATGATATCGTTTTTGTCCGTTAGGATGTAGTCTATTTCGTTCTTTGTTTCGTGATTGGGGCTCTTCCAAGTCCATTTCCTATTGGGTCCTTTCTTGAAGAAGGTGTTCATGATTTTGAATCCGTTTGCGGTTGCAAAGTTTACAAGATCTTCTCCTCTCTTGTTCTGTACTATGTATCCGAATTTGCCGACGCAATCTTTCCTTGTCCTACCTGTGCGTTGAAGTCTACCATAATGATATTGAAGTGTTTCCTTGTGTCTTGGAGTAGGGAGTTCAAGTCATCATAGAAGTTGTCTATTTCCTGTTGGGTCGATTGCGAAGTGGGAGCGTAGACTTGGATTATATTGAGTTTGTATCGTTTTGAAAGTTGTATTGTGACGCTAGCTATTTGGTCAGAGACGGCTTTGAAGCCTGCTACGTTGTCTTAGAGGTCCTTATTGATGAAAAAGCTTACTCCACTTTGTTTTAATTTCTCTTTTCCGTAGCTGTAAAGAAGATGTTGGCTCCTCAGGTCAATTAGTTCTTCTCCAGGTCTTCTTATCTCGCTAATGGCTATGACATCCAATTTGACATTTTTGATTTCACTTTCTAGATCGGTTACGTGCGTGACGGTTGACAGCGTTCTGACGTTGTGGGTGCCTATGAATAAAGTTATCCTTTTGTTGACAGTCTTAGGGGTGTGTTTAAATGGTCGCTGTTGGACCAGTGACTTGGTAGAAACAGGTGTTTTCTTAATGAAGGATTTGGATAGTCGCTTTCAGAGCACATCACCCCCAGCAGGAACAGCCGATAAAATTTTTAGTTTGCAAACCATGTAGAGTGATGGGCAATGCTCTGCCACGCCGGCCCATGACGTGTTTAGGGGGTCTGGTGGATAGTCCACTTCTGATGTGGGTCAGAGGCCTAAGAGCTCAACCGGCTCTTAACACCTATTCCATCTTTTCTTGTAAGTAAGGGATGGGTGATTGCAACACTGAAAGAAAAAAAAAAAAAAAAAAATGTTTTTCATCATACTTCTCCCTTATTTTTCTAATATATACAAAATACAGTCTAGTAAAAAATTTATATATATATTTATATATATATATATATATATATATATATATATATATATATAGTCTTGTACTATATATAATACAGTCTAGTACTATGTATGTATATATGTAATACGGTCTAGTAGTATATATATATAATACAGTCTAGTAGTATATATATATAATACAGTCTAGTAGTATATATATATAATACAGTCTAGTAGTATATATATATAATACAGTCTAGTAGTATATATATATATATAATACAGCCTAGTAGTATATATATATATATAATACAGCCTAGTAGTATATATATATATATGATACAGTCTAGTAGCATATATATATGATACAGTCTAGTAGTATATATATATATATATATATGATACAGTCTAGTAGTATATATATATGATACAGTCTAGTAGTATATACATATATATATATATATAATACAGTCTGGTAGTATATATATATATAATACAGTCTAGTATATGTATAACACAGTCTAGTACTATATATATGTATAATACAGTCTAGTACTATATATATATATATATATATATATATATATATAAACAGTTTAGTGATATATACATATATATATATATATATATATATATATATATATATATATATATATATATTATAGAGTCTAGTACTACATATATATATATATAATACAGTGTAGTACAGTATATATAATACATATATAATAAGTTCTAGTACAATGTATATATATAATACAGTCTAGAATAATATATAGAATACATATATATATATATATCATGCACTGTACAACGATATATATATATATATCAATAATACAGTATAATTCAATATATATATTGATATATTATACAGTTTACTACGATATATATATGTGTATACATATACATAAAAAATTCTAGTACAAAAAATATGTATATAAAATAAGTTTTTTTTGCAATATACATATATATATACATGATATAATCTGGTACAATATCACACAATATATCTATTTATAGTACAATCTCATACAATATATATACATATATATAATACAATCTCATACAATATATATACATATATATAATACAATCTCATACAATATATATATATAAATATAAAACAATCTCATACAATATATATATACATAATACAATCTCATACGATATATATATATAAATATATAACAATCTCATACAATATATATATATATAATACAATCTCATAAAATATACATATAATGTATAATACAATTTCATACAATATATATATTATACAATCTCATATGATATATAGATATATAAAATACAATCTTAAACCATATATATATATATAATACAATCTCAAACAATATATGTATATGTATATATATATATATATATATATGCACACATATAAAATACGATTTTGTACAATATATATTTATATATATATGTATATATTAAACAATACCATCTTTTATGGTATATATACACAATAGAATATTGTATGATATATATTCATATAGACAATGAAATTTTGTACGATACATATATATCTATATATATACACAATACAATCTTGTGCAATATATTTTTATGTTCATATAAACACAATAAAATCACGTAGGATATATATTTATATATATACACAATACAATCATGTACAATATATATTCATATATATACACAATACAATCTTGTACGATACATATTTATATATATATACATTATACAATCTCGTATAATATATACATATATAACACAATTTTATACATTTAAGACATATATATATATACATGTATATATATATATATATATATATATATATATAATACAATCTTGTACAATGTATATGTATATATACATATAATACAATCTTTTACCATACATATCCATTATATATATATAATGAAATTTTGTACATTACAAATCCGTTATATATATATATATATATATTACAATTTTGTACGATACATATCCATTATATATATAATTCAATTTTGCACAATACATGTCCATTATATACATAATACAATTTTTGTCAAATACATATACAATATATATGTATAATACAATTTTGTACAATACATATATATATATATATATTACAATACAATCTTGTACCATGTATATGGATACATAAATAATACAATCTTGTACCATATATATGCATATGATACAATTTTGTGCAATATATATGTATATAATACAATCTCGTACAATATATACGTATATAATACAATCTCGTACAATATATATGTATATAATACAATCTCGTACAATATATATGTATATAATACAATCTTGTACAATATATATGTATATAATACAATCTCGTACAATATTTATGTATGTAATACAATTTCGTACAATATATATGTCTATATCTATATATATATATATGTATATATATTATGCAATCTCATACAATATGTATGTATATATATATAATACAATCTCGTACAATATATATGTATATATATATATATCATGCAATGTATACGTATATATATAGGATATAATCTTGTACAATATATGTATGTATATAATACAATTTTGTACAATACATGTATATTATATATATATATTACAATCTTGCAAAATATATATATACATATCTATATAAATAATACAATTTTGTCCAACATATATATAAATACATACAATACAACTTTGTGCAATAAATGTATATATATGTATATATATATATATATACATATATGTGTGTATATATAATACAATCTTGTACAATATATGTATATAAATATATATAATACAGTGTAGTATAATATATGCATATAATACAATCTAAAACAATACATGTACAGTTTAGAACGATATGTATTTATATTACAATTTAGTACAATATATGTGTAAATACAGTGTAGTACAATATATGTATATACAATACAGAGTAGTACAATATATCTATACACAATACAGAGTAGTACAATATATCTATACACAATACAGAGTAGTACAATATATCTATACATAATACTATGTAGTACAGAATATATATACATAATACAGTGTAGTACAATATATATAGATATATAGTATATTATGTGGTAGAGTGTGTTTATAATACAGTATATTCCATTGTATAATTAGTTTATAATGCAATATATCATATGGTATGATAAACACTGAAATGATAAACATAGAATACAATACATATATATATATATATATATATATATATTATATATATACATATATAACAGTCACATGATAAATAACTGATGATGCCATTAAGAGACAATGTATACACTTTTCAATAATAACAAAGCAGGGAAAAAAATGTTGAAGAAAATATTATATAAACTGTATTGACAATTATTGAGAAATTGGTGACTGAAGAGACACAAAAGTTTTTTAATGTTCAGTGTTTAAAGCTGCAAATTATATATATATATATATATATATAGATATATATATATATATATATACACAAACACATAATATGTGATGGGTTTATCTTATAGAGTGCTCAGAACATTCAGTATTGAATATGAAGTTAATTCAAATTAAAGCTAAAAGATATTGGTGAAAGGATTCGATATACAAACAGGTTTATGTTTCTACCTTGTTTGAGCTTCCTCAGGCAAATGATTAGTTTTATTTAAGTTTCACATTTGGGACATTTTGTGGGTGTGGTGTTTCTAGGTTCAAGGTGGTTTTTTCTATTCAAATCACATTTTTTCTATCTGTACATAATATAAAATAAGACAACAAACCTGAATATGCTTCAATATTAAAAAAACCATGCTACCTCTCCCTAAATGAAAAATTTGAAATACTTTGTTTCAATAAATTTTGAAAAAAATGATAAGATTTATAAAAAAGAAAATAGGATGGAATCAAAATGTTGGCTTTGCTCAATACATATTCAGCACTAAACTGTCGTATATATA
>OY735231.1:40065405-40232905 GCA_963457665.1 Thysanoteuthis rhombus | reverse complement strand
CAACATAATAGGGAGTATTGAGAATGATCATACATGTCAAAAGTGATTTGTGAAGTTTTGTGCAGGAGATTTCACTCTGAACTATGTTCCACAGATAGATAAACGAGATGAGGTCGATAGACATTACTTTAAAATAATCAATGTAGCAACCAATACATCCTCCCAATAGTCACCTATATAGATGAGACTTTGAACCTTCGGGATTAGAAAAAAAAGGTCCACATGCTCCAGAAAGGAAAACCATGGACAGGTCGGGAGGGCTCTGAAAGGTAATCTGTGGGTAAGAGGGACCACTGAAAGAGAAACCAGAGATATCGAGGATCACTTGGAGAGAAACTAAAAATCATATTTAAAAGAAAGAATTTAAATCAATAATCCCATGCTTATGAACACTGATGACATAATGTTATATCTATTATGAGAATAGACTAAAAAAACTGATAAATGATTTTCCCTTGATGACAAAAAGAAAGAATGTACCTCTGAAACGGAAACCAAAGAAATTTTTTTTTGATCATGAGAATTGATTAAAAAAAAAAAAGTGACATCAGTTAGCGGGGGACAGACAAAGTGACTTATGGAGATGTTAGACATATCTAAAAACAGGAATCAGCGATATCATAGAATTCATTAGAAAACTCAAATGGTAATGGGCAGGCCATAATGCAAGAATGTCAGACAACCGCTGGACATCACAACTCACAACTTGGATCCCTCAGAGATCATAAGCAAAAACAGTGGCCAGCAGAAAATAAGATGGTATGACAACTTAGATAGGTTCAGAAAATATTGACACTGCGACACCCATGATTAAGAGGTCTGGTGAAACTTGAGGGAGTTCTACTTCCAAAGGATGAATTTTAAACAATACTGGAGGTACCCAATGTACTCAAAATATCCAAACGAGCATTGAAAATCATTTACTTTCAATTAAATTGATTGAAGGTATCAGTTGATGAAGAGAACCCAGCATTAGCTGATAAATAATACAGACATCTCCCGACATAACACGGTTTGTTATAGTGTAGTTCGCGATATGAGCTGAGTGGGTGGATGTTGGACCCTAATATTTTCACATATATCATCTTCAAGTAGTCTCGAAAACTGCAAATACAAACCGAATTTCCCTTTAGACCTGTAACCCTGATATTTTCATCTGAGCACTATTTTCATAACGCCATAAGCCCATGATATTTGAAGACAGAGGTGAAACATCCTGCCATTATTAAGAAATGTACTTATGCAGACAAATCAGCTATAAAAATGAAAATGGATTCAGCAAAAACATTTCAGAAGTCAATGTACAAAACTTTATTTTTATTGATTAGAGATTTTCCAATCAGGTCCAGGGAATTAGAATGATGACGGAGCTAAATGTTGAAAGGGTTAAGTCATTGGGGTAAATATTTTGTATTTAAATACTGAAATTTAGTCTACTTCGTAAATATCTTGAACAACCATAGCCACCAAAGTTGGCATATGGCTCTATCCTTTTTTTTATGTGTGAGTGTATGTTTTAGTGCTCCTGGCCATAACATTTTGTCTATAGGCTTGAAAATTAGCATCAGTACTCCATTAGACCTCTTCTAAAAATATTTTTCTTGATTTTTGGGAAAAAAAGCTTTTTTGACCTTTTTGGGGTCTTGTTTTGATGGACTTATTGAAAACATCTACATTCCAGAGAATATAGATGTTATTTTACTCTATTTTGGATGTTTTCCCGTGGAAAATACAAGGGATGTCACAAAATGGAATTTATTCTGACTGAATTTATTCTTCAATGTAGTTTTTTTACATGTCTTCTAATTTTTACTCTATGGTTGTTCAGTTATTGACTGTGATGGCAAATATATAAATATTTTGTTTTTAATTACTGAAATTTGGGAAACTTTATATCGCCTGTAATTCCGCTGACAGAACTTTCAACATGTAATCATCTGTGAACATTGTTACATTTTTGGCTCTGCGTATCTTTGCAGATGATATCATTTGCCTTTAGGTATATTGTTATAATAAATTACTAACCTGATTATGTATCCAAAATTGGAAAAGTATGTTCAGTTCATCATGCACAGCAAAAACTGATGTTGGAATGGCAAATGCCAAGGGAAGGTAGAATACCTGAAAATAAAGAGAAAAATAAATAATTTACTTGAATCTGACCATTCCTGATTCTACTAGATGAAGTGTTTTGTTTTGCAAAACAGTAATATCAGCTTTCCTTACCCGCAAAACAATGTAATTAATACTGCTAGTTCTGAGATGTAAACAATATATAAACAGGAGAATTGCTGTAGAGAAACTACTATTTATACTACTGCCTCCAAGAACGATTCTTCAAGTACAGTCATATAGTTTATTTACATCGGTCAAATACAGACGATAAAGTTGATTTTTCAAAGTGAATGTTTCAGCAGAAGAAAGCAACTGCTGTTTTATCCCATCAGGAAAAGCAACAGAGCAATAGTCATCATCATCAGTCTTTTAACATCCGTCGTTGGACATTGACCTTCCCCAGGATTTGCCACAATTCCCTATCATGGGCATCGCGGACCCAGTATTTCCTGAATCTGTCAAGTTCATCTCTCCATCTTATGTTCGGTCGGCCTCGGTTTTTTATGTGATCTCTGGGGATCCATTTTGTGAGACATGATGTCCATCGGTTGTCTTTCATTCTTGCAACATGGCCTGCCCATTGCCATTTGAGCTTTTTAATAGTTTCTATGATGTCACGAACACCTGTTTTCTTCCTTATATACTGTGCTGTCTAGTGATCTCTCCATGTAAGGTTGAGCATGATTTTCTCATGCACACGTTGCATACCTCTCAGTTTGCAGGCCTGTCATGACCAGGTATAAATCATCTTTGTGCCGACTGTCCAGGGCCCAACCATGTTAGCCCGTCATGTGAAATGACGCATGGCTGAATATCTGTTTCTACATGAATATCTTTTGAAGTTTAGTATTTAACATGATCGTGTCGGTAGGGTAGAGCACCAGCGTCGTGTGATATTTCAAATAACTTTTCAATTTATTTGTGAGTCAGTTTTAAAACCCAAAGTGATCAAGGGTGTTAATCTTTAATTCCAGGACTAGACCTTTGCTGTGGGAAATTCAAATATTTCTGTTTTCAATTGAAAAACTTCTCATTCATAAAAAACATTTTCATTTCACTCAATATTTCTCTTTTTTCTATTCATTTGTATGTTGTTTTTATACATCGGGAGAGCGAAGGTGTTAATCTTTAAATAGGGAACTAGAGTGAGGATTTAGATGTTTGAATTCCCTGTGGAGGGTAAGTTCTTTCTGTTTATATATGTGAAGCAGTAGTATTAATAGTAGTTTCTCAACAAAATCTTTCATCATTTGTAGCCTGGAACATCAAATAGCAACAGATGTAAAAAGTTTGTTTACCTTTTAGAACTAGCAGTATTAATAACATCTTTTTGAGGGTAAGGGAAGCAGATATTACCATTTAGCACAACAAAAAATTCAGTCAGGTAGAATCAGGAACAATAAGGTAGGGATCCCAATAAAAAGTAGAGCCTGATACATTGATAGTGACAAAGCCAGCCAGGCAGAATCACTTAAAACTTGAAAACTGAAAAAAAAAACCATGTTGATACTGTCAGTTTAGAGTTTCTAGTAAAATGGTTAGTATCTTAAGATAGTTACTCACCCATGACGTGTAGCTTTGAAAGATTGATTGTCTCAATGCTGTTGACAGATTGTAATCCTCTGAGCTATGGTGTACTTGATGGGCAGCCCATAAAATGTTCACCTCTGATAAATACAATTGGAATGAAGATCAGTTCACAAGTGGTTACGATGCAGGGGGGATAACTAAAAAGATTCATAAATCCACCATCAAATTCAATCAATTCTTCTTTAAACCATGGCCTACCCTTTGACAAAACGTTATTGAGATCTATTGAGAACTCATGGATATTTTGTTTGAATGAACATGAGTGAGTCCAAGAATCTATGGAAAAAAATATCTCTCACTGAAAATATTCCTGGATCCGCACAATGATTCTTCCTCACCCTATGGCGTAACCTTCTAGAAAATTTGATAGAAATTCATCGATAACTTTTGGAAATATTGTGTGGGCAAACAAACAGACAGACACAAGTGAATACATATGCCTCTTCCAACTTAGTTGGTGAAGGTAAATGAAGTAAACGGAATCTAGTCATCAATTCACGGGGCTTTGTCAACATTATAATCAAATTTCAAGAGAGTCAGTCAAAATTTCAGAAACTTTCCCCAAAACAAAAATGTCTTATGAATAAACAATTGGATTGACCATAACGCACCATCCGTGGGTGAAATCCCTTCACAAGCCTACATTCAAAATTCCATTGAAATATATCAAGGAATAACAAAGTCATCCAACTGAGAAGGAGACAACGACAATGATGAGAGACACCCAAGATGAATGATGATCTCCGCCTTTTTTCCCACCAGAAACAAAAAAAAAAAAGATTGTCAATGCAATGACCAGCGAAAACTGGTCCAGTTTATTAAAAGGTTTGGAAATGAATTTCTGGTGATCAAATTTGTCTCTTGTTTGATAATATTTTGCTTATTCACATTATTTTAGACAACAGAGCAGACTAAACACTTGCCATTTCCTACATCCTTTCTCTGTCTGTCTGTTTCTCTCTCTCTCTCTCTCTCTATATATATATATATATATATATATATTACATGAATGGAGCATTAACAATAGAAATGTCAACAGGAGAAGACAGCAACCATTAACGAAATTTAGAAATGCATTTTATTTGATTCATTTATCTTAGCTTCTCTTTTTTCTACAAGCTCCAGCAGGACTGCACCTCAGGCAATGATGTGGTGAGTAAGAATGAAATAAGAGGCTATGGCAGTTCCTTTTATTGGTAGAGGTAGATACCGCTTCAATCTAGACTGTAGTGCATGTCTTAGGCTGGGAGGTCAAAATTATTGCACTAATAAGTCACTAGTGAATAAAATAAGAGGCTATGGTGGTTCTATTTATGAGACAATATATTCTTAAATGAGCTCTGATGTGAGTATATGTGGCCCAGAAGTTGATAGTTTTTGTCACTTGTTCCTACAAATGTTAATAATTATATTTTTACTCAATAATGTTTTTTTAACGTAAAGTCTTCATATAGAAATATAGAGAAATAGACTTTGAATTGTAATTCTCATCAACTTCTGGGTCACATATACTCACATCAGAGCTCATTTACTGTCAGCACAGTACATCCAAGAAAAGACAAGAGTTATGGACATCATAGAATCTATTAAAAATCTCAAATGGCGGTGGGCTTGCCATGTTGCAAGAATGGCAGACAATCAATGGACATCGCGACTTACAACATGGATCCCCCGAGACCACATGCGCAACCGAGGCCGACAAAATGTTAGATGGAGAGACGAGCTAGACAAGTACTGGCTCTGTGACGCCCATGATAGGGAAGTGTGGCAAATCCTGGGGAAGGTCTATGTCCAACGACAGACGCTAAAAGACTGATGATGATGATGAATCTTTACGTGATGCCCCCAGTGATGGCCCCACTTCTACTTAGAGAAGCCCTGATCAAATGAATCAAAACTGCAAACATCTTGAATAAAGAATCCACATGAATGGATTTTATGATTTCCAATTCTACTATAATCGTAGGAATAGGGATAGACAAACATTTAGTGCATAGAGTTTCTGTTGGAGAAATGCTTAATTTTTAAGCCCTTCAAATGAATTAAAAGAGTGCTCAGAAAATAAACAATGACAATTTGAAAAAATATCTTATGTGAACTCGAAAAGAATACATCTGTGTTGAAAAACCATCGGAATTTGAGAGTGATGTCAGTCTCTCCTTCTTCAACTTCCTTTTTAAAAAAGATGTGAGCAAAATATGTTAGAACAATGCTGTCTGTTCCCGCAGTCACTATAGGGAATGTATTGTGACGGACAACTACCATCAACATGTGCTGAAAAAGCCATGTAGTTCCACGTGGCTTGTTGTGGCTTTGGAACGTACTCGGCGGAGGAATGCTAACTTGTATTTGCAAAATCATTTTATAGCTCGCTTTCATGTCAGAAGCATCTAAATCAAAAAGATATAAGATCTTGTTTGCAATATTTTACATAAAAAGAAAAAGCATATATATGCCTTTTCCAGAACAAAATAAAAAATACAGTGTATAAATCAAGAACAATGACAAGCAAATTAAAGACTAATACAAGCTAATCAAAAACCACAGCCAGCAATTTGAAAACTAAGGTGAGCAATTGAAAAAAAAAAATCAGCAAGGAAATTAAAATTCTAACTGAAAAAAATAAAGCAAGCAAATTAAAAAATAGGACAAGCAAATCAAAAATGATGTGAGCAAATCAAGAAATAAAATGACCAAATCAAAATAAAGTGAGCACATAAAAAATGCTGTAGTCTTTAATTTGCGTGCTATAGTTTCTAGTATACTTACTGAATTTTTTGCTTGTCATAATTTTTAAGTCGCTTGGGTAAAGGTGTAGTCGTCCATGTTTGTGACTCATTTTACTCAGGTGTACATGACCAATAGAGTCAGTGAAATGCAGAAGTCATAAGACAAAAAATATAGTTACCATGTGCCATTCTGTGAAACCAGTAATAAGCAAGATCTACCAACAAGAAAGTCAGGAACCAAGTCCATGGACTATTCCATGGTAATTCCATCATTCGGAAGTTATCATGGACCCATTTGTACGTAGTCAAGTGGATTGATTTTACCAAGACACTACATGAAAATAAATAAATGAATTTGCTTAAACAGTCAATAACTGAACAACTGTAGCGTCAAAATTCAAAGTCATTAAAAAAAAATTCAATGGAAGAATAAATATGGTCAGAATTAATTCTATTTATGACATCACTGGTATTTTTCACTGCAAAAAATCTAAAATGAAGTGAAAAAACATCTAGAAACATCTAGATTCTGGATAATCTACAGGTTATTAATAAACCCTACCAAATATGGCCACCAAAAAAGTCAAAAATACTTTTAGGTGTCTAGAGGGGTACTGATGCCAATTTTTAAGTCTGTAGACAAAACGGTACGGCCAGGACTAGAATACACAAACACACAAACACGGACACATTTAAGAAAAGGAAATACCCTTTGCCACTTTTGATGACTACAGATGTTCAATACTATTTCTGCCCCTTGTGACAGTGTATGAAATATATAATAACTGTATGGGACAGAGGCAGAACTTTTTTTAAAGAAAATGATTGACAGATACAAAAGCAAAAAAGATCCTCTCTCCACTGGAGTGCCTAAATATATGTATATTTTCTTAAATTCTTTGTACAGGCATCCCTCAATATAACATGGTTCATTATAATGCAGTTTATGATATGAAGCACGTTGGTGATGGATCCCAATGTTTTGGGGGTGTGCTATGTGCTATGGATGCACAAAAACACAAAAATATTTTAGTGTCTGTAAGAAGCAATGGACCGTTCAAGACTTCTCTGTACAACGTAAACAAGGTGGTACCGATTGTAAATTGTAAATTTTCACACTCTCACTCAGTCAATGTTACAAACGGTGAACAAATAAAAAGAAAGTTAATGAAAGAAAAACAAAATTTGGATTGGACACTATAATTCGCATATAATAGTATCTAATCCAAATTCTGTCATTCATTCATTCTCAAATTTCTACAATTGGGACCACCTTCCCCACATCGTGCCAGAAAGGCTTCAACTCATCATTGCTCTTTACAAAAACAAAAATGTTTTTATGTTTTTGTACATCCACAGCACGCAGCATATCCCAGCATGCACTACTGATTTTTATAAATCTTTTAAAATCAATTTTTCCTTTTTCCCTTAAAAGCCCAGGTACTGGGTATCTAAAGGTGTTCATAGAGTCGAGTTATTGATGCAAATATATAAGTATTTTCTTTTCGAATACAGAAATTTGGTATGCGATGTAACATATTGTAGTTATTTTGCCATCTTTCAATTATTATCATTATCAACCACCCTTGATAATCACCCATATATATCTGCAGTTGGCTTTTTTGGACCCTAAAACCCAGGTGTTAACGGGGGACACCTATAAGATGATAAGCAGGGAAAACTATCCTGCAAACCAGTTAATATCTCCTGCCTTCAGTCTTGATATTTACGAAGCAAAGCTCAAAACAGCATAAGGCTAAATGGAAGCAGAGATAGAAAGATTAAGTTGTGCCGTGTATATTTTCTTGAATTTCTTAAAGATAAAACAAGCAAATTAAAAAATAAAGCATTTGGATTGTGCCAATCTTCCTATCTGTTTCAAAAATCAGTGTTTGAGATTGAATGCATTTCCCTTAATAAGAATA
The DNA here is from genome assembly GCA_963457665.1 of Thysanoteuthis rhombus. Lineage (NCBI taxonomy): Eukaryota > Metazoa > Mollusca > Cephalopoda > Oegopsida > Thysanoteuthidae > Thysanoteuthis > Thysanoteuthis major. Next base: position 40,224,546 of record OY735231.1, on the reverse strand, counting down.
ATGGTTATTACAACAACCCACACAATAGGATCATTCCAGTGAAAACCAATTCAAACGTATACAATCATCGTAAATTTGTTTCCTCTATTAATCAATGTCCTGTATGTTTGAACCAAACAGCAGTTCTACCAGTTTAAATTTTCAAAAGAAAGAAAAATAGAAAAGTAAAGGGACTCAACTTAACATGGAGTTTACACAAGTTGTTCTTTTGATTTTAAAACATTTTGGTGTTTGGCGCATAAAAAGTTAAACTGATTTGGACAAGATGGTTATTGGATTCAAAATCGTTTGTTTCGATGGGGTCCTATCAACTGGAATTCACTGTATATATATTTGTTATATTCTATTACTCATTATTGGATGACACCTTGGTTCTCTAATATATTCAACAGTGGAGCTTGACCTCAGAAAGTACATATCAATGTAATAGATCAATGTTAAACATGGTCCAATGAAAGCAAAGAACATGATCAGATTCTATGTTTTATGTATATATGTGACCAGCATGAATATATTTGAAAGAGTGACCAACTAGCCACATTGGTCAACCAGTCAGAATGCAATGCCAGGATAGTGTCAATGTCAGCAGGTTTTACTCAGGTCCTGCCCTCTGCCCATACAAGTGGTCAGATGACTAGACTGAAGGGGAAACTTCATCCTTCATTTAACCTCTCAATCCCTCTCTTTACAAACATTTTGAATAAAGCTAGAACTTATCTAAAACTAAAGATGTCCGCATTGTATTTTAACTGTCCTGCTACTAAGTGGCAATGTTAAATCTTCAAAGAAGATGTGTGCTGTCAAACCGATATCATTACACATGTTTTTAATATCATTCCTCTAATAATCAACTCATGATTTGACTCAGCCCGTTATGTATCTTTTTTACAATAATTTTCAAAATCTTTAGTCCAAGGACATGGTACCGATCCGAATGTATAAGCTAAATAAGGAGAGGTGTTGCATGTGCAGCATTTTTCAACATTATGATTAATGAAGATTCTGAGAGATGAAATCTGATTGGTTCGAACTGAATAAGGTTTCTAACAGTGAAAAATAATTTCATGAAAACTTGCTCAAGCCTACAAAGGCTTGCTGGATGTTGACAGTTTAGAAATCAGGCAGTTGATAATGGCTAAAACATCCATAACATGAACAGCCATTGAAAGTCATCCACTGATCCAATACACAAGGTGGACCTATGTTTATAAGAAATTTTGGAAGATTTTTTTTTAAAAAAACCCCTCTACAACACTGAAACTGAAAGAGTGTATTTTCATTTTCATAGTTTATTGTAATCTTCTAATTCATTGTCAAACTCCCACAACTGAATTTTGACTTCATTTGCATTTGTCCCTACAATGACAATGACCTCACCAAAAACCAGTGACGTCATGACAGTATGAATACAAGTTGTGTACTGATATCGAATTCTCTCTCTCAACTCAGGTCAACTTGCTTTATTACAGGAACTAAGAATAAAGGAGTTGAAATAGGCTATGTGGTTTTGGAATAATATTGTATGGAGAAATGAATCTGTTTACCTTTGGAATTTTAACGAAGCAAGTTAGTTTGACCCTAGTGCAGCCAAGCTTGTCTTAATCATCTTGTTTTATTCCTTTGCGCAGCTTGCAAAAACAGCCAACAAAGGAAATACCCAACTAAATGCAGAGGAGATTAAAATGAAATAATGAATAAAAAAAAGTAAGGTTGATATAGAAGAAAAAGGAAGACAACTTACCAAGGGAGCCTTGATATCAAGCCTGCACTACTTGAAGTGATTCCATCATTAAGACGGAAACGTTTATCAGCCAGGAGAAAGCTTATTATGGATTCCGTTATGAGGAAACTTAGGAAAACAGAATTTGACTGGTGAAAAAAAAAATGTTACCATTAGAAAAATCTCATCGAGAGGCAATCATTTTATCAAGTTTGTTAATAAATAGATCTGATTAGTCACTGAATAGAAGCCATCACGTAACCAACAGCAGCATACCAGGTTTTGGGGGTGATCAATTAAAAGATTGGAAAATGTGGGGAATGAATTAATGAATCACTCACTTCTCTCACCTTTGATTGGGTCACCAAAAACGTAGCTGGACCCAAACTAGGGACCAATTCAGCATAAATATACATTCTAGATTGACCCCCGCCCCCAAGAATCTATTGAGGGTAGTGGGGTGGAAAAATAAAAAAAATTTTTCTAGGAGTACAGGAAGCAAATGCGGAAATTTTCAACCCTTTAACTCCATAAAACCTGTATATGTGATAAATACATACATAGCTAGCCAGCCAGCCAGCCAGACCAACTTGAAAACAGAGGAAACCTTGGTTGAAAGCTTTGTCGACAATTTTTGTTGACAGTTTCTAACATAAAACTTTTCATAATAAAAGAAGACTAATTAGCTTTAGAAAAAGATTTTAAGATGCAATGATTTTATTCCAAGATGTGATAAATTTTCAATCAGTTTTCAAAGTCAAATACTAAAAATGACCATGCATCTGTATATATATATATGTAATTGTATAAAAGTTCAATGTGAAATTCAGGATCATTTCATGAGAAATCGCTCTGATATTTGCACACCCTCTTTCTAGAACCAAATCGAAAATGTCTTATTTTATTTCATATATAAGAAAATCAGTGAAATCTCCAAAATAATTAACACAAACAATAATTTACCATACCAGATAAAAATGCAAAAATTATTTATTGTAGTATCAGTCAATCATTTGGATGGTTTTTCGGTGATTCATTTAAGAACCTATTTCCATTATTATTCGGACCATCCTCATCTTTGTTGTTTTTCATACAACGTTTCAGCCGCTGCACTCTACGGCCTTCGTCAGGTAACATCTGGGAGATTTTTGGGAAGTAACGAACCGAACCCTTTATTTATCCGACGGGGGTATATCGACCTTACTCCCCTCTTTTAGCGTTAGTAGTATTGTTATACTGTCTCACACTAGGATCGAACCTAGTACCATCAGATTACTTAACAGTAATTTGTCTGATGCTGTAACCACTGCGCTATGTGTCCATGTTACCTGACGAAGGCCGTAGAGTGCAACATCTGAAACGTATGAAAAACAACAAAGATGAGGATGGTCCGAATATTAATGGAAATAATAATAATACCTCATCTCAAAAATTCCGAGATATTTAAGAACCTGTTGACTTTTTTTTATCTTAGTTCATCAAATTTGATTGCGTGTCTTATCTATCTTCCTGATGCGTTGTTTGTTTTTATGATTAATTAGGTTAATCGTGTTATTGTTATCAAAGCTCTTATTCAGTCACAGTACCACATACTGGGACAGGTTGCTTTGATTATCATTTTTTTTAATTCATTGTTTTTACTTGATAATTCAGGCTTTTGGTTACATGTATGTAAATAACTGTAAAATCAAACATGTTTGTCTTTTACTGTCAGTATCTTCAGAGAGTTTGGTCAAAGAGTACCTACAAGGTAAGACCACACTCCCTAACAAGGCTTATACTATGTGAGTTCTGATTTTTTTCCAAATAAAGACATTATCCTTTCTTCTTTCTAAAGTTTTCAATTTGCAATAATTTTATCTCCAGATTCCTCAGATTATTTCAAATAACGCCCATTAATACCTGTGTAATAAATGACTGAAACAAAAGATACAAAGACCCAAGTTTTTGTAATAAATCCCAATTGTTTATTCAACAGAATGAATGAAGAACAGAGAAATATGAAAAAGAAAAGGTTGTGAATATCCTGAGACAGTATCTTTGTATAGTTCCATCAGGGAGAAGATTGTTTTCTTTCTTGAGTTTGTAGTTGAGGATTTTTGCACAGATCACAGATCACAGAGGAGACGAATATCCTCATATGCTCTGGAAAATCTTGAGGTGTTTGTATTTAAAAGCATGCGAAAATGTAAATATTTTAATGTGAGTCCAGATCGACGGTTATCAAAACCCACAGATAAGTTGCAAATCTATTGACAATGTGAAAGTTGACAATTTTTTCTACAATTCACAATTTAATCAATATTCTGAAGATGATTATTCTACAACTTTCAAAATACAGAATCGATCTTTATAAGATGTAATGATTTTAATGCAGTTTTCAAAGTTATCAAGATGTAATAATTACATTCCAAGAGGTGATAATTTCAATTCAAGGTGTCAAGTTATCAAGATGTAATAATTTTTAGGAAGTTGGTTAGTAAACCAACTACTGTGATGTTTTCATTGCCATATGTAACTTGAGTCAAACCATTTTCAAGATACCGCATTTGACTATGAGCAGGTAGGACGCCTCAACCTGGGGGAATGGTTAGCGAGCTAATTTAGCGGGCCATTACTGCTGTGTACTGAGTTCAAACCTCAAGCATTTACTAACTCACATTAATGTACAACATACATCAAGAGTTGTACCTGGACAGTAAATAATATGGCAGTGAGAGAGTCAAGATGTAATACTCTATATCAAATTTGGTAAAAAAAATCTGCACTTCTTGATAAATTCAAAACTGAATTTTAAGAGTTGCTTTTCAAGTAATCAGTGGGCAAATTGCTATCATTTCTATATTGTTCGTATACAACCTGCAGTCAGCCTTCAACTCAAAATATTTGTTTAAAAATAAACCGACAGTCTAAATAGTGATCCCATTTTGTACGACAGATATGATAATGTATGTAAGATGGCTGCCAATCAATCAGTAATAACAAATATTCAATGACTAACGTTCTCACTTAAAGAATACAATTGATTGTACAATTATGCCAATACAGGCACTTATCAAATGGATAACATCGGGGAGAAGGGTTTTTGTTAAATCTAAAACAATAAATGATAAGATATTGTGTCGAGTTGGTCCTTCTTCAGAATAAACTTCAACATAAAATCAAGAAATGTCAGATAGGTGAACATCGCTCTGAGTATAAAATAATTGCAAAATGGAAATTCGCAGCTCTTTTAGTGTATGTAAGGGAGGTAATTCTATGTATACTAAGCTGAGTAAGGTACAATAAGAAGCAAATCCGGGAGTTGAGTAAAACTTCTGTGCTTTGGCAATTTTCCAAAAGGAGAGGCCTATCAGCTTACTTAGAGAACTAGCGCCCAAAAAATTATATTTTCATCTTATCTTTTTTTTTTTTATTACCTGGGTTACATCTGTCATTTGTTGGGAATCCCTACTAGCACTTGGTTATGGAAAGGTTTCAGTTTCTGGCCTTTTAGAAATTAAAAAAAAATGTTTTCACAAGTAATCTTTTGTGCTGTCAGTCCATAAAACCATAGAATACCGGGAGGAGAGAGGGGAATCAGTCAGTGTTAAAAAAAAGTTATGTTATTTTTTAAAGATTTCTGGTGGGAGTTGAATTGTTTCCAATGTTAATATAATCATAAAGTGGACACATATTTTCCGCCATTTCTACGGATGTACGGCTCACATGGTTTATCTCATTCTCGAATTTCAATTAATGTTAAAAACGACACGGGAATAAAAAAAATCATTTCATACAATATAATTAATGTACTTAAATCTATTTTTCTTAGATGAATTATCTTATTTCTGTTCATTTGTGCACCATTTTCAACAATTTTAGTGAGTGAACGTGAGAAACTTTACAATCAGGACCACCATCCGTATGTTATGTCAAAAATCTTTTTAGAAATTAATTTTCTTTAATTTTTGTGCAATTTCTCAAACCAGAAGGAAAATTGTTTATGTCAGCCGTAAAAATGGCGCAAAAGTATACGACCTTCATACCGTACAGGAGTTTTGTTTACAATGTAACTGTAATGATAAAGTATAAAACCATTTTAGCATTATATTTACATCGTAAACAGAACCCCGCATCTAAAACCTTTATAACTTCTTCCAAAAGAAGTCATCGTGAAATTTTCTTGAAAATTTGATTGAGTTAAAAGATCTAATTTCATTTTCGCATTAATGTCTTATGTATATTTTGTTTGATTATACCTTTTAATTAAAAATTGTACTTTTTAGAGATAACTTGCACTAAATAAAGTAAGTTAGCTTAGTTTATGATCTACTTTTAAATGTTTAATTAGTTGATTCTTTCTCAACTTGGAAACTGGGTAGACAACAGTTCTTTTTTTTAATTTTCCCATTTTGGGGCTTTCAATATATTTTTAATCGATTATATAATCTAATATTCATTTTATTATTTAGAAAGGTGCTCATTTTTATACCGTCTCTTATCAACAAAATATGATAGCAACTAGGTGTAATGGGTTTCAACAATTTTTCATTTGATTAAATTGTTAAGAAACTTGAATATTTAAAGAATGGATAAATAAATCGTTTCAAGGTCTTTTTATAAGTTTTCAGTCTTCGAAAAAGGCGTGAATAATTTTATTTTAGAATCTAAAATTAGTTTTTCTTTTGATAAACCTTTTAAAGCGCCATTTCCTTGTGATTCAGTTTCATTTTTGTGATAGCGTAACTAAACACCTATCCATTTAAAAAAAATTGAATGAATTAAAGGTTTTGATTCCATTTCTGCATTAGACATAGGCTCTAAAAAAGTATTGATTTTGATTGTAAGGTATAATCAAACGACTAATTTAACGCAAAAATGAAATTAAAAACTTTTATTTATTCTAAGATTTGATATTGGTGACATTAGACATAATCATACATTTCAATTAAAAATTATACTTTTTAGAAACTTTGTATGACTTTAGGGGCCACTTCATGGTGAAAATAATCTGATATCACTCATTTTAGTAGTAGAGAATTACACCTATAATATTACTTTTTTCATACAAAATTATAACTTATTTCATTATTTAGATTTTTTAAAATAATAATTACTAATTCTCCCTCTGACATGTTACAGAATAAAGAATAAAATCAAAATAAAATCTTTATTCATTCAAATTTATAGAAAAAAAATACCAAATGAAATTACTTGATTAGTGCTAATTCAATTGAAATATTTGTATGACAATGTAGACACGCTGGTCTGATGCCTTTTGACCGAATGCGATTGTAATTTGCAGTAGTCTGTGGTACACTGTTGTCCTTTTGGTTTGTCAGTAAGACATGAAACAACTAGTGTAGAACTCCCAGTGAGCATTGAAGTTCGTATAGTAGTCTGTTGAACTAACTCACCCTCTGAATAACCTGTGATGCTAATTATGGTTTGTTTTTCTTATAGCTAAAAACTGTCTTTAAAATTGGTAGAATCAACTGAAATTTCCAATTTCCATCTATCTTTATAGCTAAAAATATTCAACCCACTTATACTCTAAGACTCCAGAACAAATTAAAAATTGCACATTTACTTTTATTAAACTTACTATTTTTTTTTTTTTTTTGTTAATGGTCAGATTTTCGGATATCGTAGATTTCTATCGGCTAAATTGGAACTGGTTCAGCCAGATCTAGCCAAAATCCCTGGATCTAACCATTATGAAGAGGTATTGTTTTTTTTTATGCGAGGACTCTTTTTATGTCATCACCGCTATATTTCATAACAGCTCTGCATTGATCAGCTTTAAAACACTCCAAGAAGCGACAAGCCTCTAATTATAAGTTCTATTTGTTGAGCACCATGAAATAAAATTGCTAACAATTTTTTTGATCTTTTGTATTAAGAACTTTTTATTTATTTTCCCATGTATGTATCATAATCTTGGGATGCCAAATCAGACGATTTTCAGCTAGATTTAACAGATTTTCCTCCCTATGTAGCCGATAAAAATCTGCGATAACAGATAGCCGAAAATCTAGCCACTGAAAATAAAATGATAAATCAATCCAATTTTATTTCATAGCCAACTCGAAACACACATTTTTAGCCATGATGTTAGCCGAAAATGGTACATATCCAGCCAATTTTAGCAATTTTTTCACTGGAGTTTTGACAAAACAAAATAACGAAGTCAGCGTCAGCCACTTCGGAGCCAATTCACTCGCTTCCTAGTTATTTTTTCTTTAAAAAAAGAAAATATTCAGGAAGAAACAAAGCTCAGAATCAGTTGAAGCAAATCAAACTAACTTCATAGAGAAAATATTTTCTTTTAAATCGATAAACCGAATTTTAACTGAATATTTTGATTCGAGAAAATTTCTGGAGTCAAATCCTGTTTTTTTTTTTCCTTTTACATCTAATAGGCTTAATAAAAGTCAATGAACAATCATTGGTAATTATTTGTTCTGGTGTGTTAATATGTAGTTATTTCATTTCGTAATTGGATTTTAAATGAGTATAAAATATTATTGGTCATTAAGTTAACCGAAAGTGGAAAATATTTAGTTGACTTTAGCCGATTCTTAGCCGGAAAAATCGAATGTGTTGGCAACACTGATTTGTCTGCCCCTTACATGCTTAGTTGCGTATCTTCAGGGTTCCAAAATGGAGTACATTAAAGGCATTAGTGGGGGAACAAAACTCGTTCACGAAGGTTACATCTATGTGAAAACAAAGCTGCTTGCAGACGGGAAGACAGTTACATACGAATGCGAGCAACGACGGAAGAAAGGTTTGTGTTGTGCTAAAATTAAAGTCTTGGACGACCAAGTTATCGGAAAGCTTCACGAACACACACATGCAGCTGACAGGGCACGTGTAGAAGCATTGAAAGTGCAGAATGCTTTGAAAAGATGTGCCTTAGAGACCCGTCAACCCGCTTCCCAAATCATCGAAGAGACTATCGCTTCTATCAGCCCAGACACAGCATGCAAACTACCGAAATTATCCTCATTATCAAGGTCTATACGGAGACATCGGCAAGTTTTGGAAGCACCACATCCAATACCCGATAATCTTGCAGACTTGACAATACCACAACAATACAAAGAAACTTTACGTGGAGCTAACTTTCTGATTCATGACAACAATGATCGAAATTGTCGTATATTGATATTTGGTACCGATGAATCTCTGAGTCTACTGGAACGGTCTGAAGACTGGTTTTGCGATGGAACTTTTAAAATTCTCCCTGATCTATTTTATCAGGTGTACACATTGCACGCGTTGAACGAGAACGGTGTGATTCCTTGCATATATGGACTTCTTCCTAACAAAGATGAACAGACATACAATAAGTTCTTCAAAGAAATTTTAAATCTGAAACCAAATCTTAATCCCCGGAGAATAATGACTGATTTCGAAGAAAGTGCAATAAATGCTCTCCGTTCGACACTGCCAGATACTGTTCTCAGCGGATCATTCTACCATTTATCCCAAGTTATTTACTGCAAGGTTCAAGACGAAGGACTGACTGATTATTATGCGAACGATGACAATTTTTCAGTTCATATAAGAATGATTGCCGCTCTTGCTTTTGTCCCCCCTGCAGATGCAGTGCACGCATTCGAAGATTTACAAGAAGTTTTACCTTCTTCTGCACAACCTGTGTGCAATTATTTTGAGGATAATTATATCGGTACCCTTCGTGGGAGAGTGCCTAATCAATATAGACAGCAGCCTTCATTCCCTATCGAATTCTGGAATATATATGATCGCGTGAATGTAGATTTGCCCAAGATTATAGAGCATATAGAAGGGTGGCATCGGGGTTTCCAAGTCAAAGTAGGAGCTCGTCATCCGAACATATGGAAATTTCTCAACGCAATACACAAAGAAGAAGAAAAGAATAATGTTAAAATACAACAACAAATGGTTGCGGATGGACAGACGTCTGGCCCTGAAAAGCCAGCTCAAACGACAGTGCGGATTAAAAACCTCGTTAACAATTACCAGAGTCGTGAACTTGTTGTATCATATCTCCACAGTATTGCTATAAATCTCACACTTTAATTCTAATTGACATTGTTTATTTGGTTAGTGTTTTGGATGTGGGTAAAGAAACAAGAAGAGCGAAGGGGGCTTGACTTTTCCGTTAGTCCCTGCCAAAAGATAACGTCCATAATTTTAAAGTACGGAAGCCTAAATGAGAAAAAAAGATTAGGTTGCATTTTTTATTTCCCGCCGACTAAAAACTCAGTTTGTGGTACAGGTATTGTAGCTACTCTCACAGACTTATGACAACAAAGCGACGTGTCGATAAGAATTTTTTTGTAACCTGTAATAATCTTTGTGTTATTAATAAGAAAGAATAAAGATTGTAGAAAATTCTCGTATAAAAATTACTTGTGTAATGTATAAATTATAAACTTGGAAATACTTTAAAAACGTTCACTGAGTAAACCGGTGTACAGTGAGAATTTGCATTTTGAAAAATTTAGACCAAAATAAACTACACAGATTTTGAAATTCTACCAAAAATTAACTAAAGATGCGATTTCAATAATAAAGATTCCGATACTTATTTATGAATGATATTTTCATGAAAAGGCTATTTTATGAGAAAAACTTATGGAAATATTTCTTCAAGTCAATACTTCAATTTTATTTCTTGAAATTAAAATATTGACTTGAAAAAACAAATCTGTTGCATGCAAAGAATATTTACATTTGGAAGGCTTTTTCTTTTTTTTTTCCAATAAGCCCAGAAGTGAGAAATGCAATAAAACTGAGATATTTTTTCGTTTGGAAAGTTTTCAGTTCCTTTTTTTTGCTTCTTTTTAAAATCAAAATACAGCGTATACCTTTTGGTTTTACAAAAAAAATATATATATATATATATATATATATATATATATATATATATATTAGCTGGAATTTAAAAAATTTTTTTTTTTAATTTCATTAAATCATTATTATTTTATAAGACTACTTGAACGCTTCTGAAACATTGTTATTAAGTAATAACTGGTTTAATTTGTGATTAATGGTAAGTTTTGTAAAATTTGATGATACTATCCTTTAAAAAGAATTTTAATTGTTTTTTTTATTGAATTACATAAGATAGCTTTTATCAAGTACGAAAGTCTGTTCAAGATATAATTCAGAAATGTGAATTATCACACCTTGGGTTTATCAGTAGCTAATGAAAAAAATTGATTAGATGTTGACATTTCCTGTCATCCACACAAAACGAACCTCTGTTGACAGTAGATATGGTATGAGGTGTGTTGGAACTTGGTTACTTGACCCTTGAACTGTGTTCACCTTTAAATGTACCCACACTAAATGTATTTGCCGTTAAATTTTCAGTAGAAAATGAGCAATATTTCTCCAAAATCCAATCAATGATTCATTAGATTTACTAATCTTCTTGTAGTCAAATTTCTCCGAGGGAAATTCTAATTTTTGAAAGAATTTTAAAGATTTACTTCCAATTTATGGTGGAATCTATATTGCTTTTAGTCATGGACGTAAGCACTGCATTTTAATCGGTCTGAAATTCTCTAAAATCTTCTTTTTTTTTTCACGCTCAACTTCTGCTTTCTTGTAATTATGACTTAAATTAAACCTTTAAAGAAGATACATATTTAATTTTTGCAATACATTATAAAGAGCATTAAAAAGCATGTGGAAACGCCTAGAACTACTATTTCTATTAATATTCGGACCATCCTCATCTTGGTTATTTTTCATACAACGTTTCGGTCGTTGCTCTCTACGACCTTCATCAGGTATCATCTGGTAGGTGAGGGGAAGTAACAAACCGAACCTTTTATTTATCCGACGGGGGTATATTGACCTCACTCCCCTCTTAGCATTAGTAGTAGTATTATTATTGACAATAATAATAATAATAATAATAATAATAATAATAATGCTAAGATGAAGGCCGTAGAGTGCAACGGCCGAAACGCTGTATGAAAAACAACCAAGATGAGGATGGTCCGAATATTAATAGAAATAATAATAATACCTCATCTCAAAAATTCAGAGATATACCAACTTAGAACTACAATTAGATCTTGGAGAATCAAACATTTCAACCTTTCGTCTGAACTGATAAATCTTTTTCAGTTGAGTTTCAGATCAGTTATGTCATCTGAATTTGAAATAAGAGAAGAAGAAAAATATTTTGGAGCTTTTTCATTTATCCCTGCCTGTTGAAAAAAATTTTAATAACACATAGGAATAGATATGTGAAGTTTATTTAGTTACCCCCACCCCCCTCAACGATAGGGTTAGAGTGGAGTCTTACAGAAAAGACCCAGCATTTTGGATCTTTTCTGGTGAGGAAGAGAAAAATGGAATCGAACTTTTGGTGATCCTGACTCGTTTAAGACCAAGATTTGAGTCATTGCAAAAGATCACTTTTTTGAGCAGCTACTATATGACATCATGCTGACTTCTTTTATTATGCTTTAAACTAGATATTAAATAACGTTGATTTAAAATTTTATGTTGTTTTGTCTTAAACTATTCATTGAAAGAAACAAAACCATCTTTTTTCAAGTCAATTTGATTCTTTTCTTTACGGTTTTGTTCTTTATATCTCTGAATTTTTGAGATGAGGTATTATTATTATTTCTATTAATATTCGGACCATCCTCATCTTGGTTGTTTTTCATACAACGTTTCGGCCGTTGTACTCTACGGCCTTCATCAGGTAGGTGTGGGGAAGTAACGAACCAAACCCTTTTTTAACCGACGGGGGTACATTGACCGCACTCCCCTCTTAGCATTAATAGTATTATTATTGTCTCACACTGGGATTGAACCTAGAACCATCAGATTACTTGCAGAAATTTTGTCTGATTCTATAACCACTACACTATGTGTCCAACCAATGCTAATCTTTACCTGATGAAGGCTGTAGAGTACAACAGCCGAAACGTATGAAAAACAACCAAGATGAGGATGGTCCGAATAATAATGGTTTTGTTTTTGTTTTAGACTGCGTCAGCATGAAGTAGCTAACGTCACCATCGTCTTCCGAAAAAATTACGTTTGGTAACGTGCAAAATAAGTAGAAGCACCAAATAGGTGAAAATCCTTTTTAGGCTTCTGTATCTTAGAATTATGGATGTTAGCTTTTGATAGGGACTAATGAAAAAGACCCCGAAAAGTAGAGATATGCAAGCTTTTGTTTTCCTTTTGAATCAATAATTGGTATTGTTTAAAAGTAGGATCTATAATGGTATATTGACGAGATTTTGATGTGAACGATGCCTTCCCAATTTGACCACTTTGTATGTGTGTGTAAATATATAAACAAATCCTTATAATCATGTATTCCATTTGTTCTTATGTACTGAGATATTTGCTCGGATAGTGTATTGATTTGCACATCTGCCTCGCACACATATATATATATATATTTATTTATTTATTTATTTAGAAATGCTACTTACAACAGATATCAACCATCTTTTTTTTTCAAGAGATTAAAATTTTTTGACAGGAAAGATCCAATTACATTTATACAAAACTAGATTAAAAATTGAAGAATCAAAATTGATGAAAATAGTTTTATATTGTCTGAACTTTGGGAATAAATAAGCCTGAAAGTCAGACCATAGATGCACTAGTTCTTTTCTTGTGTGAAGATTTTGGAAGGACATTGTTGCCAATTTTATGTTAAGTATAAATTGAGTCAAAAAAGATTTAGATTTTTATGATATCAAAAATCTAGGAAATATATAACATAATGTCAATAAATTAAATGTTACTTTAATCTTCAACATTTATTTTGTTGTTTAATTTATTAAAAATATTTCTTATTTTATTACTATAAATCAAACGACAACATAATTATTTTATTACGCTAAATCAAATAAGATCATCTGAATAGCAATTTCTGACATCTAGAGACAGCCAAAATCATCTAGATTTAGATTTACGAAATTGGCAACACTGAGCAAGGGACATAACTCACAAGAAAAACATTTTGATTTATAACATTGAACGAAGGACATAACTCACATTCCAATAATCAGTGATGACAATAGGTGCTTGTACATTAGAGAGTTCTTCAAAATTAGGACAACTTGAGACTATTACACTAAGAAGTAAACAAACAATATGGCATAGAGAAAATCAGATGAAGTAGAATTGTGTTATATGATTAAATTTGAATTTTGACTACTGATGGGTCACAGTGGTCAAATTGGGAAGGCATCGTTTACATCAAAATCTCGTCAATATACCATTATAGATCCTACTGTTAAACAATATTAATTATTGATTCAAAAGGAAAACAAAATCTTGCATATCCCTACTTTTCATCTCAACAATTGACCCAGCATCCAATAAGCCTAAGGTAACTTTGTTTCATAGGCCTATCCTAATCCCATTGGAAAGCAGTATATGCTAGACTGTAAACTGAACTTCTTTTTATTACCTCTGAATGAGTTGCACAAATAATACTCATTATGAAATAGTAAATGAATGTAAGTATCATAGATAATTTTAAAACGTGATTATAAAAATTCATTTCAGTTTTACATTGTATATACAATGATAGACAAGCTAACAGATTAGCAGTAATTTAGATGTATATCAATAATACCAGAATTTACCCTCTACTTCAGAGACCTAGATTTTAAGAGAACAGTTGCAACAAAGTGAAAGTTGGAAGAAATAAGGTTGGTGAAAGTGCTGAGACCTTAATTTTATGTTTTATAGGTTTCTTCAGTTTTTAATTAGGTTTGGCTGGCTATGTATGTATCAAGCATACAGGCAGCACTAATGAAGCCAGGTGGCTAAAATTTCAACATTTACTCTTAAATCTCAAATGGCGGTGGGCTGGCCATGTTGCAAGAATGGCAGACAACCGATAGACATCACGACTCATGATATGGATCTCCCAAGATCATATGCGCAACCACGGCCGGCAGAATATTAGATGGAGAGACGAGCTAGACAAGTTCAGGAAGTACTGGCTCCGCGACACTCATGATAGAGAAGTGTGGCAAATCCTGGGGAAGGTCTATGTCCAACGACGAACGTTGAAAGACTAAGGATGATGATGATGATGTCTTCAAAAAAATTTTTTTTCTTTGCTAAATTCACACTTAAATAGGTTTTTAGTGGAGGGTTCAATTAGTAATGTAAATTCACAGTAAATTGATCCCTTAGTTTGTGCCATACTTGTTTTTTGAAAATTTAGACTTTTTAGTGATCACTGGCCAACAAAAGATGGCAGAAGTATCTGATTCATTGAATCACCCCCAACACAGTGTGCTGCCAAAAGACGTTGGTCTACTGACAGTTATTATGGGTTGTTTTTTCTTAAATTGGTGTGCATCCTTGAAACTGGGAAATACAGCAATTTATTTTTGAACAGCAAAAAAACATCTTTTTAGACTCCTCTTATCCATAAAAACTATACGTAACCATAATTGTGATTAAACTCCTCTGGGTCCAATTATGACGTAATGTTCACCTACAGAGTAAAAAGTGAAGAGGTTTTAATTAGGTTCAGTGAAAAGGCAATTTGAAAGCTATCTCACAAGCCATTGTTAGCGAATTTGATATCTATTGAGTGCTATTATGTTGTAGCCATATGTCAGACTAAGCTTAGCTTATTAGATATCAACTTTTGGTCTGAACTTAAGTACAAATCCAGCCAATTTATGATGATAAAAAAGGCTTATCAGTATTACCACTGATATACAGCGTACATCGGCTTCAAAGCAAAGAAAGAGGAATAGATAGAAGTGCCATTCTTAGTGGGCCGAGGGGATAAAACTTTCTTTAACTATTTAAAGAAAAAAAGTTTTTAGAGGAGAGCTCTATTTACATGTGAGTACTATTCGATACTGAAACTTTACTTTTGTTCAATATCTATAAATTGGTAGTAATCGAAAATAGCGCGCTGGGGCGGATTTTTTTCAGCTAGCCACCCTCCAAGCGCGGGGGTCTTCCGCAGAAACTAACAAGTTTTAAATAAATTCAAAAAAATGTTTGTAAATCAAATCCTTTTTTTACCTCATTAATGTATCTCGGAACCTCATCAACATTTTCGAAGCTTGTCTCGTTCGGGGTCACTAAATAAAACATACGTCGCAGTTGACTGAAGTAAGTCATTCCATCACCCGAAAAAATATATTCATCCATATTCTTTTTGCTTTCTCCTGGGTTGCGTGATTATCCAAGACAAAATACACGAGTAAATAAAATCAGCTTCTCCTGTCGACTTTATGTTGTTTATCCTCTTCTCCTTCTTCGTCTTTAAAACAAGTTAAAAGTCAAGTTTTTCAAAGTTGTTTTGTGTCCAGTCTAATGTTCAACTTGAGCGTAGAAGTTTACTTATTTTTCTTTGAAGATTACGGATCTGAAATTGTTTTCATCTTTTACCATAGCACCAAGTCTGCTAGCTATAACGACGTTCAATCAAATTTAATAAACACTGGATATGTTTCTATTCATCAATTCAAAATGCTGATTGATTATCGTACGTGTGTATGTGTCAGTCTCACTGTCTGCATGTGTATGTGTGAGCGATAGAATGGAAAAGAGGAAGTGTTCTGGGTGGGAGAGAGATCATGTGCATTAGCAAGCAGCACTCGTAAACCTTCAGTTTGACAGACTTATAAGTGCAGACCGTTGTCCCTTCATTGATAATTACGAATATCCGTTAAATCGAATGTTACTAGAGAAAGGGCATTTGTTTAATCTTTTTGTTTACCCTTTTTAAATTCAAATTAAGATATTTTAATGCAAAAATAGCTTCAATTTAGAATATAAATCTATAAATAAAAAAGAAACACACCAAATTTTACTGTTTTCTATCAACTGACAGTGGTTGTCAGTTTTCTTTCTGAAGAGTAACAGGATATTTTGGCCCACTACGTAGGGCCTTCCAGGAGCAACAATTGGGACATTTCGGTCCACCAATTATGACTCATTCAATAATCTATTTATTTGATTCATTAAGTGATGGTCAATTTTAATTCAATATTGCATTGGTCGCAAGTGAACAAAAAGTGATAGCCTCTGACGGTGATCATCCAAATTAATTCCTTTTCTATACTTTTGAGTCGGGTATCTTCCGGAAACGATCGCCAGTGATGTTAACCGTCTTTGAAAGCAATTATGGAAGCCAGGAATTGCCTAAAACGATGAAATATTAGACAAGGGACCATTTGTTTTATACACACACACACACACACACACACACACATATATATGATATTAAAGGGTTTATATATATATATATATATATATATATATATATATATATATATATATATATATATATATATATATATATATATATGTGTGATATTAAAGGGTTTATATATATATAATATTAAAGGGTTTTTATATATGCATATATATATATATATGATATTGAAGGGTTTATATATATATATATATATGTATATATATATATATATATATATATATATATATATATATATGTATATGTGTGTGTGTGTGTGATATTAAAGGGTTTATATATATAATATGAAAGGGTTTTTATATATGCATATATATATATATATATGATATTAAAGGGTTTATATATATAAATATATATATATATATATGTGTGTGTATATATATATATATATATATATATATATATATATATATATATATATATAAATATATATATATATATATATATATATATATGTATATGTGTGTGTGTGTGTGATATTAAAGGGTTTATATATATAATATGAAAGGGTTTTTATATATGCATATATATATATATATATGATATTAAAGGGTTTATATATATAAATATATATATATATATATGTGTGTGTATATATATATATATATATATATATATATATATAATATATATATATATATATATATATATATATATATATATATATATATATATATATATATATATATATATATATATATAAATATATATATATATGTGTGTGTGTATATATATATATATATATATATATATATATATATATATATATATATATACATGATATTAAAGGGTTTATATATCGTCGAAGTTTCCCCGATAATTATTTATGAATTTCATTTGGGAGATCTCACTATTATCCCCATTAAAACCTGATTCATTGTAAATATAACCTCCGCCCCCGAATATTTGGTTTTGATGTTGTACCACTTGCATTCAATAGTGTTACCTGTAATTTCCCGTATATTACGTTGTCCATCCTAACCAATTTATCAACCCTGAAAGTTTTTTTATCTGTTGCCTGTCCGTATCAAATGAGAATTACAAATTTACCGATCTGTTTGTCATGGGTGGATTCGATTAGAAAAGTGAAGAAATTGAAGGATTTCTTCATGTTGAAGAAAGAAAACGGAGAGAGAAAAGAATTTTCATTTTGATTTATCTTTTCATTTATTTATGAACAAATTTAATTAATAAAAATATCCGATGTCGTTTCGTCTTCAATACTTGATTTCATTTAATCCTTTCCCTCAGTAAAAATTCACTATTACCGTTCGGGTTACTACTTGACTTGAAGTTTGGAAAATGTAAAGCTGGATTGTTTCCGAATCTATCCTGTCCACAGGAATTATTTTTAGTTGATAATATTCTGCAATCCTTCTTTCATTTAATAGACTCTATCAACAATTCAAAGTTCAAATACGATAAGATAGATAGATTTCAAATTTCAGGGGTTTTATCGACACCTGTCACGTTCCTGTTAAAAGTCTGCGGAGGTCCTCAACGTTACTCTGCCAACAAAACAAAAAATGTGTTAGTAAGATATTCACAAAGTAAAAAACGAAAGATAGTGTTCAATAACACTTTTCAGAACTTTTCCGCCAAAAAAAAAAAAAGCCCCAAAAAACCGTGTTTGAAAATTCACTTAACTTTCGCCAATTTAACACAAAATGATCGACTAAATTTTCAAGAACATTTCAGACAAAAAATCTTTTCGAAAACTATGAATATTCGTAAAATTAAAAATGAAACAATAATTACTGATACTTCACAAAAAGACAAAAATATATAAGAATAATTGATTAATCTTCTTATATTGGCTGAGTGGGCCGAAATGTCTACAAATCCTGAAAAGTGAATTTTTTTAATGGAAAATAAAAACTTTGTTACAACACAACGGTTCAAGACTGTGAAAAGTCAAATATACAATGAAAAATGGAAAGATCTTCTGCAAGTGATTTTTTGTGCTTAAGGTCCTTTTAATGGTAATTCGTCAGTTTTGAGAAAAACAAATTTGATTAGTTTTATTTTGAATTGAAATTACTTTATTGACGTTTTATCAAATAAATAAAACAAGAACCAAGTCTGCTTTTTGAATAAATTGTTGAGAAATTTATAAAACGCTTATTGTAAAAGATTTTATGATACACAGTAGTAAGTAAACGCCTCACAAATTATAAATACAAAGACAAATGAAATCATGAGGGCTCTGTATCGCCTTTGACACATCAGAAAGAAACACTTTTCTTTTCCTATTAGCAATGTCATCTGTTGTTAACAATGTCTGCATCACATTTCATAACTCTTTATGATGGATAAATAATGAAAATTATGAAAAAATATTTTTCTCTAGTTTGACTTGTAACCTTAAACAAATTGCGAAAATCGCCGAAACGTTTCCTACTTGCAGCTGAATTTATGGCTAAAAATTTGAATTATGTATTGAGCCAGCTTTGAAATAAAATAAAATCAAAATAAATAGATAAATAAATAAAATAAATGGCCAGATGTTCTGCTGTCACTGATTTGTAATAGCTAAATATGGAAGATCGGCTGGGTCCTGATTGCACACATTTGCATCTGCTAAATCGGAACACTATCAAATCGATGTCTGTTAAAAACAATAGGGTACTTGATGATGTTTCAGTTACTTAGATATTGTAAGTCCATGGTAAGGCATTGAAAGAGTAAAACCAGTTTGATGGACTCTTAAACAGCTGCACACTATGGGCTGATAATCTTTGTTCTAGGGTAACTTGACCCACTGTACATGGAATCGGTCAATTTTAAGTCACATCAATTTGGGCATTTTGTAGAATGGTCAATTTCGGCATTTTCAAATCCAATGAAGACAGCAGCACCCTATGGGTTACAAATTTGTGAATCAGGGTAACTTGATCCTATGATGAAGATAGGATAGGTGGCCATGTCCTCTGATAACCTCTAAATGTCAATTTAAGGTCAGGTCACTTTTAGCATTTTCAAACCTAACGGAGAGGGCTGCACCCTATTGGCCGCAAAATAGGATACATGGGTAACTTGACCCAAGGATGAACATAGGATAGGTAGTTCTTACCTCTGATGATCTCTAAATGACCATCCCCGGTTCAGGACAATTTTGGCATTTTCGACCCACCAGAAGGGTTGCAGTCCTTACTTTGAGAAGCTCTGTGTTAGATTTTACTACGTGACCTTTCAGTATCGATTACTTTTTTCACCAGGGCAAACATTATGAGACTTGTCTCCTTCAAAGTAGTCCCCTTCACTGTCAATACACCTTTCCCAGCATTTTTTCAGTTCTATAACCTGTTCTGGCAGTCATATTAAGGGATAATGTGGAGGTCTTGTGGCGCATTTCCTTCTACCTCGTCTGACATCTGAAATCTACTTCCTAGAGTAGATTTTAATATGAAAACAGAAAAGTCAGCAGAGGCTCAATCCAGAAAGTAGAGAGTTATCAGATGCTTCAAAAAAAAATTTTGTTCAGACGTAGCACAAATTTTGTAGCAACACAATGCATCATCAGTTTTTCTTTCAAAATCATGTAGTATGAACTTGAACAGTTTCCGACCTTTTCGGAAACTCCACAAACAGTCAGGTGATGATTACTTCAAACCACAGCATGCACTATTTTAATGCGGTTGTTGTCCGTCAGCATGAAATGTCATCCAGATTTGGCATCATCTTTGGCGAATGTTCTTCCCGATTCGAATTGCGTGTACCTTTTGTGGCATCAAGTAAGGTTCGGACAATTTTCCCATAGGCCTGTTGTAATGTTATTAAAATCTCCTGAATGTTTTTCCTCCTTCAAAACAGAATTTCATTTAAACACTTCACTTTCAAGATTGTCAACCAAGCGCTCTGCACACACTCAGCCATAGCTTGATACAGTTATTTTTTAATAAAAAGGTCGCATAATATTCCAATCACTAGCTTGCTTCACTGTCTCACTAGTGAGCTATTTTAAAAGTTCATTATCTCCGTAGACACACCCCATTTTTGAGTGTATATACATGTACTCATATTTGAGCCTTCTGTTCACTTGTCCATCTGTACTGTTCCATGCTAAAACCACACGACACATCAACCTGAAATTTAGCATTAGATTCAGGCATTTTACAGCATCTTTCTAACTCAACTGGCTAAGCATCTTAAGATTCCCTCTGAAACAGGAGACTGGATCATTTTCTTAGAGACAGAACCTTTAAAAATAGGAAAAAACTCAGTTCTATCAGGATTCTTTTTCTTATCACCTCCTCAGAATAATGACTCACATGTACCCAGCAATCCACCTTATTTAGGAGAGAGCAAGATTCATCTGACTAGTCGATTTCTTATTGATACACAGAGCAGTTCTGATGGTCTTGTATCAATTGAAGATGCTTTTGGGGATAGACATTTGTCAGTGTAGGTTTTCTATTAGGCCTGTGGCTATGCAGTCCCATACGCAACAAGAAACAATTCACAGGATATCGAAAATTAATTCTTGGACACAGTAATCTGAGATGAATCTACTGCGATAAAGCATTCTTTCTTTTACCGTGATTAAAACTATCTGCAATTTGTGCCATAGTAACCTTTCTGCTGGCTCATACTTGGTGGGAAACCATTTGTTCACTTCTTGTATCAATGTGTTGGTGGCTTAGAATGTGACATAGCACACGTCCCGGTGATGGATTCACTTGTTGGTGGAGACTGAAAATGCTCGTTCTGATAAATCAGTCCAAAGTGACATTATTGAAAACTGGTTGTTCGGGATAAGATGCTTGCAAAGTTTTTGAGAAGAGAGAAGGTGCAAATGACTTACGTTGTTGAGAAACTGGCAGGTAATCGCTACAGCAGTGAATACAAATGACAAAAAGACAATATGTAAGTCCTGAGGCCTATTACCATGACATAACTAGTTGTTAAACTTTTAAAAAAGCAAATATGCATGTTGGCAAAAGCACAAAAAATGACTGACCGCAGAGTTGCAAATCTTTCTTGACCATACCTGCGAAATTTTGCACATCAAAATGAATGAGGCCAGTTTACCTGCTCTTATACCTCTGACCCTGTCATATGTAATTGTTACAAGACAGTAGCTGTCATTCTTACTTGTTGCTGGTCATAATGTTTTGAATCATCCATGTATAATTAAGCTGATAATTTTCAGGCGCTTATTGTTATCATCTCATCATCCCTGAGAGTGTAAATGGTAAAGTGAATGATCTGAATGAAGGTCATATTTAAGGGTGTTTTTTGAACTTCTGTGTCTTGGTGGCTTAATCGGCAAAGGGGGCATGGCTATATGGTGCTTTCTCTGGCCATTAGGATGAGGATTCGAATCTTACTTGAGGCTAATTCTTTATTAAAAAGCAACTAATAAGATTGAGATTTGTTGAAAAGTAGTTAAAATATCAAAAGATGATTATGATTTATAATACTTCATCTAATAAAATGAAAAAACTGAAAAATGTTTTTGTTCTGTTTAATTTATTAATTTTCTCAATTCTCCATTTGTACAGTCCAACTGTCTCAGATATATGATATCTTGTGGTGTCCTGGGTGACCTTCAATGTTACCAGTACCTAGGGCCAGCCCTTGCATTATTGTCAAATGAAATTTCTATTTTTTTGTTCAAAAGAGACATTCATAAAAAGGTTGCCATCAAAAAGATCCTTGAAGCTCTTTCCCTTTTGACCATAGCTGTCAAGAGGTGTTTTCCGATGAACCACTCGAAAGAAACACTTGGAAACATGGCTGAAACAAAACTGATAGGAGTAGAAACCATCAAATGACTAACCTCTTTTGGTAGCATGGCATGATGGGGTGATCAATTAAAAATTTGGAAAAAGAGGTGATCAATGAAAAAGTTACTTCTCTCGCCTTCTGTCTGAATTTTCAAAAAACAAGGATGAATGCAGCTGGACACAAACTAGGGAACAATTTAGCATAAACGTACATTGTAAACTGAATCCCTAACTGAAAATCTGTTTTTGACCGGGGGGGGGGGGATTGAATAGAATTTCCAACCCTCTAACTCCAACATACAGCCAGCTGGACCAACTTGGAAACCGAAGAGAGCTGTGTTGATAGTTTTGGTTGTTGATTTCAGGAATTTAATTTTCTATGCATGTCCCTGGATGGATAGTCATATTAGGGCCTGAGTGAACTGCTTTAGTAATTAGTTTGGATAGTCTTTCATCGTTTTGTTAGTACTTGGAAAGAGCAATAAGTCACTGTTTAATTGTATGGTAGCTGACTGATAATTACTTTAGTTCCATCACAAAAAGATAAAGATTGCAAAACCTTTTATTTCTTTATTGAAATAAACCACACCAAGCTTTATGAATCTAGATTCATCAAATTCATCCAAAATTATTTGTTAAACTTCCATCTTATGTAACATTCAATCTGTTTACCCAAAATTTCACAAATCACTTGTTATGATAAACAGAATTCATAAAAAATGTTGACAGTGAAATTCGAGCAATAATATTTTTTAGCAAACTGTTGATTACGTAAATTTTCAAGTTTTTCTGGCTGGCTGGCTGGCTGGCTGACTGGCTGGCTGGCAAAATATGTATATCATATACAAGCCATAGCAATAGAACTAGAGGGCTGAAAATTTAAATATTTACTCTTTATTATGTTTAGAAAGAACTTTATTTTTTTGTTTTTTGAAAATTTTCACCTCTCGATAGGTTTTTGATTGGCGGTTCAATTTACAATGTAATTTTGTGCGGGGCAGCATTTACAAATATGTTTTTGAAAATTTGGAATTTTCTAGTGATTACTGCCAGCAAGAGGAGTAATCATTCATTGTTCATCCGTTTTTCCTTTTTATGAATTGATCACCCCAATGTAGCATGCCATCCAAAGACATTGGTTCCATGATGATTTCTTTTGATTGACTAACCTGACCTGTTGATGTACACTGTTAATTCAGACTAATTTCCACGTCTTTGTTATTTATAATCGCAACGTTTTGGCTGCTGTACCCACCAGTCTTCCCCAAGTATTTGTTTTTCTTCAGAATGTTGGACATTGATATCAGGATGCATGTATTACCCTTCCAAATAGCATCATATTGGATGCTCCTCCAGTCAAGAGGACACTTCCAAGAACTCACACTGAGTGGCATTGGATATGGCATTTATGTGAGTGAAAACCCATGCATTTTCAGATTAAGGTTCAATATTATAAATCTCTCGTAATACTAGGGTCCAATTTCAAAAATGCATAAAACACTAAAGTTTTTTCCCCTGAAAAGATTTTTTTTTTCATTTGGGGGCCCGGACTTACACCAAAAAAATTCCTTACGAAACACACAAATATTTTATTGAAAATCTACAGAAATAATAATTCATCTTAACAATTCAATAACAATAATTTGATACATAATTTTATAAAAACTTATTTAACTATTTCTTTTAATAGTTTATTCTAATACAGTAAATAATTTATTTTAATACAAATTACTGTAATGATTTTAAAAATAATACGGTTATTTGATATTAATTTTAATCAAATTATCTAATTATAGATTATATACTCATATTTCTTTTCTTGCATTTTTCCATATAACTTCTACAGCCGGTTATTAGGTAGAAAAATTCCAGCTGTGATTAAGCGTATGAACCTCGGGACAACTAAAAGTTGGCCAATTCTTTGGTAAGCCAATATGCATGAATAAAATCAACTGTTTTTAGAAACTGTTATCCAAAATTGTCAGTATAATCAACAAAGGTCTCTTCAGTTTCAAAGAGATTATGGCCGACTGGCTGAGTATGTTTCACAAGTAAAGGCTGCACCAATGGAGCTAGGGAACTGAAAATTTAATTTGTGTGTAGATAAAATTATTTTTTTACCCTGCCCCAATAAGTTTTTTAATATAAGATGTAAATTTATGCTAAATTATTTCCTTAGTTTGTATCTGATAGCATGCACCCTTGCGCTTGAAAATTCAGACATTTTTTGAAAATTGAACCCCCATTCTAGAATTCTGGAAAAAAAATGCAATAAAGAGTAAATGTTTGAATTTTCAGCCCTCCAGCTCCATTGATGTGACCTGTATGTATGGTTTTATATACATAGCCAACCAGACCAACTTAAGAACTGAAAAAACCTCAGTTGACAGTTTTGATATACGGTTTCTAAAAAGATGATGGTACCATGATATAGGATTGGAAAATATTGAATTTCCAGCAAAAGAATATTGAATTATCAGAATATGTTTAAAACAAAAATAGCATCAACAGTTTTTAAAATGAGCTTGATGAATTAAACTGATAGATTAAAAGGACGATTCTGAGAACTTTCAAAGGAAATTTTCCAGTGGACATAAGTCAAGTGAATTTTATTTTTTAAGTAGAAGAGCGTAAAAATATTTATATTATTTAAGACGACCAGGAAGCCATACTTTATAAATAGATAGATAAATGACTGAAAGGAGTGGTGAATTCGATAGTGAATGATGGATAGGAAATGTCAGCAAATTGATTCTATATGTTCGTAACTAAAAATGTGTGCTAAATATTTGGTTTATTCTCACCAAAAATTTGTGATGGCCAATAAACTGGTGTAGGTTTTAAGATGATCGATTGATTAAAAGTAGTTTTATTCAAAAGTACATAATGGTCACTCAAAAAAAAGCTGGCCAGAATTTTTTGCGAGAAAGTAGACCACTACATCTACCTAGGGCAACGAATCTCCATGAGACCCTCAAAAGAAGAAGAAATCAAGCGAAGAATCACACTAGGATGGCAAGCCTTTGGCAGAGTTAGCTCAACCTTCAAAAATAATAAGATCCCATTAATCCTAAAGAGAAGGGTGTATAACCAATGCATCCTCCCAATAGTCACTTATGGAGCTGAAACATGGAACTTAACCAAGAGACAGACCTGTAAGCTGAGAACCATGCAACGTGCACATGAAAGAATAATGCTGGGCCTCACATGGAGAGACCACAAAACAGCACAGTACATCCGGTAAAAGACAAGAGTTAGAGACATCATAGAATCCATAAAAAATCTCAAATAGCGGTGGGCTGGCCATGTTGCAAGAATGGTAGACAATCGATGGACATCACGACTCACAACATGGATTCCCCAAGACCACATGCGCAACCGAGGCCGGCAAAATGTTAGATGGAGAGACGAGCTAGACAAGTTCAGGAAGTACTGGCTCCGTAACGCCCATGATAGAGAAGTGTGGCAAATCCTGGGGAAGGTCTATGTCCAACGACAGACGTTATAAGACTGATGATGATGATGATGAATAAATTGATCAGACACACATCATATCATCATTCAAAAATGTGACCATCATCATCATTCCGATTATTATGATATTGTCTTTTATTAAAAGTACTTCGTCCTTATCAGACACTGAATGTTGTTCTTTCAAATTTTATTGTTTGATTTCATGAGTTCATAAAAGGAATATTTAATTAATTGAACAACTGTAACCATCAATGATGACAAAGAGTTTTATCTTTTTTTAAATGTGTGTTTGTTTGTGTTTTTATATTTGACTATATTGGGCCTTATTCTGATGGATTAATTAATAACATCAAGATTCTGGAGAATCTAAATGTTGTATTCACTTTATTTTAGATGTTTTCCAGTGGAAAATGCCAGTGGCGTCAAAAATAGAATTTATCTTCACCATATTTATTCTTTGATGGAATTTTTTTTACAGGACTTCAAATTTTGATGCTATGGTCATTCAGTTAGTGACTGTGATGGTAAGTATTATAGCAGTCATTTTGCAACTTGAAGAAAATAGTCTAGAAACCATCAAAATCATTTCAGCTATATTTTCAGAGAAATTAACTTGATCCATTGTGGGTTCTTATTTATTCATTTTTCTTTACAAACAAATTCATTTTAAAGTAGAAATTTTTTTTTTTTCATGTAAGTGTTTTTCAAATTATTTGAGAAGTTATCAGGTGCAACAGTCTCTTTGAACATAAACATATTCAAATCATATCTTTGAAAAGATATTGAAGACCATATGTTTGAATATGAATTTTTGAACTTCATAAGAAAGATCAATCAGAAAAAAATGTTAAAACCATAATAGGACTCCATACTAATCTAATATTGTCCTGCTTGAGATGCACAGTGAGGTACACATTATTATCCACTTCAGGAAAAAATCCATATGTAATCATAATGTATAATTTTCATTGTACCACTTTGGGATGGCAAGCCTTTGGCAGAGCAAGCTCAACTTTCAAGAATCAAATGATCCCAATAATCCTAAAAAGAAGAGAATACAACCAATGCATTCTCCTGATAGTCACTTATGGAGCTGAAACATGGAACCTAACCAAGAGACAGACCAGCAAACTGAGAGGTATGCAATGTGCGCATGAGGGAATCATGCTCAACCTAACATGGAGAAATCACAAGACAGCACAGTATATAAGGAAGAAAACAGGTGTTCGTGACATCATAGAAACTATTAAAAATTCAAATGGCAATGGGCAGGCCATGTTGCAAGAATGAAAGACAACCGATGGACATGACGTCTCACAACATGGATCCCCAGAGATCACATAAGAAACCGAGGCCGACAGAATACAAGATGGAGAGATGAACTTGACAGATTCAGGAAATACTGGCTCTGCGATGCCCATGATAGAGAATTGTGGCAAATCCTGGGGAAGGTCTATGTCCAAGAACGGACGTTAAAAGACTGATGATGATGATGAATCATAATGTAGTGACCATTTGTCTCCCTTGTAATGAAACTTTACTTCAGGTAAAAAAAAATGGATTTAAATTCTAATCTATGCCTTTCCTACTTATCAAATCAATCTCCATCAGCAAACAAGAATTAAGTTATTAGTCTTCCAAGCTGGATAAAATGATAGTACCAAAATTGATTGTTAGTCTGTACACGACCAACCACGTAGAAATTCCTTTTATCTTTTCTTTCTGTCCTTTCTTTCTTTCTTCTTCTATATACATTATTTATTAACAACCTATCTCTTTGAAATCCCCTCTACCTGTTGTCAAGGTACAGATATATTGATTACAACTATAATTCGAATTAGTCACATGTAGAATACTGCCTGAGTAACCTGAAACCAACTCTTACACATTCCTATCATTGTCTATATATTGTAATTTCTGAATAAAAGACCAAAATCATTCTATCACTCTCTCTCTCTATATATATGTGTGTGTGTGTGTGTCAGCCACGTGAACAGGCTGGCTTTAGAAGAAGCTACTCGACCATGGACCACCTGCACTCGATAAATCAACTGAAAGAAAAGGCAGCAGAGTATAAACTACCACTTGCCATAGCATTTATCGATTTCAAAAAGGCGTTCGACTCAGTAGAAGGTCATGGAGGCCATCAGTCGGCAAGGTGTAGATCCAGTATATGTTGAAGTGTTGAAACATGTATACAATCACGGCAGCTCATTTATCAGGCTACATAAAGACTCAGACCCCTTCCAGCTCCAGAAAGGAGTAAGACAAGGTGATACCAGCTCACCTAAACTCTTCACAGCCTGCCTCGAGATGATCTTCAGAAGACTAGACTGGGAGAGTAAAGGAATTAAAATTGACGGCGAGTATCTGAGCAACCTCAGATTCGCAGACGACATAGCCCTTTTTGCAGAGAACCTACACGACCTCCAACTAATGATAGATGAACTAAATGAAGAGAGCAAGAAAGTCAGCCTACACATGAACTTCAGCAAGACGAAGATCATATGCAACAACCACATTGGAGATAAAAACACTAAGATCGAAATCGAGGACACAGAACTTGAGAAAGTAGACCACAACATCTACCTAGGGCAACGAATCTCCATGAGACCCTCAAAAGAAAAAGAAATCAAGCGAAGAATCACACTAGGATGGCAAGCCTTTGGCGGAGCTAGCTCAACCTTCAAAAATAATAAGATCCCATTAATCCTAAAGAGAAGGGTGTATAACCAATGCATCCTCCCAATAGTCACTTATGGAGCTGAAACATGGAACTTAACCAAGAAACAGACCCGTAAGCTGAGAACCATGCAACGTGCACATGAAAGAATAATGCTGGGCCTCACATGGAGAGACCACAAAACAGCACAGTACATCCGGGAAAAGACAAGAGTTAGAGACATCATAGAATCCATAAAAAATCTCAAATGGCGGTAGGCTGGCCATGTTGCAAGAATGGCTGACAATCGATGGACATCACGACTCACAACATGGATTCCCCAAGACCACATGCGCAACCGAGGCCGGCAAAATGTTAGATGGAGAGACGAGCTAGACAAGTTCAGGAAGTACTGGCTCCGTGACGCCCATGATAGAGAAGTGTGGCAAATCCTGGGGAAGGTCTATGTCCAACAACGGACTCTAAAAGACTGATGATGATGATGATGATGATGATGATGATATATACATATATATATATATATATATATATATATATACATGTATATATCATATATATATACATTTAAATATATATACACACATATATATATATATATATATACATATATATATATATACATGTATATGTGTATATATATATATATATATACATATATATATATATATATACACATGTACATATATAAATGCTCCT
Organism: Thysanoteuthis rhombus; assembly: GCA_963457665.1. NCBI lineage: Eukaryota > Metazoa > Mollusca > Cephalopoda > Oegopsida > Thysanoteuthidae > Thysanoteuthis > Thysanoteuthis major. The sequence continues at coordinate 40,195,018 of OY735231.1, read as the reverse complement.
CTGCTCAGAGTTGAGCACTCTTTAAGTGAGGTAACTCATCCACTATAAGCTTATGCAATGCTCTTGTATAGGAATTGAGCACACTGGTGGATGAGGGATTTCTGTGTAATTTGAATATAAGGCTTAAATTCAGCCTTACAGCCTGTCCAGTTCTGTAGTCTAGGGGTAGGATATCGGCCAACGGGTCTGAAGTAAAGGTTTCAATTCTACCTCGCGTTACTGGATGGGATAATGGAAAGTCTATAGCCACAGTGAAGAGATGTAATATATCGAAACAGCCGTCTGTGGATGACACAATAATTATACATATATATATATATCTATATACATATATATATATATATATATATATATATATATATACACAAATATATACACAAATATAGGGAGAGAGATTTATACATATATATGTGTGTATGTATGTTACACTGAATAGGTGAAATTGTCTTTTCGGCAAATTTTATCTATTTTGTGTAAAAAGAAATTAAAAACTTTAACAAAAAGGAAATTTTGCTTATTTGGTATACGCGGTATAACATTTATACATTGATGGGATCAAGATGGTGTACAAGATGGAAAAATTAACTTTAAGGTTAGTGGAAAAATATTTGTCAAATTCTTCAGTTGAATATGTTGATAAAAAATCAAAAAAGTTTTCCTGTGTAATTAGTATTCTTGAAGATGATATCATAAGTTGGGTTGCATGCTATCCAAGATTAAAACCGACACAAGAGATTTAATATCCATACTCTATAGGAGCTGCACAAAAAATGTGTCATGTCTGTTGTTATATGTATTGATCCCTCATCGTCAAATTTGTTTTTGGGGTAACCTACATGGGAAATCCCTGTGTTTAGGGAGAAAAATGATGTGCAGTATGAAATAACATCCATATACAATACATTATGATAATATCCTGTATAAAATAACAAACTACACAGAGTATGACATAACTATATATTAAAATCATAGCTGAAAGGGAGGTGTTGTATGATCAACACTGCTGAGTGTACATATATATATATATATATATATATATATATATATATATATATATATATATATATACATATATGTATATATATATATATATATAATATGAACTGTAAAGAGTGTGACAGACTCGGGAGTAAAGTGTTTTGAAGTAAGCTTTATTTATCCGTAGATATTTTTTGTTATTAATGGTCCAGATATGTTTCAGGATGTGTTCCCATCTTCAGTGGTGTGTGATGTGTGAGTACGTGTTTTTAGGGGTTAAAGTTTTCATGTGGAACCAGAGTCCACTATCAGGAGTTTTGCCTTGTGGATAAAAGATTGTGTAAAGGCTGCTGGAGGCATCCTGCTGTGTGAGAGTCCAGCCAGTAATTTGAACTATAGGAAGTGAGATAGACTCAAGAGTGAAAGTATATGGAAATTAGGTTTATTTATCCATAAATGTTTTCATTGATGGTCTAGACATGCTGCGGGAAGTATTCCCATCTTCAGTAGTGTGTGCTGTGTGCTGTGTGTGTGTGTACCTTTAAAGATTATAAGTTTGCTATGGGACAAGAGTCCACCATCAGGAGCTTTGCTTTGTGAGCAAAAAATGGGATCCCATCTGCAAGGGTCATCCTGTTGTGTGAGACCCAGTGCAGTTGGTGACCATTATATATATATATATATATATATATATATATATATATATATATATATATATATATATATATATATATAATGCTCAAAATTGTTTTTATATTAATGTAAGAAAATGACCTTGAAAACATCAAGCAAAAAACCAGCATTGTAAGTAAGTTTGTTTTTTTTGTTTTTTTTTAATTTGTGAAGGAAAAACAATGACAAAGGAAAAATTGTATAGATCAACTTTGATCACTTCAATGTTTCAAAAAATATCTATCCTTTGGATTAATCAAGTTATAATAAACATCCCCCATTTTATTGTGTTGCTACTTACTAAAAAAAAAATGATGAAAATCACAATGATTTTAAGGATAACTCCATAAATAACTTTATAAATTTAGATCACCCAGGATATAAAATAAATCAGTAAGGCAATTTAGGGAGTGATCATCCGAAATAAGTAAAAAAATTCAGGTAAAATAATAAAATAAAAAAAATGTACCTGGTAAATGTTTCTCTTTACTGATAAACTTGTAATTCTTTTATCAAGTTTCATACATCTTTATAACATGAATTAATGTGTATTTGATTGTTAAATACGTACTTTTAATGTAAATTATATATCTATAGAGGTATTTTGTTTGATAAATAATAAATAAATAAACAAAAATCTTGAAGATATATTACATATTATCAGTAATCATAAAATGAACGAGACGTTGATTTGCAACATATACTTTATCAAGATATTACTTGATTCATTAAAGATATTACTTATTTAATTTCTACAAATCAAATAAATATATTCTTTATTTTATCAAAAAATCTCTTAAATAGTAATTTCTGACATCTAGATGCACTAAAAACATCTAGATTTAGATGAAAAACATCTAAATTGGCTACATTTGGAAAAGTCGAAACTTTTCAAGTGCGACACAAAGAAAGGGAATTAACTCTGGTAGAATTTTCGCGCTCTCTTTTAGTCTAAGGTGAAAAAGATTCTAGTAATCAACAGTTTGTTGTTGTCCTAAATGCTTTTTTTTCGTCTTCGTTGTTCTTGTAAGTTAAAGTGTTCCCCTAGCTTTACTCGGTTGAGTTAGATTTTTATTTGAATTGCTTCCAAATGAGGATAGCATAGTGGAAAAAATGATCTTCAGGAATCCCTTGTTTCGTCTTTCTTTGTGATAACGTCCGCATTAGATTTTAGAGTGTCATAAACACAAAAACACAGGCAGAAATATGTCTTTACCTAAAAACATGCAGGTAAGTTCGAGTTGTTTTTTTCCATAATAATGCGTGATGAATAATTGAGATGAAGAAGGGGTATTGGTATTCGTATGTTCCTTCCTTTCAAATAAAACAATTGACTCCATTTATATCTGTATGTTTATAAACGATCTCGAAGAAGAAATTAGCTTATACCAATGGCCACATAGTTTTTAAAATACTGCTCAAATGCCAACCACTATTACGTCTGTTGGATTCAGTCGATCATTTTATATATATATATATATATATATATATATATATATATATTTATTTATTTCTAATCTACTTACATTTTGAAAAGTATAGTTTTTTTTTAAGAAGACTTAAGAAAGACGAGATGTGTGTGTATTTACTGATGGTAAGTGTCGTTGAAAAGAACTTATTTATTAGTAAAAAAAATGTCGTTAAAGTGAAACTAAACAAGATTTGATTGTGAAGGAACGAGGTGCTCATCTATTTCTGTTAAGCTCTTTTGTTTTTAGTAATTGATAGGCTATCTTAGCTCTGACATACATATAAACCTTTAGTTGTGTTTAAACAGAATATGAGTGCCTCTAAAGTAATACAAAGGCTCAAAAGGTATAATTTATTTATTAAAAAGTACAATTAAACAATGTATTCATCAGGTATTAACGCAGTAATGAAATTGAACACCGTTTCTTTTGTTCTTTATTAAAACACCACTTTTTTAAGTGGTGAAGTGCATTGTTTCTTTCCTACCTTGGCAAATTCATAGTATGCAATCAAAGAGCAAATTAATAGCTTTTAATTTCACTATTACATTAATTTCTTATGGGTATATTATTCAATTATCCTTTTAGATTAAAAGAATTAAACTTTTTAAAAACATTTCTGTGACTTCTGGGACCTGTTCAGGCATTGAAGACACCACCATAGGTTTATGTACGTCAAAGCAAAGATTACTATAAATGTTGTTTCTCACTTATCCGATCGTGAAATGAAAGTGGGTAAAAAAACGATCCTCCCATATCATCAAATAAACAGATCTATGATTGTGTTCAAATTTCTTAGATCAAGCTAAATCATTCTTGTCAATTAGATATATTATCAATTTTTGACTGGCTTATTCTTCATTTCCGATTCGTACTGCTTAACGATCGTAGAATGACGATCGACCTGGGTAGAGAGTTGAGATAAAACCAGCGACAGAAACAAGGCTAAATAGTAAACAAAAATTATGAAATATTTATGTTAAAAGCATACATCAGCATAACAGGGGGCGTGTTTTGTTTACAACGTCCAGGTTTTTAAAAGGCCATCCTAGAAAATAAAGTACCCCTGATGTAGTGCAAATAAGAAAGCGAATTAGTAGATAAGGAAGTAAGATCTCCTGCCTAAGTCACAAAGAAGTACCCACTACTTACAGATAGTTATTTGTATCTTCGTTTTTGTGCGTGATTTATTTTCACTTCAGGTACGATTGAAGATAAGGAGACATTTTAAGCATCTTTCATACTGAGATGATTTGCTCTATATTTGATAATTCAACTCAACGAAATCTAATGAAAAGTGAGAAATCACTTGAAAGTTGGGGCACATGGCTTTATTTTGGGACCCATTGAGTTCAAAACAATTACTTAGAAAAGAGTTTTTCGGGCCGTTTAAAATTCCTATTATTGTTACTGGTAGTGATCGTGGTGTAATTCACTTGGCTGTTATTAGTAACCGTCTACAAAAAACTGTCACCAAAAGTTTCTTCAGTTTTCAAATAAGACTGGTTGGTTGGCTTAGTGTGTATAACGCGTACAGGCCACACTAATGGAGTTAGTGGGATGAAAATGAAAACACCTACTCCTGTACGTTTTTTGCGAGCTAAATTTGCTATGTAAGTTTATGCTAAATTGACCCCATTCACGCTTGTTTTTGTTTTTTTTCTAATTTTTGAGACATTGCTAGTGATCACTGCCCAACCCAAGGCGAGAGAAGTAACTTACTGACTGATTACCCCTTTTTTCCTGTTTTATAATTGATCACCCTCAATACGGCCTGCTGTCAAATGACGGTGCTCATTGAGTTACTAACCAGACCTGTTATTGCTTAGTATTGTAATTCATTCTGCACGCAACCACATTTTTTTTATTAGTGACGCCCCTTGCTTATTATATTAGCGTGAAAAAGGCGAATTGTTTTAATATTATTCATCTCAACAGTATTTTCCTTAATCTCAAAATAATACTCATGTAAATTTGCTAACTTAGACACGAAAGATCATTTGAATAATTGTTGCATTTGATTTTCTCATATAATTATTCATCATTTTTATTTTGTTGTGGAAGGCTTATTATCATTGACGGAACTGTGAATGTTGTTGATATTTCATGATTGAATTAGTTTTTTTCAAGTGGTACCCTTCGTACCTCTTTCTACTGAAAATAGATAGATAAGAGAAGTGAAAATGAATTAGCAAATTGCAAGTCATTTACAGATATCAAAAATAATTTGTATCACTAGGAATTATTGAAAATGTTAGGCTTAGAAAATTGTACAAAACTGAAGTTTTACATTTGTTCATTTTTTTCAAAATTGTTTTAAAAATTAGATGAAGTATATTAAATCATTATTTTCATGATAACTTTTTACCTTCATTTTAATTCGTATTTTTATTGCAACTTTTTGCTCAGTCCGATTACCCTGTGAGAGTGAGTAAATAGCGTAGAGAAATAGTAATTTCAATTGGTATAAGAATGGACGCAATTTCTGCGGGAAATTAAAAAATCCGTTAAAAATCAGCATATTATTCAATTTTAATAAATTTTCCAATATTTATTTATTAAATTATGAATTTTCGAAAAAAGAACTTTTTATTCCAAAAATCGGGAAAAAAAATTTTTTTTCCCCATATGATATAAACATAATTAGTATCTTAAGGGATTCATCTTTTAGATGTGTAAACATCAATGATCAAAATGATAAAAGGTGGGGTAGGGATCGTATAAAAAAATCATCTTTTCTGGAAAAATCATTTTTCTTAAAATTCTTTCTTTCATGGATAAGTATTGAAAAGTTTTAGTTGGATGATATGCTGATTTTTGCCAGATTTTCAACTTTCTCAAATGTTGATTTTCCAGTGAAAATTATGTTCATTTTGTTCATTCATGCACACATACATGAAGTATTATAAATAATTATTATTTTGAATTTTCATGTTGCGATAAAAAGCAACTGACCAATCAAATTGAAGGGTGAAAATTAGTCATAAAAATTGGAAAAAAAAAACAGTTTTTCATTACAACATAAGAGGCCCAAAAAGCAAACATGTTTCAACTATAAAACATTGTCCCAACACTTCTCAATAGATCGCATAAATCAAATATCATACAATGAAAATTCAGCTAATAACTGTGACAGGCTACACACTTATTGATCAACCCATGTGTATATTTCTATAACTATAATGAAAATATGTATAGATACATATATATAAATGCATTATAATTGTTTATTCTATTCACACTGTCAAGGCCAATTGACTCATGCTCTGCACATCAACAGAAGGTCATTTCAATTAGTTTCAAATTATGTTATGTCTTCGTAGATATTCTGTCCAATTATATGTATTCATTTCTTGATAATATAATCTTCCATGTTATAAATAAACATTGCAGACATGGATAGTGGATGAATGAAATGAGAAGAGTGAGTCTCAAGTGGTTATTCGGGCTTTGACTTTCTATGCAGCTGTTTAGCTCAATGGTAAAAAGCAACATTGAACTGGCTACTTTATCAATCCCTGCAGCAGCCCCATATCTCTTTAATTTTTTATTCTATTCATGCTGTCTAGGCTGAGTGACTTATTCTCCGTGTAACAATGGGAGGTAATTTCAAATAATATAATGCATTCATAAATATTCTCTCGGATTCAATATCCACTTTAGATAGATATTTACAATTTTTGTGGTTACTAATATGTTTCATCCAGGCATTGTGATTGACAGCTATTTTTTCTCTCTTGTCTTTATAAAACCACTGATATTTTGTTTTTATGGTATGTTTTATTTCTCTCGTTTATCATCTTTTTCTCTGTATGAGGGTTGATGGTCGTCTGCCATACTGGTTGGGTTTCAGGTTGGAGGGAGGGTGATAACGGAGAATTTGGTCTTTCAACCAACACACATACATATATATATGTATATATATATATATATATATATATATATATATATATATATATATATATAAAAGCCAAAGAATCAGAAGTATGCAAGAAAGAACTGAATCACCCTGCAGAAATGTGATATCATCACACAGTCCCTCAAGGTGGACCTCATGAATTTTTAAAAATTATTCAAATCCGATTTGACGATGTTACTGAATTTAAAGCGCATTATCAAATATGAAAAATTAAATTAAAAGTTTATAACTTAGTTATTTTTCCAAGTTATCACTTTGATAAATTATATACATATATATATATATATATATGTGTGTGTGTATATATTTATGTATATATATATATATAAATGTTTATATTTATCAATGACATAACAAAACCAGAATATAATTGTATATTAGTTCATTCAAAAACTAATTTCCTTGCCTTTGTTTTTTGGGGTTTTATTTTTATTACTCCATTGTTTTGCCAATTGTTTTCTCTGGTCATCCTCTGGGGTCTTGTGTTTTTGAATGTCGAACCTTGTTCTGATGATATTCGACTAAATTAATTACTAGGCAATAAGAAGCATCTCATCAAGTTTCAAGTAAATCTGTCTTGAAACAGCAGAGAAACAATATTAGGATTGACCGACCGACCGGTCAATATAGATAGAGAGATAGCGAGAGCCAGTTCCAGAGAGGCAAAGATGTCTCTATCAATACCTGACAAAAAAACACCTGAATATATTGTGAATCTTGGATCTATTGAGTTAAAAATATCTTTATCGCTCAGAAAGAATGAGTTATGTTGTTTGCTCACTTTTCCCGAACCCTAAAATCATCTCTGAATTTTTGAGATGAGGTATTATTATTATTTCTATTGATATTCGGACCATCCTCATCTTGGTTGTTTTTCATACAACGTTTCAGCTGTTGTACTCTACGGCCTTCATCAGGTATCATCTGGGAGGTGTGGGGAAGTAACGAACCGAACCCTTTATTTATCCGACGAGGGTATATTGACCGTACTCCCCTCTTAGCATTAGTAGTATTATTATTGTCTCATACTGGGATTGAACCTAGAACCATCAGATTACTTTGCTAAAATCATCGCCCAAAACTGTTACAAAAACAGTCAACATAAGTCTTCAGTTTTTAAGCTGGTATAGCTGACTACAAGATGATACATATATCCCTTGGAAGAATTAATCAGAAGCAGCCAGGCATTTTTCCAGACAAAATATCCATGAAAAGATTTCAAGAGTCTTGTTGACAGTTTTCATTGACGGTTTCTGATTCAGGTTTTTAAACTTTATCCTTAACATTCAATTATGACAGATTCCACAACAAAATGAATTTATGTCAAAGTAAACACACTGAAAAAAGAATGAAATGTCAAAATGTTATGACAAGGAAATGCATAAATAAAACAATATATATATATATATATATATATATATATATATATATATATCTTATTCATGGCACGTGCCTCATATGTATAGTTGATATTCATAAAGTAAATTGTCTACAAAAGTTTTTACACACCCTAAATCTGCAATATGTTTTATCAAATGAGACTGAAACATTGCTCAACAAAGCTATATATTTATTTATATAGCAATTTTAAATGTCTTGGGGCATTATTTAACACTCATCTGACTAATTCTAGAGAAAAAAAAGATTCAAATTCTTCTGGAATTCACTTTTTTACAATGCTAATACCTTTCGATTCTGTTCGATATTTATTGAGATGTCATGAAATTAAAAGAAGTTCTAACATAAAGATATATTTCCACTAATTTTTTTTATAAAGAATCCTTTCCTTAAAGAGAAACACTAATCAATAAATAAATACCAACTTTGATTTTCATTGAACTTTGATGATTAATTAAATTTTAGTAGATTTTGAAAATTGGATTGTAATCACTGAAAAAAATTAGAATTTTTTGAAAACAAAGCTAAGAGACCTATTTAGCATAAATTTAGATTGTAAATTGAAACCCCCACTAAAACCCCAATGAGAATTAATGAAAAATTAAAAAAAATAAATTGGATCAAACCCAAGGGGGTACTTGGAGAGCTATTTAAAGCTCACCCCCAGTAAGTTTTGGTAATTAAAGATACCCCCTCGCCATCCCCAAGAATTTTATTGACCAAGTTAAAGATGATATTTTTCTTGTGGATGTCGTGCTCTGGAAGTGTTTGTTATTTTTGTTTTGATGTTTGCAGGCATAGCTGTTGTAACGGGTGCAATTCAGTGTCTAATAACACTTGCCACCTTACTTTAACCTCTAAATTCATATTTAAAAAATTGAAAGTCAATATCAAAAGAAATAACTCTGGATTAAAATGATATCCCTTTGAACACTGAGTGAATTTGGAAAAAAAAATTTCTATTCAATCTACAGAAGAGCTCCATTATTTTAACTTCTATTCATTGAAGAGCTTCTCTGTCAATTACAAGCGGCCTATGAATTTAAGGGTTAAAAGGAAGTTCTGCAGCAAGAAATCCTAAGGTCATAACCAAATTCAAGACATTCATCTGATGAAGGCTATAGGGTACAACGATTGAAACATTGTGTTTAAAAGATGAACCTAGATGAGGACAACTGTCAGAAGAAATCTATGTATGATAATCCTTCGTCTAAAAATCCAGACAAATTATCAGACTTAGTCTGCAAGGTGTGGCAGTATTGTTATGATGTATATTCCAGTAGATTCTTTATTGAGCATGAGGCTGCAACCACTCTACTCTGGTTTCAGTTGTGGGTAGGTTTTCATGGGGTAGAGTTGCAAGTACTCCAAACCAAGCCTTCCTCCTTCACATGGGCTGGGGACCAGCTATGGCTTCTGTCGAGCTGTAGTTTTTTCTCTCAGGGTAAGTTTCTCTCAGAAGGACTGCCTTATGCGTTATAGAGCTAGAGGGTCTCAACTGCCCAGCTATTTCCCTAAGGGTATTAGTACAAAGTGAACGCAAACAGCCTTGTTATAAATAAAATGGACGCAATTTCACCAGAAAATTGGCTCGTGAGAAATTGAAAAATCTAGCAAAATCAGCGTATTATTCAATCAATAAAATAACCAATACTCGTTTATTACATGACAAATTTTCAAAAAAAATAATTTTTCATTCCATGTATCAAAAAAAAAGAAGTTTTTCTTCATAATTCTTACCATTTTGATTATTTATCTTATCTATACATTGATGTTTTCATTGGTTTTTATATGTTTAACAGATAAATCCCTTGAGATATCAAATATGTTTACCTTTTTTTAGAAAAACACTCAAAAACTACTCCACTCTAAGAGTTTTACTTTGGGAATTAAAAAACAGGAAAATGAAGTGAAATATTTTTTTTCTCAGCAATCTTTTTAGTTTTGTTCAATTAATTATTATTTAGGCTTCTGATATTGAAAAAAAATGTTCATCCAATATTTAGGAAAGAAATGGTTTTTCATCATTTTCATCAATTTCACTCAGAACAGTTCCTGAGCACCTTCCTAAAGAAGGTAAACATATTTAATATCTCAAGGGATTTATCTGTTAGTTGTGTAAAAATCAATAAAATCATCAAAAATAATGAAAGTAGAGGTAGAAATCATGAAAAAAATTCTTTTCTTCCGATATCTGGAGTGAAAAAAATGTTTTTTTTTCAAATTTGTCTCTTGATAGATAAGTATCAAAAATTCTATTAAAATCAGATGATATCATGATTTTTGCCTGATCTTTAAATTTTAAAAATTTCTCAGATGTCATTTTTCCGGTGAAAATTCAGTTCATATTGTTCATCATACCGAAAACATCCTTTGCTGAAACTTGAACTTGGTCCGCTGATTCTGTTATCTGTGCTAGTAACCAATATGCACCTCCTGTAGCCATATTATTCAGGTTAAAAAAGACGGTTTATCTGTTCTATTGAATCTGGCTGTGGTGGGTAGACATTACAACAATGAAAATAATAGTGGTCAGAACAATTGCTATGAAAGTTGCGATTCCTTTCATGTCAGTTGGTTTTTTTTTTTTCTCTCTCAACTTAAACCTATTATTTGCTGATGTCTCTGTGTCTGTGGGCTTGAATTGTGGTCTGCTGTAATTTGTGGGATTACAGTTCACTGCAGCTTTGTTGTTTTACAAATGAATTACTGAAAAGAGATGCAAATTAAATACATCTGAATGGAATAAATGAAAGCAATTAATAACACAGATCCTGCTTTAGCTTTTAGGATTAATTGAAATGATATGTACAGAATAATTAATCACCTCTACCTACTACACTGGTTTTGATATTGGGTTTAGATTATTACATCTGTATGTATCTATTTGGGTTACGTTATTCATGTGTCATCCTAGTTGAATGTTTTTATTCCTAAAATTGATATCCAGCAATTGATTAAAATGAAATGAACAACCAAAGAAAGCCTTCTGTCTCGGTAGACAATAGAATGACACTGAAGTGACCTCTCCAGGGTGCAAGCCAGGACTAAGTTCCTTGAAGACATAGGTGTACTTCATTTAAAAGTCATAGCGGAAATACAAGCAAAAAACGCAACTTGGTGAGCACGGAGGGAAAAGTGTTGACGCAAACAAGTATTCAAGGAAACTATGTTGGAACTACAATTCCTTCACACCAAGGTATCAGTCTGAGCATGTGTGTGATTGCTGATAGGTTCTTGTATTCATGGAATTTGTTTTGGTAAATAAGAAGAAAGTTTTTTATAATCTACATATTTGCCACACTTATCAAACTTTGTTGAAGCCAAAATTCATTCTATTAAGGTTCATTAATGCGAGGGTTTACTGTAGAAATCTAATCTTAATTTTTTCCAAATCTCTCTCTATTGATGGAATTATACCGAGAAACATATAAAAAGTTCTCGTTATTAGAGACCGACAAAGATGTATGAATATTTTATTATATTATGACTGTTATATAATGGCCATGTTTAACAAATTCAAGATAATCCCACTTATCATTTGAAAAAAAAAAATACTGTCATTTTCAAGTTTGTTCATTTTGTGTTTTTTCTTCTTCTACAGTATAAGTATTTTTTTATTTGACTGTTAAATTGATTTATCTATGCCGTCAAAAGATGACGGTAGTATTTAAAAAAGCTTATAATTGCACTGTATGTAGAAAATATCAAAAACATTATTGATCTATATTTACTCATTTATTTCCAACCAGAATGAACCCAGATTTTAATCAATTAGTGTTTAATAGTTATCTCCCATGACAAATGCCAAATGTTACAGACTGTAGATATCGCCAATCATGTGGCTAATTGTATGAGTAGATTTAATAACTCGTCTATTCTCTCTTTTCAGAAGCCGGGTGCAACAGGCCAAATGGATACACTTATGTATCCCAAACTGGTCAGCAAACCGTCTATTGAGAGGATCAAACAGGACCTTCTTGGTAAGACTGACCAGTGTTGAGCAAAGGTGGTCACAGTAATGTTTTCTGGAACCCAAATTTGATCCATCAGAAAGATTCATTTTTCAGTCTTCACCAGTTGTGTTTTATTCAATTATGAAATCCTCGTTTTTCTGATACAATTCTTTCACAATATTCTTTATCTGTAGTTAGAGGGATTTGAATTCTACTTTTCATCTTTGTCTTGTTTAAATCAAATCAAATTTTTGATAATAGTGTTGTATTAAATTTGCAATTTCTGTTTGAACAGTATAAAATATTTTTATCGTATCCTAACACCAAACAATTATCTTTTCTCTTTTTGTTCTTAATTTTTAAATTAATCGATAAACCGACCTTTCATTTCAAACATGAATTTTGATTTTTTTTTTCAATCTTGAAATATATGTACAGAAATAAGTTTATTACAACTTGGATTGTAAACTTTCATCCTCCCGCGAATTTCAAAATGAAGATGAAGAACCTCAAATATAGCTTTGAAGAAGGGACTATTGATTTTTCAAGAAATTTTAGGGAATTAAAATAGGTAAATTAAGTAAGTCCCCATTTTATGACAATCTGAACAAAATATTGGAGGTGGATAAAACTTGTTATAAACTTATCAGTTGATCTCTCTGATGGATGATGGGTCCCCCAAAATGTTATTGTGTCTAAAAATGGACCACAAAATAACACATTTGATAGACATGCTCTGTGTATGTCAGAGGATATTCCAAAATGATCGCACATTTTTCAAAGCAGATAAGAGAAAACTTGACAGTGTTGTTGAAAGGTTTACTGATTTACAGATTATTTTTTAATGGTAGGATAATGTTGGTACAGCAATACTTGGTGGTTAATTTGTTCCAAAAAAAACGCTTTTTTCAAGGTCTTATCAAAACCTGTTCGAAAATTTGTCTGCTCTTTTCAGAACTGCACTGATCAAGATCATTATAATTTCACTTTATTTCTCAGCTTAGTTTCATTTATTTGTTCTGCAATTCTTTAACAGTACTACATCATCATCATCAGTCTCTCAACATCAGTCATTGGACAGAGACCCTCCCTAGGATTCACCACACTTCTCTATTGTGGATGTTGCGGAGCCAGGACCTTCTAAATTTGTCTAGCTTGTCTCTCCATCTAGTACTCTGTTGGCCTCAGTTGTGCATGTGATCTCTGGGGACATGAGTCGTGATGTCCATTGATTGTCTACCATTCGTGCGACATGGCCAGCCTATAATCATTTTAGTTTATTAATGGATTCTATGATGTGTCGGACTCTTGTCTTCTCCCAGATGTATTGTACTATCTTGTGGTCTCTCCATGTGAGGTTGAGCATAATTCATTTATGTGCATGTTGCATGGTTCTCAGTTTGCGGTTCTGTCTCTTGGCTAGGTTCCATGTTTCAGCTCTGTAAGTGACTATTGTGAGGATGCATTGGTTGTATACTCTTCTTTTTAAGATCAATGGGGTCTTCTTGTTTTGATGGTTGAGCTTGCTCTGCCAAAGGCTTGCCAACTTCAGGTGATTTTTCGCTTGATTCCTTCTTCTTTTGAGGGTCTCATTCATCAAAACCCACCCAAATCAAGATCTATCCCCGAATTTTTCCGCACTTTTCGAAAGCACACTATTCAATCTCATTATGATTTAATTTTAATTTTCAGCACATTCTTAGTTTCATTTGTTTGTCCAGCAATTGTGCAACTGTACTTGATCGAAACTCACACAAATCAAAACCCGTTCCAAAATTTGTCTGCACTTTTCAAAGCCACACTGTTCTAGGTCATTTTTCTCTTTCAGATTATACTCATTTCTATTAATATTCGGACCATCCTCATCTTGGTTGTTTTTCATATTATGTTTCGGCTTTCATCAGGTATCATCTGGTAGGTGTGGGGAAGTAACGAACCGAACCCTTTATTCAACCGACAGGGGTATATTGACCACACTCCCCTCTTAGCATTAGTAGTATTTTTATTGTCTCACACTGGGATTGAACCTAGAACTATCATGGACACATAGCGTAGTGGTTACAGAATCAAACAAAATTACTGCAAGTAATCTGATGGTTCTAGGTTCAATCCCAGTGTGAGACAATAATAATACTACTAATGCTAAGAGGGGAGTGCGGTCAATATACCCCCATCGGTTAAATAAAGGGTTTGGTTTGTTACTTCCCCATACTTACCAAATGATACCTGATGAAGGCCGTAGAGTACAACGTCCGAAATGTTGTATGAAAAACAACTAAGATGAGGATGGTCCGAATATTAATAGAAATAATAATAATACCTCATCTCAAAAATTCAGAGATAGATTATACTTAGTTTCAATTGTTTATAAAGCAGTACCTTGATTACTCATTAAAACCATCACAAATCAAAACCGTAGACTGCAAGTTATCGCTGTATGGTCTCTATTTTTTTCATTGTAGTATGAGGTATTTACCTGACTTAACCACCTGTAATCCGGCACAATGACTAATAACATGTTCCAATAATACCGGATTAGTGTTGATGGATCTGTATAAGCTCTTTCTTGTGAATAACTCAAAATCGCTACAAGTTTCAAGATTATGAACGTAACAATAGAATTTTTGCCAGTTTCCAATTTTTCCATGTTTAAATATTTCAATTGGTTTTTAACTCAACCAAAAACTGTCAAAGGTTTCATCAGTTTATTATTTGGTCTGTCTGTCTGGCTATCTATGTATGTAACTCATACAGGCCACACAAGTGGAGCTACAGGGCTGAAATTTAAAAAATTTATTCCTTTATGTCGAGGGGGAAAGTATTTTGTTTTGTTTTTTAGAATCCCCACCCCCCAAGTTTTTTAGTAGTGGTTCAATTTACAATGTACGTTTATGGTAAATTGATCCCTAGTTTGTGTCTGGCAGTATTCATGCTTATTTTTGGAAAATTCAGACATTTCACTGCCCAACAAAAAGTAAAAAAAGCAATTTATTCATTAATCACCCTTTATTTCTAATTTTGTTATTGATCATCCGCAACACAGCATGCTGCCAAATAGAGCCACGATGATACATTTTTTTCATGATATGATTCGTATCAAGATATTTAACTCCTGATACAATATGAGCTTGTATTAAAGAAACAATTTTCAAAAAAAAAGATGCTAAAAAAATTCAACCTGAAAAAAATGTTAACAGATTATGAGGTTAGGAGAAAAAGTAAACTTTGTTAATTGAAAGAAATTGAAGCTGCTAAATACATTGAATTAGAGCATTGTTTATTTATTTTTTCCTTCAAAATATTTGGAATGGATTTTGTAGATTTCTTGACATCTGTTTTGGTAATTCAATTATATTAGTAATAGTATTCTGGGATAAGGCCTTAGAAATGGCTTCTTATACTAGATTCTAACCTATGTTGATCGCTTCATATCTTTTTCTGTGATCAGGTGATATTTCATAAAGATCTGCATCAAGCTCATAAATAATTCCATTTCACTCCCAGATTCTGTCCAGGTGGTTTTTGAATGCATTCAAGGTTGGTGCCTGCACTATTACCTCTAGAAGATTGTTTCCCTTATCAGTGATTCGGTACTTGAAAGAGAATCTTCTGATATCTGTTTTTACTTTTTATTTTATCTAGAAAGAATGTTTTTGTTCTTTTCCTCC
Organism: Thysanoteuthis rhombus; assembly: GCA_963457665.1. Lineage (NCBI taxonomy): Eukaryota > Metazoa > Mollusca > Cephalopoda > Oegopsida > Thysanoteuthidae > Thysanoteuthis > Thysanoteuthis major. The sequence continues at coordinate 40,178,958 of OY735231.1, read as the reverse complement.
TCTCCCTAAATTGTTTTGTTTGATGGGGATTCAATTTGCAGTGTAAATTTATGCTAAATTGATCCCTTAGTGTGAGTCAGGCAGCATTCACACTTTTTTCAAAAAATTCAGTGCCCAACATAAGGCGAGAGAAGTAACTTAATTCATTCATTGATCACCCGTTTTTCCAACTTTTTAATAGATCGCCTCCAACATAGCATGCAGCCAAAAGACAGTTTCCATCAAGTGACTAACCAGACCTTTTTAAAAATCTTTTCTTTTCAGTATCGGACATCAATTGGAAAAGGTCGAGCATTATCTTTTTTTACAGCTGTCTTTTTGTACATTGAGCTTGTGACCTCTAAATCTGTGATCTCACAAGTGACTAGATTGAGATTGGAGGAAGTTTCTCATTGCACCTTTGTCATAAAAACTGTGCAATAAGATAAACATTTAGATCATATCATCTCTGTATCTACAGTAGCGTAATGTCGGTAGTTTCAAAACCTTTGCTTATGCAGGGATCATTTTTTGATTTATCTACAACATTCTTTTTCTTTTTCTTTTAGATATTGCGGTTTTTATGATGGAAGCATATTAACTGCGAAATGTTGTTTTTAATGTAATAATGGTATTTTCAAAACTTGGGATTATATGATTTAATAAGAATTTTAATCATTCTCTTAGAACAGTCAAATGTACAGATGTCCCCCAAAAAACAGATATAAAATGTATTACTGGCAACATTACATCGTTTTCCTCACCACCACTTCTGCACTGATAGAGGATTCCACTGACTGTTTTAGAATTTTAGAAATGTGCACACATTTGCTACTTGCCGTGAAAAAAAGATTTGAAAACAGCCAGTACGAAGATGTAATTTATGAAAATTTGTTTTGTTTTTTCAGACAAAAATTCAGTCTTTTTTCATTAAAGAAATTTTGTGTAGCAATTATGGCCAAAGTGAAAAAATAACAATTATTGTTGAATTATTGTAACTTTATTACCAAAAGACATTTGTCATGTGTTGATTTCTAATGATTGACTAAGCAGACCAATTTTTGAATTCTTTTCCAGACTGTATGATTCAATTAAAACAAGAGTTCACAGACTCGGGTATCCCAATCACAGATGACTGCCAACTTCTCCATAAAACTTGTGCAAAGCTGGAATATCTCCTCACTTACGAAATGAAAGGTAGCCATTTTTATTTACTCTGGATTTTCTGTACATCGAGAGCCAAAAAGTATCTTTTATATATTTCAGAATCTGTAAAAGGATGTTAAAACAAACATTTTGATATCTATTGCACTCCCTGTATGTAACATGACTTGAATTTAAAATAAATTGATATTCTCAAATATTGCATTTTTGAATTTAATCTTTCAGATCACATCAGCATTATGGGTCGTAGAAAAAGTTACTGGGAATATTTCTGTGAGTGCCTTGGTTCCAGTAAAGGACTTAAAGATGGTCTCAAGTATGTGAAATCACTTAAAGAGGTAAGGTTGGACAGTTTCTGGACATTTTGTCTTACTTCTGGTAATTAACTGTACAAAATGTAATATTTCAATTGATTACCAAAGAGCTACTGTATGTGCCTGTACATAATACAGACATTTGATTGAAAAAAAACAATTAAGTATTGCACTGCACCCAATGCACTGGTATTATGATTAGAGGAGCAACTACCAAAGCTCAATATGGACAGTTATGTGGCTTGGATGAGTTGCAATGAGCAATAGTCTATTGTTTTTGTAAACTATTTATCACTGTGATTTAGAAATTAAGTTCTGTAGACTCCTAGGGGTCTGCAGAAAATGGTTAGGGATCCTCTGATGAAAATTTAAGTTAGCAAAATTTGAGATCAGGATATCTGAGCTCAACAAAGTTCCTCTAATTCATCTTATAGTCCAGCATATACAGTATTAATGAGAATAGAACATTGTTAATAGTCTGCGAAGTATTTGTGCTTATTCAAGTCTGCATATGATAGTTGTAGAGACAATGAATTTAGGAATATATTTTGGTTGGCATCGGTATTAACCAAGTAGCAAATCAAACAGCCAATCATATGAATGAATAAAGAAAATGGGCGCCATTTATTCATTCATGAGGTCAGCTGTTCAATTCGCTCCTTGGTTAATTCCAGTGCCAAACGAAATATGTCTCCAAATAAATTCTCTATAATTATCACATTCTGCCGGACATAAACTGTCCAATCTAATGTTATATACACAAGTTTGCATGTGTGCTGAAGAGTAGTTTTTAAATCTTATTGAGAAAATGACATAAAACAACTGAATGGTGATCTTCACAATTGAAAGTCTACTACTGACAAGGTTTAAGTTTGTCTAAGAGGGGGGGGTTGTGTGTCTCTATGGTAATTTTGCACTGACAATGCCAAATGTTGTACATTGAAGAGCTATTCAAGACTGTAGAAGTTGCCTAAAAATTATCATTAGGAATCTCTCACTCTAAAGCAACTCCAGCAGTCAAATGACAATCTTTATGTAATACTTTATTTCCTAATTCAATTATGAGAGGATATTGTAAATTTAATAATTGTTCAAATCAATTTTCTCTTCTGAAATGGATATGTAGCAACAATATTCATACTTTGCATGAATGATTCATCGTAGCCCAAATGTGTACTATAATTAAATATCTAAAGGAAAATCATCTAAAATTATAGATCTTTTTATCTAAAATGATCTAAAAAGAATACCAGTATAAGAATTTGGCATTATTAGTTCAAAATTACTATAGAGACCCCAAATAACATTTTTTTTGAAAAACAAAAAAGGTCTCTTTAGATGGTGTTCTCGTGTAAATTTTCAAGTGTGGTGCCCCCTAAAATGTGACCAGGAGCACCCGGACACTCACAGGCAGGCAGAGAGAGAACAATCTAAAACCCTCTTGGCAGGTTCGTTGGTTGGGCAGACTATTTATGAGACGATGGTGATTTGATTAATACTGTTCCAGCACCAGTTATTGTAGTGGTCTATAATCCTTTGATGTAAAACTGAGCGATATTAGCCAGTGATAAGTTGGTTTCCTGTATACACGAGATGAATGGTTTCCAAGCATATTTAGAAGACTACTGCTCACTGCAACTTATCCAAGCTTTCAACTGTCCATCTTGGTCTTCAGTACAGCCACTTAGTAGTAATACCAGTGCATTTGATGCAATTCAATATTTACATAGTTTTGAAAAAAATGATTAAATGCCCATCTTATATACCAGCATATATTGTAGTCTACTGTGGAGAGAATATTGTGGAAGGGTTTTAGGTCAACCCCTATCCAACGATAGATGTTTTCAATATTCTTTAATTTTGATAGAATTAAAAACTGTTGTAAGAACTTTTTTTTCCACCTGATTATTCATCACAGTTTGATTTATTACATTATTTCTTGAGAAATCTGTGATCGCATGTCATTGATAATGATTATATTTTTGAAATGCTACATGAGTTGACAGTTCTAAGAACAGGAGAAATTTAATGTTAAGACCAGATTTAAATGAGTTAATGGCATTTGTATGTAATTAAGTGACTCAAAGTGTGATTAAAAAGAGACAGTGTTTGTAACAAAGAAAGAAAACAGTTATCTTAATAACAGAGAAAGCCTTGTTCAAGACAGAAAGATACAATATGGAGAGAGGGCAAAGAAATAGGAATGTTTTTTTTTTTTTACGTCACACTTTGTCATATTCCTTCTTCAAAAATCAATTCTTGAGATAAAAAAATAGAAATTTCAAGAAAAAAGAAAGCAGACTATACAGTTTTTATACTTTGTATACATATATATATATATATATATATATATATATATGTATGTATATATAAATATATTTGTAACTTTTTCATTTTACTATGAATTTTGTTGCATTTTGGATGATATAGTCATTCTATTTTTGATGCCATGATTATGTTTTGGAAATATTTAGCTTCAATACAGAAACGAATGTCAAAAATTTTATACTCAACTTTGCAGTTTTTTGATAGAGTCTGCTTTTTTTTTTTGTTATATCTCAAGAAATCTGTGATAGCGTGTGATTGATGATAATCATATTAGGGAACATCAACCAAAACTGTCATCAAAACTCTCGATATAGTTTTTTTCAGTTTTCAAGTTGGTGTAGCTGACCGGCTAAGTAAGTATCATAAAGACAGGCTGTCCGAAATGCCTAAAAATTTACTTTTTATTTTATCTAGAAAGAATGTTTCTATTCTTTATCTCCTCTCCCTAAATTGTTTTGTTTGATGGGGATTCAATTTGCAATGTAAGTTTATGCTAAATTGTAGTGTGTGCCAGGCAGTATTCACACTTTTTTCAAAAAATTCAGTGCCCAACATAAGGCGAGAGAAGTAACTTCATTCATTCATTGATCACCCGTTTTTCCAACTTTTTAATTGATTGCCTCCAACATAGCATGCTGTCAAAAGACAGTTTCCATCAAGTGACTAACCAGACCTTTTTAAAAATCTTTTCTTTTCAGTATCGGACATCAATTGGAAAAGGTCGGGCATTAATACGTTTTGCCCTCGTGCACAAACGTCTTGCTGATACTATCCAACAGTGTGTTTCTAATGGCCGTATAACTAGGTAATATCTTTTTGATTGGTTAATATCTTTCTCTTGGTATACATGAGGTGGATATGTGTCTATAGCTTGACAGTTATTTGCTGAATTTTCATCTGAAATTTTCACTGTACAATATTCAATCTACATGGTTATTGTTCACTATTGTATTAAGTGCATTAACAAGGAAAGAGATGATGTTGAAAAAATATTGAAGTGTTTATTTCCAAAAGGCCATAAATCCACTTTCTTTAACTCGAGAAAAATCTTTTCTGTTTGAAGCCTTAGGTTGTAATGAGATGAAAAAACTCAAATCCCAAATTTGATTTAACAAAATGATCATTTTTCCCCCAAAATGCAATATACGAGTAAAAACTATTTTGCTGTGTGAAATTATGCAAAATATTTTGAAGAAAAAATAGAAAAATCTCTTTACATCTTATTTATCTTTTAGTTTGATGGTACTTCAGTTTATCACTAAATGAGTTTGTAACCAAACTATAAAGTTTAGGGTTAGAACTCTTTACTAAGAAAATTGAAATTATTTTTCAGTTTGCAGATAATAGAGTTTTTTGTTGAATTAGTTTCTGATCAAACTATGCACAACACTTACACAATAAACCAATTTCAAATACAAGTATATCTATTTACTCTTCTTTTCAGCAACTGTACTATTTTATTTTATTTTTTATTGATAATATTTTGGCCTTGCTAGTCAATGCCTTTTGCAAACTGATTCATGAACATTATGAAATTTCTTAAGAATTAAAAAAAAAACTTTTTCCATTACTTATTACTACTAAGGATGTAATTAAAACAATTTAGTACAATCAAAGTTAGGTTTTTTTTACAGCACCAACAAAAATTGAATGTTTTTTTTTGTAAGCCAGTTTGTGTGAGTATAATATATATATTTTGTTTACAAACTTATTCTGCTATAAACTGTAATACCTTCAAACTGAGAAAAAAATTGAATTTTTGTCATAGATAGTTTTAACTCTAAGTGGTTTTCACACTCATTCAGTGATTTTTGAAGTAAATTATTTTCAAATCTTTTTTTATTCATGTGCGCTTAATTTTCTAAAGACTTTTTCTTTCCATTTCTTCTAAATAATGTGTGAATTTCGTGTTTCAAAACATAATGGAAATCACCAAAAAACCCTAATCCTATTTGATACAAACAAGAAAAAAGATTGAACAATGCTTAAATTCAACTGCTACACACCCACACTATTGATCTTCATAGGTTGCAGTTATTACTGTTTACATCATAGGAATGGCACACTGTGATTGGCTAAGCAGAAATATCATGGCATAGGAAATCAGGTGTGGCGCTTCTTGCAATTTAGAACAAAAGGGACTAACTTAATGCTGAGAAACATGCCAGATATCACATTTTGTTGAAATTGATGATTGAACTTTGAATAGTAATGAAATACCAAACTTTTTGAGGCGGAAATTTGAAATTTTCAAAATGGCACTTATCACGTTTTGGAACTAACCTCATCATTTGTTGACTGAATTAAAAACGTTTTTCATCTTTGGACTGTGGATGGATGATGATCATTAGATAATGGACAGAGAGATAGTATTTGTGGAAGTAATCATTGAGGAAATGGAAGGACCTGTCCATCGAGGCTGTGGGTGTCAAGTGGATGAAACCTGAAAGTTTCGGATGTTCAAGGGAACCCAAATGATCACTTGAATTTTGAACCCCTTATAATAGTAGATAGGATCTCAGAGTGAGCTTGGCACAGCAAAAACACATATAGGAAAAAATTTTTCCTTTACTGTACCAAGTTCTGATTCATCAGAGTGATAATTTGGATACATGCTTTTTGTAGAAAGTCATTGGTCAACATTTGGTCTTGACTCTAAGTAGTGGAGAGTTCCACTATAAATGCATCTCATGAGTTAAATATAGTTTTGTATCATTGATTGTATTTTTAATTTTACCTGAGTTATGTTTATTGATAAAATGACCATTTGAATATTTTTTACTTTTAGTCTATGTGAAATTGTTATAAAACTTGAATTTTTTAAAAATTTCAGTGATTGGTATCATCCGTCATCTCCATGGTTGCAACATAAGCATAGTTCAATTTTGATCAATGCTTTGTATGATCTAAATGATGTGAACTTTGACCTTATACCTACTGGTTATGATTTGGACAACACGTGGCCATCATTTGCCAGGTAAATTAAAAATTGACATTATTTTGGGATGATATAAAAGAATCTTCTTTTGGAGAGGCTCTGAATTTTATAATTCACTTGGAAAAAAATCCGTTTTTCAGTAACTTTATTTCATAATAAAAAAAATCATTTCTATAGCAGAAATCTACAGAATGGGTCAAAAGCAACGATTAGATATTATCGACCAAAACTATCTCCAAAACTCACGTCGGTCTGACTGGCTATGTATGTATCATGCATACAGGTCGCACCGTGGAGCAAGAGGGCTGAAAATTTCAACATTTGTTTTTTTTTGGAATAGGTTTTCAGTTGGGAGTTCAATTTGCAATGTAAGTTTATATTAAAGCTAGAGTCTTGCAGCTTTCATGTTGTTTTTTTTTTTAAATTTGGACTATGTGATTCATTTGAATATGCCAGCAAGTACGGTAACTATATTGCAAATTTGAAGATACTAATGCGACTCATTTTCAGAATGGCTGATTTTGATCTGAAATTGATATGAAAAGGTTAAGATGTTTGTATTTGAGTGATTGATTTAAAGCTCATTTCATTGGAAATAAAAGTTGTAACATGCTTTGGTGAACTGGAATTCAAATAACCCAATATAGCTGGGAAATTCCAATGCCTACTGCAGTAATGAGCCACCCCCCTGCAAAAAAAAAGGTAAAAGAGCTCTTTTTGTTCTCTTTTCTTTTTTTTAAAAAAAAGAAAAAAAACAGAACAAAATCTTCCACTTTTACTTTAGATGTTGTGGCGAGTTAGAAACGGTAGTTGTATTATCTACTTCTGGCTTGCTAGGCCTGTTGTAGCTTCACCAGAGCCTTGCTAACTGTACATTTTGGGAACATGTTCCCTAATCTGTCCATTGCCTACTCCTCATGATGTTGGACAACTTTCCTGGTTTTAATTCAGAGTTGTCCTTCTCCTAGAACGGTGGTCAACCAAGGCTGAAGAGCCAAGTCTGCCTTGCTATTTAGCCATAGCTAGGGCTCCTTGTTATAAGAAAACATCAGCCAAAACTGTTAACATAGCTTTCTTCAGTTTTTATGCTGCTCTGGCTGACTGGTTGTGTGTGTATCATGTATACAGGTAGCACCTACGGAGCTGGAGAGTTGGAAATTTAAACTTAGGTCTGGAAGAAAAAAAAAAAAATTTTTAACCCCCCCCCCCCCGGTTTTTAGTGGTGGGTTAAGTTTGAAATGCAAACACATGCTAAATTCGTACCTTACTCTGCATTCACACTTCTTGTTTGAAAATTCAAACCTTTGTAGTTTGAAAATTCAAACCTTTCTAGTGATTACTGTCCAACAAAAGGTGAGAGAAGTAGCTTATTAATAATCACCATTTTCTTCCCATGTTTTTAAATTGATCATCCCAACATGGCATGCTGCCAAAAAATGATTATTGTAGTGCAAATGAGTCAAGTTTTTTATTTTGTTATTCTAAATCCCAGGAAGTCGGCTGGAAATTATACATGGAACCCCCCAAGCAGAACATCCAGTATGAGCAGTCTTCTCAGTATTACAAGTCATAACGTAAGCTTTTCTTTTCCTTTTTTTTCCATTAAACCCAAACCCAAGTTGGAGTTGCCTTTGTTTTTCCTTCATAACCATTAGAACAATATTGCTAGGGAGCTAAGATATCCTTATCTATGGATCTCTGTAAGATTTTGGGACATGAACAAAAAAAGAAGACTTAGTAAGATTAGTATTCGGTCTACAGCACACGGGTACAATATACTTGAGATGTTGGACATTCATAAGTATCTGAGATGTGGAGTTAAAATGATATTTTCCAAGTTCTTGTTCATATATTTATAGGCTTTATCAGGTTTTCTGGACTCATCTGGTTTACATTCAGAACCAACTTTGACCATCAATCTTAGAAACAAGTACCAACATGATTCAAGCTTCTTCAACTGCTATTATTTTGGCCACCAACTCTGAGTAGCATAGATTAATCTTGACCTAACACAGGACTCTAACAATTTCTCCCTAATACAGATTTATTTTCTTATCCTTCAAGACTCCACTCATCCCCTTAAACTTAGAACATGCAATATGTACATCGAAGAAGTTTCTGTTGTTGTGGTTGTAGTGTGGCCTAAATAGCTTCTAAAACTGAAGAAATTTATGGATTATCAAAGAACATGTGAGTTTTTGTATTGCATAGGAAAGAGTGGAATTTATGTGTGATAATCACCACTTCACACTATGGACTGGTTAATCACTATTGCTGGGTTTAGGTTGTTCATATCTTCTAACATTTAAATGCACCTATGTACCCAGACTTTGCCCATCCCTAACCATTCATAGAACTTTGAAATTTTTCACACACAAAGGGAAAACGTTGTTTTTTTAAATTCCTCCCTAGATATGTTTTTATTAGGGAGTTCAATTTACAATGAAAGTTGATGTCAAATTGGTCTCTTAGTTTGTGTCCAGCAGCATTCAGGTTTATTCTTTTGAAAGTCTGTGCTTTTTAGTGATCACAGCCCAATAAAGCAAGAAAAGTAATTTATGCATTGATGAACCCTTTTTCCATTTTTTTTAATTGCTCACCCTATTTCAGTGACTAATCTGACCTGTATGATTCAAACCATACTGGTAGTATTTTTATCAAAGTAATTTAATTTTACCACCACTACGGCCTGATATACGAGGTAAAAAGCTGCATATATAGATTGTGGTGATTCATAATTTCCCTTGGTTGATTTAGTTTTTTAATCTTGTAATTGCTTCGTTATAGGATTCCAGCCTGATGAGCAAAGTGGATGTTGCCTCCTCATTCACTGAATCCGAATGCATGTCTCCGATTGAGGATGAGGTTTGTGGATCCCAGTCTGAGCTTCTGACCAAGATTGAAGAATTGGAAGAGGAGAAACTGACAACAGGTCAAGAAGTCGCCTCATGGGTTGAGAAACTCAGTGTAATGAAAGAAAAATACAGTACTTTGCAGCGGAAGTAAGTCCGTCCACTGTTGCTTGGAAAAAATGATTTTTTCCTTAACATGATCTTGGGTATCATCTGATTGTTTCACTAGTTACCATTATGTGATAGTTAGCAAGCCTGTTTCAACAACCAGTTCACTGGTGTAACAAATTCAGTTGTCACTATTCCTCATGTTTGTGACCGTGTGCCAAAATAAACTTAGCATAGAAATAACTATTCTGAGTGACTTACAATAAGTAGTATTTGCATTTGAAGTGGAATTAAATGCATTTGGATTAAATGACATATGAATTAAAATTCTGCATTTTTTATCCAGTGAAATTCAATAAGATGAAGTTTTATATTTACTATTTCACTGAGTTTTAAAAGTATTATTACAATATTGCGAGCAATTTGGTATGCAGAGAGTTAAAAAGTGTATCTTGTTACAGGTATGATGATCTAAGTAAAGACTATAACTGCACTCAGGACGAGAAAGACAATCTGGATTTCGAAAGGAAAGACCTGCAAGTAAAGCTGCTTGAGCTTCAAGAAAAATTAAATGAAATCGAACAAGAACATGAACGAATAGTTGAGGAGAAAATGTCCAAGATAGCAGAGTTGGAGCGGAGAGAATCCGACCTACTGCTTGAGATTTGTCAGCTAAAATCCGTGTCAAAACCGACTGAGAATGGTGAAATGCAGGCAGACGGCACCGAGTGTTCGTTAGAGGAACTTTTGAAGAGGAAGTACGAGAAGGATCGAGAGTTATTGTCTGAAGAGAATAGCCGTTTACAGCAGAGGTGCAAAGACATTGAAGAACTGCAACGGATGCTTCAGGAACAGAGTGATGAGTTGGATTTCTCTCGACAGCAAGTGGAAGAGAAGGCTCAGCTGGTCGAAAAGTACCAAAATGAGTCACAGCAGTTCAAACAAGTCTTGGACTCTGTCTTGGATACAGAAGTGAGAATTTTTTTTTCTTTTGTAAAATTGAGTAAATAACATTATATACTAGCCTATAAGATGAATGATTTACAAAAGTATTTGGAGAATTATCACTGATTGCGACTCATCCAAGCTCTGTTACCGTCCATATTGAGCTTCAGTGTATGGTCCCAGGGTTGCCAGATTGGACTACGAAGGAGAATAATCCAAAATTTATCTCTGAGACTCACTCAACAGGGGCATAGGAATAGTGTTGATTTGGAAATAAGCGACACTGAAAGCAGAAATTTGATACCAGCCTCAAGCCTTATATCACTATTGAAGGCTGGTATTGAACCTTGTCCTCTAGACTTACTTGATTTCCAAATTTGACGCTATTTCAATGCCTATGTTGGGCAAATCTCTGAGATAAAGTTTGCATTATTTCCCTTTGTATCCCAATCTGGCAACCTTGTACAGGCCCTTTGATATACCAGCACAGTGGATGCAGTGAAATATTTGCATAGTTTTTCTCTTTTGATTAAATATCTGTCTTGTATACCGATATATTTGGTACTTGATTTTCCTAGCTACTATCATCACAGGCTGATCTCTCTCCCTCTCTTATCCTTGGGGGCGGGGAGTCCCTACATGTAAATTCAGCTCCCAACCAAAAAGAATCTAATCTCAATCAACATTATATGGTCTAGGGATGGCAACACCCTTCATTTTCCTGATAAGTTTAACATAGATAGGACTTAACATAATATTGAAAAATCACTTTTTAAATTCATATTTTATAATTGTCCATTATTATTTCTATTAATATTATCTTCATCAGATGCCAGTTGGTGCCATGACATAATTCTTCCTCCAGCTCTCCTTTTCCAACATAACTGTAAGAAGTTTGTCCCCTTCCAATCCAGTGTCCTTCTCGGATTTTCTTTAAGGTGGTGTTAGGATGTCCAACTCTCCAGTTCACATCTGGATTCTACAATAGGACTCAACCTGCTGGTCCTTTGTGTCTTTCTAAGTGGCCAGCTAATGCAAGTCTTTGCTGTCTTATGATGGTCAATAGACAGGGCTTTGCCCCATAGAGCAACTTTTGCATGGTGTGAGATTTCCAAGAAATATTGTCCAATATTAATGTGGTATTAGTATCTACAGAAATTGTAGTTGTATCCTTTAAAGTACCGTGATCAAAGATTTCGATGATTTTTATGTGTGTGCATCTCTTAAATCCTAATTCAATATTGGCCCAACCATTTTGGAATACTAACAAAAGGTTTGTTTTTAATCACTGCTACCTACAACAGACCGGTTTAATCACTGTTGCTGTGTTTAGGTTATTCATGTGTTCTGACATTTATATGTATCTATCTATGTTTCTATCTGGACTTCACCCAGACCTTATTTGCTCATGCACTCCCCTCAATGAGTTGGGAAAAAAATTTTTTTGTTTTTTGTAAATTTCCCTCCAAAATAGGTTTTTAGTTGGGGGTTCAACATGCAACGTAAGTTTATGCTAAATTAGTCTCTAGTTTGAGCTCACTTGTTTCTTGAAAATTCAGACCTTTTTCAATTATCAAAGCCCAAGAAAAGGGCTAGAGAAGTAACTTATTCATTGATCATAACTTTTTGATTGATCGCTCCCAACAAAGCATGTTTGGATGATGGTGATTCATTATTTCCCTTAGAATGCTAGTATTTTAGGAATTATTGTTCCTACATGTTTTCTATACTAAAAATTACTTGTAATTGATATTTCAATTTCAACTCATTTACTTTTCATTACAGAACAATGCTCCAAGTTATGAATTTGATGATAAGGAGCTGGGCGATACCCTAGGGAGGTTGGTGGAATATGTTGAAGAAATAAAAACCAACCAAGTTGATAATGAGGAATTATCCACTGCCAAAAGTCAGAATACCATTCTCGAAGAGCGTCTTCAGCAAGTGACACTGGATCTGGAAACCTCCCAGAAGGAATTGGCTTCCCTCAACAAAATTCTTGAGGATCACAACAGTAAGGTGGAGAGTTTGGAGCAGCACAATATTAACTTACTCCAACAAAAGGAGGAAATAGATGCAAAGCTCAGTGCTGCCGAAGCTGAGTACAATGAGCTGAAGTTGAGATACGAAGAACTCGAGCAGGAGTATATCTGCAGTAAGGAGGAGAGCGAGACGCAACTGTCAGATGAGATTAAGAAAAATCAGGAAGTTGTTGATAACCTACATAGCATCAAAGAGAGCTTGGATCAAACGCTGGACAAGTTGTTTGAGGAAAAACAACAGATGTCTGTAGAGAATGAGAAATTGAAGAAAGAGGCCAAAAAGTTGCAGATGGAATCGGACTGTCTGAAGAAAGATAAGAAAGATCTGCAACAACAATTAGAGAATATTTGTCTTGAGAGCCAGAAGTCATGTAGCATCCGAGAGACGCTACAGTCAGTCATTGATGCCCTGAATGTAGATAAGAGTCACTTACTTCAGGAGAACGAGCGACTGATGACATCTGAGAAAACATTTGCCTCTGAATTGCAGGAAAAAGAAAGTAAGATAAGTTCTCTCGAGCAAAACATGGTAGAGGCCCAAGAAGCGTTTAGCAGCGAATTGAATATGGTAAAGCAGGAATTATCCGCTGCCCAATTTCAGCTCAGTGCTCAGCAGCTTCAGTACCAACAAACCGTGAAGGTAAGTTCGTAGAAAAAGCAGGAATTCCTGCCTTTATCATTATACTTTCTGTCTTATATAAAATGAACTTCTGCTTGTCTGTGACTCTATTACTCTGACGATTGAAGAAAAAAACGGAGAGGTGATCCAGTGGAAATAAATCTTGGTTCTCCACTTGCGGAACGGGAAATAGGTTTAGCTGAAGTGTATATAGTGACTGACTTGAAAGGCTGGTTAGTTATTTTCTCAATTTGAATCTGGACTGGTGAGGGGTGCACGTCGGATTCTTGTTTTTGGACTGTTAAGACTCACCAATTTATTTCCGATACAATAAAGTCAGCAAAGCTTTTATTTCTCTCTGGAATTGAGCTACTCTTTCTCGATCAATACATAAATAGCTATAAACATCTGCTTAGATGATGAAAACTCCAACGGAAGAGCTATAACTTTGGGACTTACACCCACGGTCCCACCTTTGTTCACCATGGCAAGTGAACCCTCTGGTTTAAAGGTTGGGGTGGGTCACATTCTCATTATACTTCACCCTCAAACTTCAATTATGCAAGCCTGAGAGCTATACCATGCACCTGCCACACTGGGCACCTGACGTCCTACAACAGATGTTGAAAATCTTCCCAAATCTTTGTGCTCAAACCCGAGCCATGATTTTCATTTTATTTGTAGAGAAAAGCTCCCTGTAAACATTGAAATTTGAAATTTAACACATTGTAACTTTTGAAAAACAGAGCAGGAGTGCACATATGTACACTTTGAATTTTGTGCAAGTAACAATCCGCTACAGAGCTTATCTCTCTATCACTCTTGACTTCACTAAACCACTTACCCTGCTCGATTTTTTAGTGAGTGATATTAGATTACATAAAGCAATACATAGCTTGACTGGAGTTACCTGTTTCATATAGGAACAGCTGTTACAGAACAAGTAGGAGAAAAAAAGGATGTAATTTCTCATTTTCAAAAATGAAAAGTGAAACCATATACTAATTTACTCTCTTTCACTATCTCTCTCTCTCATACATGAAATGCCTAAATGTGAAAGCCGTTTTTAGTACTTAATGTGGTCACATGGTCATTTATTTGTATAAGTTTGCCATAAATAAAATCTATATATTATAACCTTCAAAATGATATATGACTTCCCAGAATTTCTTGGAAATCTGAGAAAGTATGAGTTGTAGTTGATGAATTCTCATCTACACTTCTCATCTGTTAACTCATTGGCCAGTTTTTCTGCCTGTTGATCACATATGTTACTTGATCTTGTCCATCTGCCGACTATAGGATTTCAAAACATTGTTGAAAAACTGGCAATCAGTATTTTATTGACTCAATCAAGGAAGGAGCGCACATACGTATGCTTTAAATTTTATGCAAAAAACAGTCTGCTACAGAGTTATTATTTCCGTGTTGTTTACGTCATCTCCAGCTCTACATATGCAAAAATGATATGTGGTCTTACTCCGTAGCTCCTGTGTAGCATGTTATGAGGAAATGATTTTCTCTCCATTTCTTGAATGATCCGTTTGAGATAAAATGATTTAAATATAGGAAAAAGAAAGTTAGTAAAATGTGAAAATGGAAATATTTTCTTTCAGTTTCAGAGTTCTTGAAATTCTAAAACTTTAAAATTTCCAGAAACCTTAAATTTCAAAATTACTAAAACTCTTATAAACACGGGTCCACCTTGTGATTTGTATTCATGAATGCCTTTTTATGGATATACATGTTATGGCTGAACTGTCAACATCCATTGAGTTGCATTGATTTTGTTTTCAGGCCATCAGCAGCAGAGAAAATGATCTTCTTGATGAACAACAGAAATTGAAAGAGAAAGAAGACATTCTTTCTAAACTTCGAGAAGAGAAGGAATTGCAGGAAGAGGAATATAATAAGCAGCAGGTCTACTTGCAGGAGTTGGTAAGCAGAGAAAATTTCTTTTCTTTTTTTTCTTTTGTCTTTCAATGGCTTTAGGGAAAATTGTAATGAAATTAAATCTGGGTCTGTTGAGTTTTAAAGAAGAGAGAAGAAGATCAACAAGATTCAAAATTCAGGACTTTTCAGCAATCATGACTTCATTTTTTATTCAACAACAGGACAGTAACACGTCAAATTCTGTAACCAAAAAAAAAGCAGATAACAGAAAGGGAGGTAACTGAAATTCCTCTTCAGATGTTTATTTAGATGTTTTAGGTTGCATGTAGAGGTCAGAAATTGCTATTTCTATGATTTTTGATAAACTGATATTTTTATTTCTGCTTTTTGACTCTATTTCATTCGTAAAAAATAAATTTGGCATTAAACTTGAGAAAAAATTTGGAATTTTATCTTGATGATTTACTTTGTTGAGTAAAAGTTGTAAGTCCACAGGGACATGATTCTACAGCAAAAATAATTGCTAGTTAATCCATTTGAGGTTTTTCAAATAAAATGCAACATGATATTGCTTTAAAAAAAAACTACTTGTTGAATTTCTTTATTCATAAAAATTGTGAAAAAATTTCTTCAAAATTTGTAAAATAATATTTTTATGCATGATAACAAAAATTATGACCAAGTTTACTGATGCTGCTTAGTATATATTGCAAAAAAATCTACAGCCACACCTCCATCTACCAATGTTTCAGCATGTGGCCTCACCCCCCGCAAATCTGCATATTTTGACGCTTCTATTTGATTAACATCCCAATTATTTTCATTAAGCAAAGTCTATTTTGGATCATTTGTAAAATTCATAAATTTATGTAAGAATGGTGTTCTTGAATTGAGTCTGTTTTTTTTTGTTTTTTTTTCAAATGGATTTGGAAAAAAATGCCTACAGGAGTAAATTCACTTATTAATTCATTTATAACTATCATATTCAAACAATTGGTTAATTTGTGTTTTTTGTTATTTTTTTTTTTTTCATGTACTGTATTTGATGGCATATAAGGCCCACTTTTCCCCCAAAAAAAATTCCTGAAAAATACCCTTTGGTTTTATTGACAAACTTAAGCTGCTTTTGTTTCTTCTTGTTAATTACAGCATTTTTTTTTATCTAACTTGCAGATACAAGCCTAGAATTATCTATTGTAAACAAAATGGCTAAAAGTAGTTAGATTTTTTTCAATTTTTTCTATTTCCAGCTAACTTTATTGCTAAAAATGTCAAATGTTGTAAAAAAAATCATAGAAAGCCTCCTTAAATGTTATGTATCCTATCAATTATTTAATGTTTAAATTTATTTTCATCAAATATATTATTCAAAAATCATAATATTGTATAATTTCACTGCTTGCATAATCTATGAATTGATATTTATTGCTTCTCTCTCCTTACACTGATATCCTCACCTAATGTACTATGTAAAAAAGTGTGTCTAATATATTTTTTTCTAAAATTTTACTTCACTGAAGTTGTTACTCTCTTTCTATAAGATACCATTCCTCAAATCAAATGAAATTTTAAATACTTGACAATTTTGGTTATCTATTTTCACTTGTGTTAATATCTGATCATTATATTATATGGTTATACTTTTTGGAGCCTTTGTATGAATTTTTGAGCATACTGTACATGTTACGAGCCTTTGTATGTTTTTTTTTCTGGTCAATTTTAAGCCCAGATCTGCAAGTCTAATTTTTTTTTTTTTTTCTAAACTCCCTGCTGACATTAGGGAGGCAGGGCCTTCTATGATTGTGGGTCTCGTATCACATCAAATATAGTATGTTTATCATTTATCATTAAACACACTTTGATGGTTCTGTATTTTTTTAAACAAAAATTTTACCAAAAAAGTATTTGAATATCTTGACCGAAGTATCTGCTTCTTACAGCAAGCTGACTTTTATATAAAAATATAAATCACCTCCATTTGATAACTCTATTATTTGTGTAGATTCTGTTTTGATTAGTTGTCAGAATAATACCTGAATTGAAATATTCCTTGATAGTCCACCCCACCTGATTTTACTCCAAAGTACTCCAAATCCAAGTTTTGATATTTAACTCTGTAGATGTTGTTTCCAATATTCATTTTTATTAACAATCCTCTTTTACTAAAAAGCAAATATTCAATGAACAAATTTCCTTTTTAGTTGGGTCGGGGCAGTGAGATGTCTGGGAAGGAATTAACTTTGGATTAACTTTGTTGTGATGCTTGCTAACAATAAACTTCCTTGCTGTATTGAAATGTCTGAAAGATCTTTTCCGTAATCATTTTTCTTTTGTTTTTTTTCTTTTGTTTTTTTTTTTGTTGTTGTTTTTTTTTTTTTTTTATATATATATATTTCCCGCTTAAATTTTGATGAGGGGGTTCAATTTACAATGAAAGTTTTTTGCCAAATTGATCCCTTAGTTTGTGTCCAGTTGCATTCATGCTTGTTTTTTGAAACTTTGTACTTTTCAGTGATTACAGCTCAAAAAAAGGCATGAAAAGTAACTTATTCATTTTTCTCAAATTTTTTAATTAATCACTCTATAGAGTGATTAACATGAACTTTTTAAAAATTTTTTTTATCAAATCATAACTTGATGATTCAAACCCCACTGGTAGTATTTTCTACAAGGCAAAAAGCAGCATATATGGGTAATTCATAATTTCCCTTGGAATGCTAGCATTTTCATTCATTTTATATAATAATATACTTTATGAATCATTTTAGATATGAATAGATGAAAGCTAGTTTCCTAATTTAGATTTTTATTGAAAATGAATTTTGACTTTGTTTATTTGTACTATGTTAATATTTATATAATTATATTGTCCATATAAGTTTATATAATTTATATAAAGGTTTGTTTAATTTTACCCTAATTTTAAAAAAAAATTCCATAATATACTTTACTCATGAATTATTTTAGTTATGAATATCTGGAAACTAGTTCCCAATTTCAGATTTTTTGTTTAAAATCATAAAACTTTTAGATGAATTATATGAAAATAATAAGTTCATATAGTTTATTTAAAAGTTTTACATATTTTTCTTATTTTCATTTTTTCATAATATACTTCATGAATATCTGAGAACTAGCTTGCAATTTTAGATTTTTATACAAAATGAAAAATAAATTTGTAATTTATTTATTTGAAATATATTACATTTATCCAAGTCGAAAATATAGTTTAAATTATAAAATGGAATTGTAAAAATTAAAAAATATGAAGCTATTTTTTTTTGTTCATTTTATTAGATGAAGTTTTGTAGATCATTATTATTGATTCTCTGCTGCTTTTTACGTTCCACGCTGTCAAGTTATTCCATCATTGCCGAAGAGAACCCAACCTGAGTTTAGTTGCAATATAAAAAAGCAACATCTATCAATCTATAAAAACCCAACGTGACACTGGTATCACATCAACTTTGAATATTCTGAATGATCACTGCCACATATTTTTTAAATTTTCAACTCCTGGAGTGTAAAAATTGATTTGTACTGAACATCCTGGTGCAGTCATGTGACTGTTGGTCAAGTTCATGACCCAGTATGTTCTATATCTCACATAATGTTGCTACGAGAGGAAATGGATCTGGGTTCTCATGGGTTAAGATGAAGATAAATAGTGACAAAAAATTAATAATGATTTATAATACTTGGTCTAATAAAATAAAATTGGATTACTGAGATTGACCTAACGGTTGATAACATACATAGCGCAGAAGAGATAGAGGTAGGGTATAAGGGTTTGATTTTGATTCTCCCTTGCCATCGAGTTCCAGTTGCTCAGTGGTAAGAGTGGTCGTGCATTTATTGAGCCACCCAATAGCATAGAAGGCTGTGAGATAGATCCTTGCTGGGAAATTATTCTTTATTCTGATCTATGCTGTTGAATTATTTACTTCCTGCTGTGGGAAATGCAGCCCTACTTTACTTGCAATAAAAAGCAACAGCAATTAAAATGAAGGTGAATAGTAGCCAAAATTACTAACTTAGTATTTTATATTGTGTTGATTTGCAGCTCATGTGTTTTATTATTATTTTATTCCAAAGATCTCGTTATCATTATGTGTTAATTGAATATATTTTCTCTTTATTTCAATCAGCGTATTTAGCAGTTTATTCCACCTAGTTTCATTTTATTTTAGTTTCATCAGTTTTGTATAACATCTTGATTGTGATTATCTAAAAGATTTCCCACTCATTGAAATATTAACCCTTTCAAGACTCCTGGGACATATATATCCCTATGTGTCTATGACTGCTGGGATATATATGTCTCGTTGATCTCTACTGAGATGTATGTATCATAAAAAATAAAGTGAATGAGATTTTCCTGGTTTCTACAACCACAGACAATGACTTTATTTTAAAAAATTGGATACTTTAACCATTAAATGGAAATTAACATGTTTTTGTCTTTAAAAAATTGAGGCTTTAAATTCCTTAGTAGAATAATCCTTGTAGTCAAATGTAAAAGATGGTGTAATGGTTAGCAATTCTGCAGAAAACCCTTCATTAAGACAAATTAGCTGGTGCATTCAGCAGCTAACTGGGTACACCCTAAGCTGTGTGATTAGAATGGAATAATTGGGTTTGGATTTGTGCCTTATGCTTTTCGAAAGGTTAGTAGCACATTAAAGATGAGCCCTTGGGTTGTCTCTGACTATGGTGATTGTAGTATGTACAAAGCAATGTGAATATACGTGTAATTCTATGTTATCCTGAACTCACAATAATACCTTGCTTGCTGATCCACCCGAGGGCAGTAAAGGTGCCTTTTACTATTTGATTTGATGAAGATACTTGGCTCATCTTTCGTGATATTAAATTTTAAAAAATTAATTATTCATTTTTCATTTTAAAAAAATTTTCTTTTTTCAGCTTTCATCCAATTTTTTTTTCATCTCTTTTTCGATTTTTTTCTTCATGCTTTCTTTTTATTTTCATTCTCACTCTCATTTTTCGTTTTTTCTCTACATTTTCCTTTTCTTTTTTTTGCTTTCAAACACTTTGTTTTGATTGAATAGTTTTAAATAGTGATTTTAAATTTCGTGATAGAGCACAAATACTTTTAGTGAGCACCAATTGTTATCTGACTA
Organism: Thysanoteuthis rhombus; assembly: GCA_963457665.1. Taxonomy (NCBI): domain Eukaryota; kingdom Metazoa; phylum Mollusca; class Cephalopoda; order Oegopsida; family Thysanoteuthidae; genus Thysanoteuthis; species Thysanoteuthis major. Next base: position 40,158,632 of record OY735231.1, on the reverse strand, counting down.
CAATTTGGTAAGCATGATCACTTTTCCACGACAGTCTTGAAAGGGTTCAGATCAGAACAATTTCTCGAGAAGAAAGGTTTCATTTTGCACCAATGGTTAAAATGATTACGGTTATGCACCCTCACTTCCCCCCCCCAAGTTCTCCTGTTTGCCTTTCAACAAATGCCGTCTTTCCCTTGCTATCTTTTTTCAGTTAGAGAAAACACAGACTCAATTGAAAAACTCCGAGCAGCAGTATAATTTGCTGCAAGAGAAATACCAAGAGGTGAGTCTAAGTTACTAATATTTAGTCACTTGCTTTTGTCTTGTTAGATTTGTGTCAGCACTGAATAGGTGTTAGGTAACCAGGTTGAGGGGTTTTCCCAACATTCCCCAGTTACTCAATTATTTGCATTGTTTGAAACTGTCAACCAAAACTGTCAACATAAGTTGCTTCAGTTTTTAAGTTGGTTTGGCTGCTGGTTATGTATGTAGAGGCCACACTAACAGTTTTCAACATTCACTATTTATTATTTTTATCTCTGGAAAAAATATTTTGTTTATCCAGAATTCCCTCCATAAGTAGGCTTCTTTGTATGTGTGTGTGTATATGAGGAGGCTATTTGCAATGCAAGTTTATGCTAAATTGGTCCCTTAGTTTGTGTCTGGCAGCATTCACCCTTGTTTTTTGAAAGTTTGAACTTTTTAGTGATCACTGCCCAACAAAGCAAGAGAAGTAACTTATGCATTGATCACCCCCTTTTTTCCAATTTTTTCAAGTTGATCACCCCCTAACATAGCCTGCTACCAAAAGATGTGGATCTCATTAAAGTTTCCATTAAGTGACTCTCCAGACCTGTATTTATAGCCTTTGAAATCAATTAAGCTTTAAGCAAATTAGCATACTTTGTTTTGAAATGTTAATTTATCATTTAGATATTAATTATAATATAAAAACCCGGTCATTTTTTTGTCTGTTTGTTGTGGTCATGCTAAAGCAAACAGACTGACTTACTGCTGTCTACTCCTGACCTTTCTGTCTATGTGTTTGCCCCACTTATAAGCCGCTGTTCTCCACCTTTGTGTTTTGTGTACGTCACACGATGCATTAAACTCGTTGAAAAACAATGAAAACTAAATTTTATATCTTTTTAAAAAAATTTTGTTACATTTTGATAAAACAGCTGTCACTTTGAAATTTATTACAACTTTGATTATTTTTTTCAATTAATAGTTAATTTTCATTCAAGATATTAATTTAACAAAAGGAAAACAAACTGCAATAACATTTTTTGGCTCAATGGGATCTTTTCATAAAGGATGTTTGTTCCTCCGACAATCTGTACAGCTTTTACCAATCGTATGTCACAAGGAACCATACTAATTTGAAATTACCAGTGGAATATTTCCCCCTCTGCCTAAAAAATGAATCACAATGACTTAGTTATTTTGTTCTGTCTCAAGATCCCCACTCTGTCAGTTTATCTCTCTGTCACCAAGACTTTACTAACCTACCTAGACACCCACCCACCCTGACTCTTTGGACAGTGATACAAGGTGATGTAGAATGACACATGACTTACTGAGATCAAAGGTACCAATCAACTTTAGTTGTCAGTTTCAAGGGAACAGCTGTTACAGAACCAGTAGGACAAAAAAAGGATGTCATTTTTACTAAAAAAAAATTGAAATGTAACCATATACTGACTCTGTCATACGCTCTCTCTTTATAAGTCTAACCAGGCTTTTCAACAATCGTCTATACATCATAATGCCATGGGCAAAATATGTGTCCATTTCATGATGGATTATTATTGTAAATTGGTAGCCTACCTCAAAACAAGTGAAAAGAGACAAGAATACCCTAACCACTGTTTGTTGTTTGGTCAGGTCAATGATCGTGACTACCATGATTCAGTGTTATAGGGCTGGGCAAACTCGTGGAATCAAGCTTTTTATAAAGAATCCTCACAATAAATACATTTATACTAAGATATATATTTGTATGATTTATCCATATATAAATAATCCCAAATGATTTTTACTACACTATCATTTTTATATAATTGTGATTGTCGACAACCATTTCAAATAAAAAAAGTTTACCATCGTTACAGCATGTGACAGTCAAATGATAGGGTATAAATTGAAATCTGAGAGTAATCCATGATTATCTAGATTTGGAGACAAATTTCAGATGACAAATAATGAACTTTATTGTAGTTGGTACATCTATTTTTATGAAGGAAATGCTAATAGTTATGTCAATATATTTTATCATTATTAGGAGGACAAAGTCACTCAATTTGCATGTCAGCAACAAATAGCATATTCATAGTTGTTTGGGTCAAAGTTCAAATTTATCGAGTGAATCAAAAAATTTTTTTTTTTTTTTCTAAATCCTGTAACTCAGTGCAGAATCATTGGGGCACTACAGATGATTTCATCATGGGTATGTCAAGGGTGAGTAGCCTGACTTAGCTACCCTTTGGAAATATCTGCTTAAGGCACATGTCTAAGAGTGAGCTTTAGCAAGCTAGTTCTACTGACCATTGCTTATTGAGTAAGTCTGATGATTCCCCATTCTATTATGGCCTAAGCTCATTGTCTATAATTTTAAGAAGAGTCAGTAATATGTTAACTTCTGTTCAGACTTTCTGAACTTTTCTTCTTACGGATATTAAATTTTACACCTGAAGAGGGCCGTAGAATGAATCGTCTAAAAGATCTTCTTGATCCTCTACTTCAGGTAAAATAAGATGTTTATCATTTATTTTTTGTTGCTTTGATGTATTCTGGTTTGTGAATCTGATAGGTCTATTTGAAATGGTAGATATGTTATTGAGAACAACCCCCTCCTTGCAAGCTTTCTTGACCTAATCCAAGTACAATTCTTTCAGTACGTTATCTTATTGGTCCTTTACTTTCTTATATAAGTTTTCATGTAGATTTTTGAAATTTCAGTTTGTGAGCTGGTATCTTAAATTGAGAAAAAATGATGTTTATGGACAACCTGAATGCTCTAGTAGTTTCCAAATATTCACTATTCAAGTAATCCTTGTAAATAATTGAATTTTTAAGGGAACCCCTTCAAAAGACAACTTTCCCTTCTATATATTGGATTTTGGCCTTGTTTATTGAATTATCCAAATGTATATAAACTCAAATAAAAAATACATACTCAGTTGGAAAAGCAAGAACGAAGCCTACTCAGGAAAAATGGACAAGTGAACGACTATTAACTGAACAGCATCCCTATCATCTAAATAACCAAAATGTTTTTAACTTAAAGATAATTGTTAAGAATAAGTATTCTGAATTTAGTTAAGAGTCATAATTTGTTAAAAAAACATTATGAACAATTATCACACAAAGTAAATAAGATATGAAGACATATGTTTAGATATGTGTAAATGTCACTTTGTTTTGAGAAATACAGAGAAAGATCGCACAGAACTCTAAGGTTCTGTCAAACACAGTTTTAATACTGCTGCTTTCTCTTAAGGTTATAGTTTCATTTTTACTTTCAAAGAAAAGTAACTCTGGCTAAATTTCACTCAATAAAAATCATAATTTGGAATCTTTTCTCAATAATGAAATTATTGTATAATAAATTCCTAAACAATAACTGAGTTGAAAATTTATTCAAAGTCCAATAGCAATCTTTGCTTGATGCATTCAACAATATCGACCAACTTTTATCTTGGAATACTCCTCTTTCAGAATCTCATAGTCATTTAGAAATTATATGATCTCTCCTAAAGCTAACATTTGTCATTTTTGTAATTAACTGATTTACACATGTAAATTGCGATCTCGATTACAATTTTTGTATCTTAAATTCAGTCATGATTATTATCAATTTTATTAAAGTTCTAAAAATCTTTTTTTAATTGAAAAAAACATCACCGTATTTACTTCTGTACAATGCAAAAAAGTTAATTAAAAAATCTCGGTCAAAATTGATGGGTACCAATGTACTCATTTGTAAAATTTTAAAAAAAGTCATAATGATATATTTCTGAATTTGAGATCGCATTGTACTTGTGTTAGTAGGTTAGATATAAAAATAACAAATGTTTTCTTGTTTAGAGGTGATCGGTCAAAATAGACCCAATCCTTGGATCAATTTTTAATGTCTGACTCACTACACTTTGCCAACCCTTGTTTAACAGACAATTCTAAAATATGATGAAACTATTTAAAGTAACCAGCTTTTAAGTAATCAATATTTGATTAACAAACAAAATGCAGTCGATTTATTTTCATACAATCAAAGTAATCTGTGTGCATGTATCATGATTACTCGACAGAGATGTAAAATTATTTTACATGACGATTAAGGCAGGCTACCCCACATTCCATAAAGTCCTGTCCCTTCCAAACAAGCCCCTCTGGAATGGAGCATTGCCCCTCGTCTGTATAACATGAGGAGTGCTGTTGAATTTGTTAAGTGTTTAAGTTTTGATTATATGATCTGTACAAGATATATAAAGATATGATTGATTTTAAAAATATTCTGATATCTATTCACGTCATCATCATAAAGAAGTGCAGATTATGTGTTTATCCGCATCATCCATTCTGATGAGGATGTAAAGATGTTGAAATATCTAGAAAATCTTCAACCATTCTTGTTTATTAATCAAAGATAGATGGCTGACAAATATTTTTCCAATGATTGTATTTTTTATAAATAGTCTGCTTGGATAGTGTAACGGCTAGCATGTCTGCCTCGCACACAGAAGGTCTTGGGTTGATTCCCAGTATCAGAATGTGGAAAACTCTTCATTTGGACCAATTTCCCTGTGCACTCAGCAGCTAATTGAGTACACTCTAAGTTGTGTGATTAGAGTAGAGGTATCTCTTCGGTTGACTTGCATCCTGCCAAGAGGGTGGTCATAAAAACTTGTAGGTATAAAGTTCTGGTCTCGATCAGACTTGTATCTTGCAAAGATCACTAAGCTGACTCATGCAACAGAAATCAGGACTTCATCCCTGGCCGTCATACCACATTGGGGGTTGTCTCTTATGAGATGTGATACTTTACCTTTACCTGGTCTAATTAAATGATGTCAATACTGAGGGACCACTGTTCGCCAGTCTAACGCTATTACAGCAGTGCTAAGGTACCATTTAATGTAACTAGATTAATAATCTTTGCTTAGAAAAATCACTAAAGGTTGAGCACCCATTTTGCGAGACTCTGGAAACCAAAATGTTCCAAAATCTGAAACTGTTTAAAAGCCAGAATTTGTTGTGTCTGAGCACGGAATAAAACTTTTTTTTTTAACATTACGAAAGAAACAACCATTTGATTAATGTGAGATAAACATACATCTAAATACCCAAGATTACCCCCTCACATTACTAGCCCCTATCCCCAATAAATCACATTATGTATATGTATAGATTCTGAAATCTGAAACTCTTCTGGTCCTGGCTAATTTGGATAACTTGTAGGAAAATTTGAGGCTCTTGCTAATTAATCAGCAAGCAACATTCAAAATGTACCCAACCCAATGAAGGAAAATATTTCTATGTTTATTTAAAATATTGAATGTGGAAAGTAGAATGTTGAATAAAATTGAAAAATCAAAAAAAAGTATCAGCCTTAAATATCAATTTTCTGATGTCTAGTTTATACGGTTAAACCAATGTTTGAAAGAGAGAGAGTGAGTGGCAATTAGTTGTTCACTAGGACCATTAACTCAGAGGTACCTGATTTTTTAAATTGAAAAAGAAAAAATTGTAATATATTTGAACCATAAAACAATACATATTTTCAGTAATTTAGTTCCCAACAACCTATATGATAATTTTCATTCTGATTGGTTCAGCCGTTTCAAAGTTAGATATTTATTTACATGTTGACATATGGCTATTTACATATAAAATGTATACAGTCAGATCACCATAACTCACCTTTTTTCAATTCCTGAGGTTTTGTACACATTATGGCCAAATTTCAGCAAAATCTTTCAAGATCAGAGGAATTTCCCGGATTATGTACAAAAACGTTTTTGCTAATAGAATATAAACGAACAATCAGATCGGCCATAATTCACCATTCCTCTGGTAAAATTTTTCCACAAGCATATGTACAAAATTTCATTGAAATATACTCGAGAAACAGGGAATAATGACTACAACATGGACAGATTATATTCCCCCATCAATTTTTGGGGGGTGGGGACAAAAAGTCTCAGTCAGTTTTAACTATCAATCTTCAGATATCTGCATTATATGGTTGAAGAAAAAATAGACTAGCATGTTGACATAGATAAAAAGTGTTTTTAGTTTTACTTCCATCTTTTACTGCTTGAAATTCTGTTTGTACCTTCAGTAAGAGAACAAATTTATTCCAGAGTTTATGGTGTTTTGTCCTCTTGGAAAGTACATTGGTTTTACTGAAATTTCTTAGGGAATTTTGACAATGCACTGATAATAGATAAAATTGGTTGAAATCAATTTAGGCATCTCAGAGATGTACTTGTACAAAAGTTGTTGCACCAAATCAGTTAAATACCCTAATTGGTGAAATTTACTTATTTTTTTGTGAGAAAAAAAAAAAGTGATTTCATTTTGATTACTTGAATGTAGTTATTTCATATCCTTGTTTTGATTGAATAAACTTTCGATCAAACTAAAACTACATATTTATTTATTAATTGTAAAATAAAGTTGAAATTTTGCCAGTTGGGCACCAATTTCACCAATTTGGTGTACTACATACATTGATTCTTCTAGGGAAGATATCTCCAATCATTTCCAACCATCTTGACTTTAAATCTTGCTTTTTGTTGGTACCATAGTCATGTGTTGATTCCTTTTAGGTAAATTCAGTTTATGAAGAAAAGTTTAAGGTAAGTTGGGTAACAGGTTTCCATCTTTATTTTCCATCTTTTTCTTTATTGCCTTTTGCATAACTAATGCATTTTGTGCCTCTAACAACTATGACTAATGCTTGCTTTCATATTTGGGGTTTCTTTGACTAACATCAGCATTTGCAGCAGCTGCAGCTTTGACTAACATAATCATTCACCTTTTTTTTTAATGAAAATTGACACTTTTTTTTAGTTATCACTGTCCAACAAAAGGTGAGAGAAGTAACTTGTACATTGGTTTGTGGAACTCTTCAATTCAGTTTCAAACTTAATTTTGCACTTAAACTGATACTGTTTCTATGAATTTTTTAGATGAGTTATCATTATTATTATCTCTATTATTGTTCGGACTATCCTCATCTTGGTTGTTTTCCATACATCGTTTCAGCCGTTGTACTCTACGGCTTTCATCAGGTATCATCTGGGAGGTGTGGGGGAAGTAACGAACCGAACCCTTTATTCAACTGACGGGGATATATAGACCGCACTCCCCTCTTAGCAGTAGTAGTATTTTCGAATTATTATTATCTCACACTTGGATTGAACCTAGAACCATTAGATTACTTGCAGTAATTCTGTCCGACTCTCTAACAACTACACCATGTGTCCATGATACCTGATGAAGGCCGTAGAGTACAATGGCCGAAACGTTGTATGGAAAACAACCAAGATGAGGATAGTTCGAACAATAATAGAGATATTAAGCTGATACATTAAACAACTGTAAACTCGATGAATTTCAATGTTTATTTTAGCAATTTGTACAAACTATTTTTAATAATATCAAATATTTGGAAGCTGTAATGGTTATATCATTTCCTATTTCAAGCTTTGTTCGACCTTCTATAACAATATATATGTGGAATAAGCCGTCAGAACCAGGGGTTTGGCTTATGTTTACATAGAGAGTTCCCTTAGGGGTCGATTTCTGTTCTCTGTCAATAGCCATGATTGCCTGATTCAAGAGTTATGACTATTAATAGGTTAAACCCTTACTATAATGAACACTGGCTCAATCAAACTCATTGATCCATCATAACTGACTTTGGAATTGATAAGTGAAGTTCGATAAATTCGGCAAATATGTGGACCATGAACTTTCAATACAATAACATTTTTGAGACCAAAATTTGAATCATCTGAAAGATTTTTTTGAGTGTGTGTGTGTGAGGAGGGTGTCACGTGCTACCTTGATTATTCTTTGACAGTTTGTGTCTTTTTTTCTTGCAAAATAAATATGAAGTTTTAATTGAGTTAAAATTTCATTTAGTCAAAACAAGGGGGCAGCAATCAAAATTTGGTAATCTTAGATAAGCTGCATAAATTAGGTTCCTATGTACACCTCCTATATTACAGCAGTGTGAATTATTTCAACCATGAAAAACTGTCTATTTGAACATTTTAACACAAATACATAAAAACTTTTCAATAGTTTTTAACTGACCCATTTGTTTTAGTATTTAGTTTGTTATAAGGAGGACTTGCTGTATTTTGATATTTTTCTTTGAGTGATGACTGATTTCGGTTCCAATGGCAGTGATTTTCAATAAAGAAGGCAGCCTCAATCACATTCTATTTTCATCTGCTTTACATGTTATAAAATTTGGATCAATCACATTTCCAAGAGTGTTGGTGTTTGGTACATTAGTAACTACAAACAGCAATTTAATGCTATTATCAACTAAGGCAAGTGTATGGCGGCCAAACACCTACCGGCATAGAGAATGGATTTGGCGAGGGGAGTTCAAACTCTACCTGGGACGGTTTGTGTCCATTTTGCACTAAGGCCCCTGAGAAAGACATGTTTACTATTCTTCCTTCAGTTATAAGTAAAATATAGTGAGTGATGTCACTTCAGATGATTGTTTTTTCTAAGTCAAATTCATAGATTGCAAACAGACCGAGTAAGTAATAACGTGATGGGTGAAGCCCAGGCTGGCTAAACTAAGGGTACTACTTACTTAACAACTCATCCAGTTTATGCATTTTAGGTTTCTTCTGTTTTCAAGTTGATCTGGCTGGCTATGTATGTATCATGCATACAGGGCGGACTAATGGAGCTGCAGGGCTGAGAGTTTATATATATGCTCCTTATGTCTATTAAAAACACTTTTTTTTTTCTGATCATCGCCTTCCTCCCCCCAATAGGTTTTTAGTGTGTGTGTGTGTGGGGGGGTCAGTTAGCAATGTGAATTCATGCTAAATTGATCCCTTAGTTTGTCTGGCAGAATAAATACCTTTTTTTTTTTTTCAAAATCAGACTTTTTTAGTGATCACTTTCCAACTAAAATTCATGGATCACTCTTTTTGTAATCGAGCACCCCCAATAATAGCATGCTGATAAAAGATGCTGATCACGTGACGTTTTCTATTGTGTGACTAACCAGACCTGTCATACTTGGGTTGGAGTGTGAAATACCCCCCTGATAGACATTAACCATGAGACCCTTCCCTTTTGGCTCTTTTGGCCGACAACTGTTGATACCCTTCACCCAACCAAGGGTATACAAGTATCCTGTGCTTCCAGAAAGTTTGCTTTACACCATTTTTCAACTCTCATACAAAAAGTGAAAATAGCATTTATCCTTTGTTTTGCAGCAAGCCCAATTGAAGAGGCAGCATGCACCCCTTTCCTCTTACACCCCCATCTCCTGTACCTCCCATCACCCCAAATTCCTATTACCCAGCCTAACATCACTACAATATTTTGAGTCTGGGAATGCTTCAAAATTTTCCCGTATAAATTAATGGTACTTGTCACTACGTGCCATTTTAGTTTTCCAAATTGATTGTTCATATTGATATTATACCAATTAATCAGGACTTTTACAATAGATCATTTTATATTTTTGCTTATAGAATAAATTCTAGAATTTTAGAAAACATTTTGATGTAAAGAATTTCATGGAAGAATAAATATGGTCCTAATAAATTCTATTTATGACATCACTGAGGTTTTCCTATGGAAAACGTCTAAAATCGAGTAAAGAAACATCTAAATTTTGGAGAATCTTGATGTTATAAATAATTCGTCAAAATAAGGCTCAACAGAAATGAAATTTTTGTGTAGTCGAGTACTAATGCTAATTTTCAAGTCTGTAAACAAAACTGTATGGCCAAGAGTACTGGACCACACTAACACACACATATAAAGATGAATAGAGAATGAATCGAAGAAAAAAACATTTTTAGAAGGGGTCCAGTCTACTACTGATTCCAATTTCCAATTCTATAGACAAAACAGTCTGGACAGGAGTGCTGGAACACACAAACGCATAAACTTTGGTGGCTACAATTGTTCAATAATGATTTTCTTTTTGTCCCCCATCCCCACTTATTTCTTTATAGGATTGTACTACTAATTCTGCATGTGAGGGACATTGAGGTAATGTATTTTTACTGTACAAACAATAATCAATATTTGAGGTGAAAAGTTAATTGGATTGAAAATATATTCTGATTTGATCCCCTAGGAAACATGTATCTCAAAGCTTCTATGACTGCTGGAATATACATGTGCTCTTCTTGCCCTGCTTTGAAATGTGGTATTACTTCTTGTCAAATCAAACACCTGTTGCAAAGCACCAAACTGGATACCTGTAGCACTGATACCATTAAGTACATACAGTAGGGGGTTAGTACTCGTCTAAAGGTCTTTTCCATCCTGAGTTAATTTCTCATCTAAAAATTCCATTCAAGTCTGTTGATATATTGCGAAGGATCTGAGATATCCTGGATCCATGGATCTTTGTAAGATCTTTGGATAGAAATAAAGAAAAGATTCAACTTTGTAAGATTTGTATTTGATCTATGGCACGTGTTTGCAATAAACTTGAGATATTCGTGAAGTCTCTGCGAGGTGGAGTTTCAATGATATTTTCCAGGTCCATTATCAGGTTTTCCAGTCTCCTCTGGTTTAGATTTAAAACCACCTTTGACTATCTATCTCAGAAATAAGTACCAACATGATTGAAGTTTCTTTCACTGCTGTTCTTATGGTCACCAACTTTGAATAGCATAGGTTAACCTTGGTCTAACACAGAACTCTCTCTAATAGCTGCAAAGAAGGAAAAGGCCATGTAGACAAAAATGTACTTGTGTAAAAACTGTGTCCTGGCAAAAAGGTAAAGAACAAACATTTTGAATTCCATTTCTCCATATGGATGGAAAAGAGAGTGACTCCTTGTTTTCAGAGCATGAAACGGAGCAGAACATGAGATGCAAAATATGTGGATGGCAAGAAATACATGGAACGCAGCTCAATCCTTGGTTGGTATCTGGGGTTCATCTTCCATCAATATCTCCTGTTTGTCTGCCGATCTTATCTTTTCCACCCAAATGAATAGCTCTGTTTCCCTTTGTCCTGTCTGGCTCAATCAAGTTAAAATTTCCTATTCTTGCTTAATTGAGACCATTTATTAAGATTCCAACATTATCCAATGCCTCCCATGCCGTATCTTATAGCTATGAGCTCTAGAATATTTTAGACTTTTGTTCATCATTCATTATTTTGCTTTGAAACAATACTTGTTCAAAGTAACTAATGCAGAAAAGTGACTATTAAATGTAGGACAGGGGTCTCAAAAGTATATGAAAGGGCCATTACGTTTTGCGGAAGAGGCTCAGCAGGCCAAAATTAAGACAGGAAGGAGGTTCATAATTTACAACAATGATAGAATTGTATTACAATACAGCTAGAGCTACATATTTTCATTCAGATGTTTTCCATTCACAATTCTAATAATTTATGGTTCAGTCATGAATGATTTAACGGAAACGTTTTTAGAAGTTTGTAATGATCTGCAAAAAACTGCATCATAGAAAAATGCTGTCAGTATAAAGTATAAACCAAATGTTGAATATTTTTGAAATCATAAATACATTTTGACCAAAAGTGATATGTCAATAAAAAACATTGGAAATTTTTTATCTATTAATCAATCTTATCATTATAATCTTTGTGTTATTGAAAGGAAGAAAAAAATTATCCACTGAAAAATATTTATGCATACAATATAATTTTATTTGATGCTGCTGACTGTTTTTGTTTTTTTTAAAATTGGCTCTGAAATGGAAAATAAGAAATGCAGAAAAAATATTTCCTGTTTGGAAAATTTTGGGAGACCAAAAGGGTTTGCATGAGAATCAGTAAATATTTTTGATTTAGCACATTCATGCCCCTCTGGTACCCCTTAGCCCTACTAATAGCTTGAGATAACTGTAATAGGCTGCTATTTATCTATCAAAATGAATGTGTACATGATGGTATATGAAGTTTGTAAATCAGTACAAAAAGAGGATGAAAATTAAAATAGAAAAATTGAAATTTTTTTACTGAATTCAGATTCACACTTGATGCTAAAAAAGAATTCTTATTACCTTCATTCAATCACAGTCAGTTCATGTTGAAGTTGATTTTTGGCAACATTTTGCTGTAACCAGAGATCCTATGTTTGGCTTCAAATCACGTAAATTAGTTATCCTCAACACAGATTGTAAATGTTTATCAGTTAGTGTCGGGCACAATGGAGATTTATTCATTCTTCATTGTTAGAGACTCCTTTTGAAGAGCATCTTTGGCTTTTCTGGAATCAATTCTGGATAAGATAGACAAAATAGAACCTGAAAAAATAAAAGATATATGATTGGGCTTTTAGGAAAGAAAATGTGTTTATGTTGTTAGGAAAGAAAATGTGTTTATGTTGTTAGGAAAGAAAATGTGTTTATGTTGTTAGGAAAGAAAATGTGTTTATGTTGTTAGGAAAGAAAATGTGTTTATGTTGTTAGGAAAGAAAATGTGTTTATGTTGTTAGGAAAGAAAATGTGTTTATGTTGTTAGGAAAGAAAATGTGTTTATGTTGTTAGGAAAGAAAATGTGTTAGGATTGGTAGGAAAGAAAATGTGTTTATGTTGTTAGGAAAGAAAATGTGTTTATGTTGTTAGGAAAGAAAATGTGTTTATGTTGTTAGGAAAGAAAATGTGTTTATGTTGTTAGGAAAGAAAATGTGTTTATGTTGTTAGGAAAGAAAATGTGTTTATGTTGTTAGGAAAGAAAATGTGTTTATGTTGTTAGGAAAGAAAATGTGTTTATGTTGTTAGGAAAGAAAATGTGTTTATGTTGTTAGGAAAGAAAATGTGTTTATGTTGTTAGGAAAGAAAATGTGTTTATGTTGTTAGGAAAGAAAATGTGTTTATGTTGTTAGGAAAGAAAATGTGTTTATGTTGTTAGGAAAGAAAATGTGTTTATGTTGTTAGGAAAGAAAATGTGTTTATGTTGTTAGGAAAGAAAATGTGTTTATGTTGTTAGGAAAGAAAATGTGTTTATGTTGTTAGGAAAGAAAATGTGTTTATGTTGTTAGGAAAGAAAATGTGTTTATGTTGTTAGGAAAGAAAATGTGTTTATGTTGTTAGGAAAGAAAATGTGTTAGGATTGGTAGGAAATTGAATATATTAGGATTGGTAGGAGAGAAAATGTTTGAGTTATTAGGAAATAAAAACACGATGTAGTCAATGTATCCTCCAGTTCCAGAAATTGCACAATTTTTTGATAAGTGGGAGTTGCCTCCAAATGTTATATTCAATATCCCAATTTCAAACTCTTGAAATATTCTGTTGACCATTCTTAGCAGTTTCAAGTTGCGAGCATTTATTGCTTTGGAGTTGGAGTGCAATAAGCATTTTATTATTTATATGGATTATAATTCACTGGTTGATGGTAAGTATAAAAAAAATGATTCTTGAAGCTCAGCATTCGTTTATTCACATCTTTATTTTAGGGATATAATTATGTTCTTGTTGTTTTGGGTTTTTTTCAGGTTGAGCTAGCAAAAAACCAAGAAATAATCAAACAAAGAGATGATGAGATTGCTGTCTTACGGGAAGACCTTAAGGAGTTGAAGAAAAGACTTATTAAATTAATACGGTAAGTAATATAGCACACACTAAAGCCTGACTAAATAGTTATTGTACGCTAATGTTTCCTAAATTATAGAAGATATTTATGAACTAAAATGATGCTGGACAGACTAAATGCAAAAATCAAAAAAGTTGGTCTTCACAGGAACTTCAGTGAAACAAATGTCATTTACAACGAATATGTTGAAGTCAAAGATGCAACAATCAAAATTGAAAATGCAGAACAGGAGAAAGTACTCCAGTACATTTACCTAGGACAAAGAATCTCCATGAAATCCTTAAAAGAAGAAATCAAGCAAAGAATCACTTTTAGATGGCAAGCTTTCAGCAGGGTTAACTCAACATTTGAGGACAAGAAAATTCCGCTTGTGCTAAAAAAGAAGGGTATACAACCAATGCATCCTCCAGATAGTCACTTATGGAGCTGAAACAGGGAGCCTGACCAAGAGACTTGCTCTTAAACTGAGAGCCATGCAACGTGCACAAGAGAGAATCATGCTCAACCTTATATGGACAGTATATTAGAGAATAGATAAGAGTCTGAGATATTGAATCCATTAGAAAACTCAAATGGCAATGTGCTGGTCATGTTGCAAGAATGGCAGACAACCGATAGACGTCTTAGCTCACATGGACCCCCAGAGATCATATATGAAACTGAGACTGGTAGAATACAAGATGGAGAGACAAACTAGATAAGTTCAGATAGTACTGGCTCCATAATGCCCATGGTAGAGAAGTCTGGCGAATCTTGGGGAAGGTCAATGTCCAACAATGGACACTGAATGAGGAGTTGAACTCTCCCAGTTTGAATTTAAATTTGGTTTTTGCTAAATTGGTCCCATTGTTTGTGTTCAGCAGTGTTTATACTTGTTTTTTTTTTTTAATTTGGACTCTCTGAGTGATGTCTGCCTAACAAAAGATGAAAAAAGTAATTTATTCATTGATCATATTTTTTTCCAAATTTTTAATTGCTCACTTACAAGACATGCTGTCGTAAGACGGTCATGTGACAGTTGCTACTGAGTGACTAACCAGACCTGGTTAGGTATTGTAATGAATGAGATAAATCGAAAGATTTTGTCATACTTAGTCACTAAATTACTACATCAACCCCAGAAACAGTAAAGATGGTTCTGTGATCATCAAATAGAGAAATTTCACCTGACATTGATTGATTATGATTCCTTTCTTTTCTTGCAATCTTTTGTTTCCAGAGAAAAAGACACTTTGTGGAAACAGACGGACAAATTGGTTTACTCTCAGAAGATGGAAGCAATGAAGAAGTGGATGGATAATAATGAAGTCAACAATTGTCTTGGTTGTAAATCTGCCTTTTCATTTACTCTGAGGAAGGTAAGTACTTCATGGGTGGGCTAATCAAATTCTGTCTCCCATAGCATTTACCATGTTTCTTTGTATACAACACGATTACTGTATAAGACCAGTTCTGGATATGGTGGATAATAGGTTTGAAATATCTGTACTCCACATAAATGAATCACTGTTGCACATGCGTCTTCTAGAACTAATTATCTAAAATATTTCATTAAAAAAATATCTTCGACTGAAATTGTCTAAAAAAAAAAATTATCCAAATGACGATGAAGACCCAAAAAAGCACTTTCAAAAAAGATTTTTAATTGTGACTGAGTGGTTTCCTGATGTAAATTTCCTAGGTTGTAGCCCCCAAAATGTGTCCAGGAATGCCCAGAGACACATAGATGCGCATAGCATAGAGAATCTTTAGCCCGCTTAATTAGTTAATTGGCCATCTATAGGGCTATATCTTCAGCAGAAAGGTCTTACATCTTCAGCATTGGTAGAGCAGTTGATGGTTATGTAAAATAAAACACAAACACCCAGGAAGTTGTACATATTTAAAATAGATTAAAATTTTAAAAATTGATAAAAATAAATTTAGTGTTAGTTCTTTATGAAGTAAAGTTGTTCATAACCATTAGTTTAATAACAATGACTGTAAATTGTCCGAAATTTTGTATCCTTTGCAAAAGTAAATCTGAATATATTTTCTATTGTTCACTTTTAAGCACCATTGTCGTCTTTGTGGAGGCATCTTCTGCCATAACTGCAGTAACCATTGGGTGATGACCACACATAGCAGGTGAGTAACAAGTTGGTTTTTTGTATATTTTTTGTATTAGAAACTGTCAACATAGATTTCTGCAGTTTTCAAGTAGGTCTGGCTGGCTGGCTGGCTCTGTACGTATATATGATGTATACAGGCCACACCAATGCAGTTAGAGGGATGAAAGTTTAAACATTTACTTCTTATTATATCTAGAAAAAACTTTTTTGGTTTGTTTTATGTAAATTCACTCTCTTGATAAGTTTTTAGTGTGTGTGAGCTAGAGGGCTGAAAATTTAAACATTCACTCCTTACTATGTCTAGAAATAATGTTTTTTTTGTTTGAAAATCCCCCCCACTAAATAGGTTTTGAGTGATGGGTTTGATTTGCAATGTAAGCTTATGCTAAATTGAACCCTTAGTTAGTGTCCAGCCGCATTCACATTTGTTCTTTTGAAAATTCAGACGTTTTTAGTGATCACTAGCCAAGAAAAGGCAAGAGAAATAACTTTTTATCTTTATGATAATTGATGCAACTTAGCTACCTACAAAACTGGTTTAGATACTGTTGCTGGGTTTAGGTTATTCTATGTTCTGACATTTATCTATGTATCTAACTGCCCGTAGTGGAAAGTTGAAATTTTGCACATTCACTCCCCTCAACGAGTAGGGAGAATGATTTTCTTTTTAAATTCTACTGCAAAATGGTTTTAATCGGGGTGGGGAGTCAATTTTCAATGTAAGTTAATACTAAATTGGTTCCTCAGTGTAAGTCACCCCTCGTTTTTTTTTTTGATTTTTGATATCTTAATGCCCAACAAAAGCCAAGAGATGTATCCTATATATCAATCACTCCTTTTTCCATTTTTTTAATTAATCTCCCCCAACACAGCATGCTGCCAAAAGACACTGGTCTCATGACTGTTTCTATCAAGTGTTTAACTTGACCTGTTCAGTGTAAGTCACTGTAAGTCAAGTTTTTTTTTAAATTTTTGATATTTTAATGCCCAACAAAAGTCAAGAGATATAACCTATATATTAATCACTTCTTTTTCCATTTTTTTGATTGATCTCCCCCAACACAGCATGCTGCCAAAAGTCACTGATGTTTATTTATTGCAGCAAGAAGTCCCGTGCCTGTGACAGATGCTACCAAGAACAAAAAGACCGTGCTGATGACAGCTCAAGCTCCATTTTATGTGTTGAAAGTGAAGAGGAAGACAAAGAATTGTCTGAAAGTTCTTCTCAAAGACGTAGCACTAAGTGGAGTGAATCGGCCAGTGATGTATCTGATGTATTAGGTAAGAATTCCAGGAACATTCTATGTAAGAGTTTGAGATCAGTATCCAACAATTACTTCATCTATATTGTAGCTATCAGTCCATACAGGTTCAGATGATTTTTTCTTTTAAATCTTCCTAAAATTTTACAACATAGAAATTTCGAAATTCTCATAAATGTATGGTAGCCCAGTGTATTGAATTGATGGATTGATGAATTTTCATTTTATGGATGTTTAAACCTCATTCAACATCCCACTTCATAAACTGTCAACACCTAGCAAGCTTTTTTAGGTTTGAGAAAACTTACCAAATCAAATAGTTTGTTTTTATAATGATATATGTGTAAAAATTATTCTGTATATGAAAATTCATGATAAATATTGTTTGTATTTTAGGCTCTCAGAACACACTGACAGGTATTCTGTTTTTTGAAAGACTTGAAAAAACTAATCACTTGATTGGTTTGGATTTGATCTGTTGTAGCCAAGAAGTTAAAATGGAGAGTTATGTCCCTTTATCCCATCCCATCCTGTGCAGAGTTTGATTTATGATAGACCATCTGTCCCTGTCTCTGGTAGCTCTCAGGGATTCTCTGAAACTCAGCCTACCCACACTCATATTGTCTTCCTACTGCTTTCTTTGTCTGCCTCTCTTTCTGATCTCTGTTACTGTGTCGCACAGAGAGGGTCTGACCATTTCTGATTCTACTTCTTGACAGATGTCATCTTAGGGCCTTGGCTTGCTTTCTTCTTTGAAGCTCTGGGCCTCTTGATCTTTTTTAAAAATAATTTCAGATGGTCCAATTTTTTATTTGTTTTATTTTATGAAATCTCGTTAATCATTATTGATTTTTTTTGCTACCATTTACCTTCATCTTAATTGTTGTTGCTTCTCATCGCAACTAAATTCAGGCCTGTTTTCCTTCAGCGGTGAGTATATAAATCAACAGCATAGATCGGATCTCATTATTCTTTATTTTAATCTGTGCTATCAATTTATCTACTCACCCCTGACGGGAACTCAGCCTGAGTTTAGTTGTTATAAAAAGTAAGAATAATTAAAATGGAGGTAAATAGTAGCAAAAAATAATGATTTCAGATAGGTCCCAAACTGATAGATTGGATGACATTATCTAAAGGTATATTTTACTGATAGAGAATATGAATTATTTTGCTTAATTTGCACTTCTTGAGTACAAGGGTATTCAACTAACTTGCATGCTTTTTTTAAATTTATTTTTAACTAACAATTCAAAACTATTAACAGTAATAAATTATGTACAGATTTTTTTGACTGTTGTCTTCATCTTGGTTCATCTTTTGAAATGTTTTGGCTGTTGTACCCTATGGCCTTCAGGTGGGTGTTGTAAATAGGGAGGGTTTGGAACGCTGAGATGATGAGGACAACTTTCTGGAAGAATCTATACATAATGACAATCATTCATCGAAAAAATCCAGAGAAAAAATAATATATCAGTCATGCGTTTTCAAAATAATTCTTTATATCTGGGAATTTCCGAGGATATCTTTGCAATTTAAGTATAGGATGTAGAGAAATTTACGTATTGCAATGAGGGTGAAAAAAATTATAAAGTTTTTGATGAAGTCATATCAGAAACTGTAAACCCAAACTGTCAGCATAGGTTTCTTCAGTTTTCCGGTCAGTGCGGCTTGTTATGTATATATGAGGCATACAGCCTGTACCAATGGAGCCTAGAGTGCTGACAATTTAAACATTTACTCCATACTATGCCTGGAAAAAAACTTCTTTTTTTTTTTTTTTTGTTTGAAAATTTCCCCACTTAATAGGTTTTTAGTGGTGGGTTTGATTTACAATGTAAGTTTATGCTAAATTGACTGCTCAGTTTGTACCCTCTTGTTTTTTGAAAATTCAGACTTTACTGATTGCTGCTCAACAAAAGATGAGATGAGTAACTTATTCATTGATCACCCCGTTCTTCAACAGTTTTAATGGATCACTCCTGACACAGAAATCTGTTAGAAGACCTGGGTCACAAGTCTGTTTTCATTGAGTGACTAACCAGATCTGTCCATTTATTAATTACTATATGCTTCATAGTCATTTTCACTGTATGCTTTATAGTGCAGACTAGGCTCCTTAGCCTTGGTTGGTAACCAGTCTAAGAGACAATCAACTCTTATTCCAAACCAGAACTTAAGCCGGTGATGATGTCTCATCGTAACACTGGAAACAAATAACCTTGGAAGCTGAGAGAAGCTATCCTCATTTTTTTGTTTCAAGACAAAATATTTTCATGGATTCAAGTTTGATGAATCGGGAGGATTCGAGACAATCTTATCTTTGGTTCAAAACCATCGAACTAAACTGTTAACATTGGTTTTCCCTGTGTTCAAGTTAGTCTGGCTGGCTATATATGTATCACACACAGAGGCTGCACCAGTGGAGCTAGGGGACTGAAAATTTCAACATTTATTTATTACATCAACAGAAAAAACTTTTTTTTAACACCCCCCCCCCCCATAGGTTGGTGGTGGTGGTTTTGGTGTGTCAGTTTGCTATGTAAGTTCATGTTAAATATTTTGTGTGCACCTGTTTTTTTGAAAATCCAGACTTTTTAGTAATTACTACCCAACAAAAGGCGACTGAATGAACTTATTCATTGATCACCCCCTTCTTCCAATGTTTTAATTGATCACTCCCAACTCAGCATGCTGTCTAAAGATGGTCACATGACAGTTTCTATTGAATGACTAACAAAATTTGTTTCACTTTGGATTCACCACTTCTATTTAGCTGTTGCGAATTTTTGAGGTCTGCGTTTTTTATTGTGAGTTTGCAATTCTGAGATGAGCATCTTGTATAAAAAAGACAATTATTAGACTACTTAAATCATGTGCATTTTTTGATCCATTGTACATTTGTGACTGATTTACCAGTTGATCTCTCCAATGTCTAATTATTGTAGTATCAATGAACTGATAATAGCATGTACCTTAACCCATGATACCAGTCTACCAGTACTATCCTCTAGTGTCTAATGACCGTTTAACAGATAATAGTATGTATTTCCACCTATAGTACTGGTTTACCAGTATAAGACTGCAGTGTCTAATCACAATAGTACTGGTAGATACTTGAACGTTAATTTTAGAGTAGGTAGAATAACTCAAAACATAGTATCCAGCATAGTTCTGCTCAATTCCTTTGGGAATAGGGTAAATATTGTTGTTTTTGCTAATATTGAGCTTGTTGGATTGGAAGTAGTGTTTAAATAGTAACCGTATACTGTATTTATAGCTACCGACCTGCTACTGTAGGCAGTACTATCTGGTTACTAATTAGCATATATGACATCTCTCTTTTTCAAAGTGAGAAAAAGCTTTCAGCAATATTAGATATTCAAATTGAGTTTTTTTTTTCCGTTTGTATATCCCAAAATTTACAGATCTTTCATATCTGTCTTATGACATACAAGTCTTCCGTTGTTCTCACTTTTTCCTTCAAACAAGCTGGGCATTTCTTTTTCTCTTTTTTCTTTCTAAGCAAGTTTGCTGTTAAGTTTTTTCTCTTCTCTGCATCGAAGTTTAGTTCTTTTCTTCCTAAATATCTTTTCATCCAAGGAACAGGTCTGTCATCATATTTGACGTTTTCTTTCTTTTCCTAGGTACCTCCTCCTTTGTTGTTGACACTCCAAGTTATTTTCGTGTTCATTTCTGACTTACTCTTGTGAGACTTTGTCTTCAACTGACTTTTCTTCTTCTATAGGCTCTATCTCCCTTTTCACTCGCTGAAACGGATTTACAGGTCTTTCCCCCAACTTTCTTTCCTTCTGCTTTTTTTAAGTACGTTCCTCTTTGCTTGTATTTAGCCTCTATTGCTTTGACTTTTGAGGTGATTTTATCAAGCCTGTCTCTCCGATTGGAGAATTTATTCTCCAGTTCCCCCACTGAAACTTGGATTTAACATTGTACCAGGTATATTTTCCTTGCAGTTTTTGCCGCTGCTTTTTTAAATCCATGGCCCTTTTGTGCTTTGCTCTTCCCAAGGGTCCCCCACTCACTGCCACATTGTCCGGGAATAAAGTCTCCCTCTACGTCTTGTACTGACTTGGACAATCTACAGACTTGCTTCAAGTGTCCTTTTTTGCCACAAGCAGAGCATTTTTCATACTTGGCTGGGTATTGCGCATATTGGTGAAGAGTATCAAATTCACATCTGCAACAAATGTTTTTACCTTTTTTCTCTTTAAATTTTTTCTTGCCATCCTATTTATGGAGTTCTCTTCCTGGCTTTTTCCCTGAAGGTTGGTTTGTTGTTGACAGACCACTTCAGTCTGTTTTACCATTTCAATGTCCGCATATTGGTGAAGAGTGTCAAATTCACATCTGCAACAAATGTTTTTACCTTTTTTCTCTTGCCATCCTATTTATGGAGTTCTCTTCCTGGCTTTCTCCCTGAAGGTTGGTTTGTTGTTGACAGACCACTTCAGTCTGTTTTACCATTTCAATGTCCATCTCCAATGTGAGGTCCTTATCCAACTGCTTACGTTCTGACAGATCCACTACCAACATGTTCTTTATGAGTTCCTCTCTCAGGGCTCAATATTCTGCAAACGTGTAAACTGCAGTTTGGAACAGATCTACAGATTCCCCCATTCTTTGCCGTCTCAAATTGAAACAAGCTCTCTCGTAAATCATCTTTTTCTTCCAAATGAAGGAACCAGTGAACCCAATCCTTACTGTTTTGTTATCTTCCTGATGGTCAGCCACTTAATGCTTATGCTTCTCATACAGTACACCAAAGAATTGACTTGGTTCACTTGACCTGTCAAATGGAGGCTACTGGTTTGGCTGAAACTCTCAAATCTTTTAATCCATCTTTCCCACAATTGTGGTTGGGAAAATTCAAACTTTTTCTGCGTATTGAAAGTTGAATGGCTTTATTTATTCATTTTTTTTGGACATTTTTTTCTCTTTTAGCTGACATCTTTTCCCTGATTGTCTTCTTGGTGGAAATGAAAGAAGTTTTTTTTTCTCTCTCCAACAAATTCTTTTATCCATTTGTTTTTACCAGATCTCCTTCTTGACACCATGTCATATTTGCTAACATTTGAGTTACAATGTTCACCGCATGGAGGCTAGAAAGCTGGGTTTAAACAATAGCCATGTCTTGTATTTATAGCTACCATTTGCTACTGTAGGCAATTCTATCTGGTTTCTGATTAGCATATGTAACACCGTTTTTTTCATATTTTTGTGAATAATTTGAAACATTTTGTGTCTGGTAAAGATGGATTGAAATGCTGTTTAGGAGTAAAAAGGAGGCTGGTGAGCTTCATGAGTACAAAATAGTACTTCCATCATGCATTATACTCTTGGAAATGCAAGTCATTTTCTGAGTATTAGATTGTAACCTATTTTTAAAAAAACTAGAAAGCACTCGGAGAAAGTTGTGTTAATGAAAAAAAAAAGCAACTAACAAATCAAGATGAAGATGAAAAGTCGTCATTGAAATTTAAAATAATGATGGTATGTATTTATTTGGACTGATTGATGGCTTGAACATTTATGATTATCATTTATGCTGTCAATCGAATCTTACTTTAGGTAAGATTCTCTGCAACTAGGATGTACCTCCCCCCCCCTCTAACCCTCCCAACTGAAAATCTCTAAACCCCTTGTATCCAATTTGCAAAGGTAGTAAAAGGAAATAATGGTTTATGGAAAATTCTCAGCTCTCTATATATGACACAAGGTTTATTTTGAGTTTTATCCTTTCCGTTGTCAAATAGGGCATTTATTAACCTCAAAACAAGTCTGGCATAAGGTTATAAATCCACTCAAGCAATTTCATTTTTAGCAGTCCGTGTGACAGTTGTGATAAGATATCTTATATCATATTATATTATATCGCATGAACCTAATTTGTACACTTGTCTGTTAGTTTAGTGTATGCTGCTTCCTTCAAATTTGACTTCAAGTGCCTGAAAAACTCTTGGATCGGTAATGACACTTCGCAAAATTATATAGCTGAAGCTATGTTTTTATCTACGATAGAAATTGATAATTTTATGAAATCCAAAATGCTTTTCATTCAGACCACATCTGAACTGGTTCATAAGAAAGAAAGGATAGAGAGAATGGACTTTTCTTTTTTGCATCACACTGTCATATTATTCCTTTTTTAGATCAATTCCCAAGATTAAAAATAGTACAAGAAAGAGAGAAAAGCAACTACAGTGTTTTTAACTAATGTATACACTTCATAATTATATTTATTACTTTTTTTATTTCCAAATGAATTATATCGCATTTCAGACGATATTTTTCCTTTTATTTTTAATGCTATGATTATTTATTTTTGTTTTGGATGTTTTAATGGGGATCAATCTGAAAAATCAGTTGGAAACAAATAGTTCTATTACAAAAACGATTGTTAGAAAATGCTGTCAAAAATTCTATATACAACGTCACAGGTTTTGAACTGTCTCTTCTCCCTCTTGTTTGTCTCCTAAAACACAACGTTAAATAAGTGACATATTTTCCAGATCACAATGATGACTTGGATAGTTTGTTACGTTACCAAAGCTCGGATGTCGGCCAGTCATCCATCACTTCCAATGATGTCAGCAAGTCGGAATATTTTGAAAACTCAACAGAAGAAAAGTAAGTATTTTATTGATGTATGCAAAGAAAATCTGGCAATCTTTCATTGATTGTTGCTAGCTGGATCAACCATTGACAAAATCAGATATGGTTGGGCAGAAGTGATTAAAAAGGTCTATACCCAAATATTTACAAAAAATATTGAGTCATTCAATTGAAGTTTTACAAATGGGATTAAAGGAAATGAAATATTAAGGACAGGTACACCATTTGATTAGTTATTAATACATAGTTATTGAACGGTTATATCTACCTATCCCTTTTATATATGAGTGTTTATGTTCCAGTGCTCTTTGTCGACAGACTTGAAGATTGACATCAGTACTCCACTAGACACCATCAAAAAATATTTATTTTCATCTTTAGAAAAGAAGCTTCTGATTCGTTTCAGGGCGCTATTTTAACGAGTTCATTAATGAGATCTTCATTCTCCAGAATCTGGATGTTTTTAGTTGCTTTTCTTTTATCCTATTTTTTATGCTTTCCAGTAGAAATTTTTTTACATGACTTCAATTTTTTTACTCTCCAGATCTTCAATTATTGACTGATAGTGAGCTTAAATACATTCTTATACTATTAATCAACTCCCAGCAAAAAAAAACAAAAAAAAAAACAAGAGAAGAAAATGAAGCAAAAAATAACAAAAGATTAATTCGATGAATAAACTGAAATGAAAGATTTTCTTTTTTTCTTCAACATGGATAAATTCTTCTATTTCTTCCTTTTCTTTTTTTTTTCTATCAAATCCAAGTTTTGCAAGAATTCAGAATTACTGTGTTTTTAATCTAAATATCATGTTATTCTTTTATTGAGTTTTGAAATATACCTAATTTAATTTGATAATTAAATTTTCAAATATCTTATGTAGATAAATATAACAAGTGGTGTAATTCTATTTCTAATACATAAATTATTCCTTATAAATTTAGGTGTGTTTAGACTTTGAGGTTTTAATCATTTTGCCCTACCATATATGATTTTCAGTTGATCTAGCTGGCGATGATTAATGAAAGATTGACAAAAATCTCAAGAGATATTATAGCCTATACATTCTGGAACATTCAGCTGGAAAAGAATCACTGTGTTAGAAAATCTACAGGTTGAACCTCACTAGTCTGGCAACTTTGATGGTGCCGGATGGTGATATGAATCCAGCAGTCATATTTCTGTGGGAAATTGCCATCTGAGGCTTAAAAAAAGCTGAAACTTGTATAAAAGATCCTCTAGATATTACTTGTAGAATAATTATGCAAATTTACTATGTTCTAAGCCAAATGTTATGTCCAGTTGCACTGACTCAAACCAAATTTTCCCAAATCAAAAAAATTGCAATTTAAATCGAATCATCACAATCACCGACCGATCAAATAAGCCAAGTTGCAAAGTTTTCTTTACTTTTCTCTCGTTTTCTTGTTTCATTGTGTCAGTACTACCAGAGATACCATTTAGCCTAGAACCTTGAAATTTGCATGAGTACTTACTACACATCTTTTAAAAACGTTTTTTTTTTTTTTTTTTTTTTTCAATTTTTGAAACATTAGTAAATGACTCAATTTCTTTTCATGGATCAGAGAAATAATCTGAACCTTTTTTCAATTGCTATTTGTAGTGTAAAAAGTGTTGAAGAAGCAGCCGCAGCGGCTCCATGTGAAACCCCTGAATCAAAACCCACAACAGAAGAAGAGATACCTCAAAACAAGGAAGTGGCCATTGCTAAGAGCTGCCCAAAGAATTCCCCTGTAGATTTTGCAGTCATTAGCGATGATGAGATTGCCAAAATGAGGACTGAGAAAACAGAGAGTGACAGTGAGCTGTGAGTTGTGTTATCTATTAAAGCGCAGGTTGCAAGTGATAAGAATTTTAGAAATTGATTTATACTATAGAAGTATCCATTCCAAAGGTGCATGTTTTGAAGGGACCAGACTTTATGATGTGTAGTGTAGCCTGCTGTGATTGTCTTCTAAAATGATTTTCTGTCCATCATACAAATGGTCTAAACAACTTCAATGAAAGCCAGTTGTCGAGTAATCACAGTGCATTAGATTACTTAAGAACCGCTGATCCAGACAACTTCAAACTCAACACTGCAATGCCTGGTGTGCTGATTGATATTTATCGCAAATATTTGTACAATGACAAGTTGTCGAATTATCTTGGTGCACACAGAGATTTCTTCGATTATTAATTATCATTTAATTATCAATCGATATTTTTTTGAATTGGTTGTAGCTGTAGTGATATAGGGACAAATATATCCCTGTTTTTTATTCAAAATCGCGACAAGGAAATCTTTAATGAGTCAATGATTTTAGTCCCTGGTGGAAGAAAAGCTATAGATGTCTGTCATTGTTGCCATTACCGCCATCATCATTTTCTCAGTTTTCCTTATTATATTTCTATGAAATTTGTGTGTATTGAAGAGAGATTCTATTTTTTTGGATGGTCAGTTATGACTGATTCAATCAATTGTTCAGATTTCATAAGCCAAAATGTTGATTTTGTTTACTATTGGAAAAATTTTTCAAATCTTATTTTGTTAAAATTCTGTCATTGTGTAGGAATTGAAGAATAGTGAGTTATGGTTGATCCGATTGTTTGATTATGCTTTAAATAAACTTATGTCAACATGCAAAAATATTGAACTTCAGAACTACTGAACTGCATAGAATGAAAATCATTCCTGCACACCTAATTATTGATAAAATACATTTTTTTAAAAATCTGGTATGTCGGAGTTAACGGTCCTAATAAATAATTAATTGACACTCTCTATTTGATCTGTTCTACGCTCGGGACTTTTATACTTTCAAGATTTATTTAGATATATGAAAGGTAATATTGTTGATTTTGGATGAGTATATTTTCATTTTATTTCGGTTGCTTTTGTACAAAGAATTTTCTTTTCAAAATTTTCCCCTCTCAGTGCGTTTCCAAGCAGTATCACAGTGTCACTTGAAGAACTGGAACGAGGCGAAATAAATTCCCAAAGAGTTATTTGGATCCGCTATGGTTGCACGTACACAGTATCTGTCGTTGTCGATCGGACTGGCCTTGATATTTGCTGGGAGTTTACTACTTACCCAAAGGTAAGCCTACCACTTTGTTTCGTTCAGGACAACGAGCTTGATTTTAATGGCTGGAACTGGAAGATTGAAAATTTAAATACATACTCCTTATTAGGTCTAGAAATAAAGTCTTTTTGCGTTTTGATAATTCCCCCCCTTAAATAGATTGGAGGGTATTAGTAAGTAACTTGTCCATTGATCCTTCCCTTTTTGAATTTTTTATTTGATCACCTCCAACACAGCATGCCGATGCAATTTTCATTTCCTTGTCCTACGATGCAACGTGCACATGAAAGAATAATGCTGGGCCTCACATGGAGAGACCACAAAACAGCACAGCACATCCAGGAAAAGACAAGAGTTAGAGACATCATAGAATCCATAAAAAATCTCAAATGGCGGTGGGCTGGCCATGTTGCAAGAATGGCTGACAATCGATGGACATCACGACTCACAACATGGATTCCCCGAGACCATATGCGCAACCGAGGCCGGCAAAATGTTAGATGGAGAGACGAGCTAGACAAGTTCAGGAAGTACTGGCTCCGTGACACCCATGATAGAGAAGTGTGGCAAATCCTGGGGAAGGTCTATGTCCAACGACAGACGCTAAAAGACTGATGATGATGATGATGAACACAGCATGTTACCAAAAGACATTGGGCATGTGACAGTTTCTACTAAGTGACTAACCAGACTTCTTTTTTTTTTTCTTTTTTTTAGTAATAGTGGATATTTTTTTTTTTTAAATATTTTCTCCTTGTTTTTGCCAGGATATTGCGTTTGGTGTCCACTTTACTCCTGGAAATTCCAGTTCGAAACCTTCACTTGAGTCTTCCCAAATCTTTGTGCCTGTTCAAAAGTGCAACTCCCATAAGCAGACAATCAAAGGTCAACTCACACCTCGAGATATGGGAATTTATAAAATTATATTTGATAACACATATTCAAGGTAAGTGAACTCTTAATCTGTTTTCACTTGTAACTGAAATCATGAAGTGGTATTTTGTCCATTTTGATCAAAGTGCAATGTTTTATGGCATAGCAGACCCACCATATTTCAGCAGGAGAAAATTTTTAAAAGTTCAACTTGAAGCTTTAAAAACTGTGTCACGACACTCGAGTATGTCGCTGATAATCTCTTTGTGTGTCATGAAATAAAGTATGATTTTGTTTATCTTTCAAAAGATACTTTTCCTGGGTCGGCTGAACTGCTGGGATGATATATGCAGGAACGCCTTAAATAGAGCATTTTTTAATGTTGTACAGTTAAGGTTATGCAGTATTAATTAATTCAATTAAGTATAATTAAGTATAAGCTGGAAAAGAAACCTATTGAATTATAAAACCTTGAACTGTGTGGTTTCAAACAATATGGAAAATTTTGGAAAAAATTAACCGCGATAATCAACTTGTATTTGGCTTGGCTGACTAAACTCAAGTTATGTGTTACAGAAAAATTTATTTTAAAGTGTATCGCCTTTGTAAATTGAACTCTTCCTCGAGTGGGACTGGACAACAAAAGCTACATTTACCTTCTGAGCCATTTCAGTGGGGTCATATATGGTGTCCAATAAAGGAATTCAATCTTTCTCAAAGTGCATTTTGTAAACTGGAATAATTTGTATCTCGTATGCAATTTCTAAAATCAATAGTTTATACACTTGACTAAAACATAGGTGGGTGTAAATTAACTCCCAATTAGAGGGAATGGCCTGCACAAAGTCCTGACCTTATGCCCTTTGATCCTTTCCTGTGGCCGGTGGACAAAGGAGGAGATGTACCACACCAAATCACACCCTGGATCAACCGTGCAACGTGCACAGGAGAGAACCAGGGTCAACATCACATGGAGAGATCACAAGACAGCGTTTTTTATTTGAAAACAAACAGTGGTCAGAGATATCATAGAAACCATTAATACAACCCAAATGGCGATGGGCTTGCCATGTTGCGAGAATATCAGACAACTGCTGGAAATCACCATTCACTCATCTTGGTTGTTTTCATACAACGTTTCAGCCGACAATAATAATACTACTAATGCTAAGAGGGGAGTGCGGTCAATATACCCCCGTCGGTTAAATAAAGGGTTCGGCTCGTTACTTCCCCACACCTACCAGATGATACCTGATGAAGGCCGTAGAGTACAACGGCCGAAACGTTGTATGAAAAACAACCAAGATGAGGATGGTCCGAATAATAATAGAAATGATAATAATACCTCATCTCAAAAATTCAGAGATATATCACCATTCACAACGTGGATCCCCAAAGATGATTAGTGAAACTGGTCGGCAAAAAATAAAATGGGTGTGTGACAAGTAGATAATTTCTGAAATTACTGACTCTGACACCCCTTGAATTCAGCTATTATTTTGAGAACCAAATTTAATGTTTTTAAAAATGGGGTCCCTACTCAAACTGTGTTACAAGCGATTTCACAGTGTTTAGAAAAAATTGTTTGTCTTATATACCAGCAGATATGATACCCAGAATCACCTATCCATTGAATCTAATTTTTTTTTTCTTTAAATTTCAGGCTAACCTCAAAGAAAGTGACTTATACTCTCCGTATACAAAAAGCAATTACAGCGTCTTGGTCTGGTTTTTAAACAAATTGAAGAAAGCCACCACAGCATTTACTGCAGCAACACAATCAATGGAGACTTCTTTGTCAACATTCTCCTTTTGTTTGTGCAGTACAAAATGTTTTCGACGATGCCTAACAAGTCACGTTAAATGGAGAGCGTTTGTGAATATTGGATAAGATGGTCAAGATTTTTACAAAGTCGATTTGGAGTGAGGATCAGCATTGATATAGTGAAATAGTCACTGATTGAAACAAGAGATGTGTTAAGCACTCTAATCAATTCTTAATTTTTTTTAAAAATCATGTCGATGATTCATGACTCTTTTACAAAAAAATCAATTTTGACTTGTGATGAGTTCAGTATTAGAGCTAATTCAAGTGTTGATTGTATGGTTAACTGATACACAGTAAGGATTAGGATAAAGTTAGTGAAGGGTACAGTGTCATTATTATTGATTTTTGTGACTATTTACCTTCATTTTAATTGTTGTTGTTTTTCATTGCAACTAAACTCAGGCTAGGTACTCTCCTTCAATGAGTAGATAAATCAACAGCACGCATCGGGATAAAGCTTTATTCCAATCCACACTGTTGATTATTTACTCACTGCTGAAGAGATAAAAAGCAACAACAATTAAGATGAAGATAAAACATAGCAAAAATGAATAATAATGATTTATAATCCTTCATCTAATAAAACAAATATAAAATAAAACTTAGTATACAATGATTGCCAAAAGTGATTGACTCTTTGAATGAAGGGGTCAATGTCCTAGGCTGAACACCTCTTTTGGTTAAAAAAGATACCAAATATATATATATATAAAGATACTAATATATATATATATATATATGATAGTCAGCCTAAGAAATTGGAGCTTTAGATATATACTTGAAGTGTCAATATTCTGAGATCGGACTTCATTCTTGCACCTCTACTGTATTAATAAAGTTTAAATAGAATTAAGAGGGGGATTGATTTGCATATTGTGTCTGGTTTTAATGCTGAACTCATTCGGTCCAGGGTTTTTAAGTGTTACAAAGCAAGAATATGATGGATGGATTCAAGTTTTCTCATTTTTTTAAGAAATCCGGGGAAGTCATACCTGAATGGCCTTGCATGAAATGAGTTCAACGAACCATCTCTAAAGAAGTTGATATTTTTGTTATTTTCAAAACTACAATGCTCTGTTTTCTTCTTTGTTTTTGTTTTTTAAGCTTGGAAACCCTGTGAATCATGATGCAGAGTGTTCAAAATAGCTCTGAAAATAATGAAAATATCAACTTTTTGAAAAAATGATTTGTTGGACACTTATAATTTTGAAGATTATAAGATATAGATTTCATTCATTGCAAAATTATTATACCAATATAATGCTCATGTGACCTCATTATGTATTCAAAATGATCACAAAAATTTGAATGTACCTATGTATGCTCCCGGCCTGAATGAGCTGAATTTGAGTGCTTCCATATAATTGCAGCAGAAAATATTACTTTTGAATTTGTGACTCAATAATGTTGGTCCGATTCCAGTGCACCTCATCTTGTCTAACTTTTGTAAGACTTGGCCAAAGAGACTCTTAACTGTTGTGATATAATCGAGATTTTTGTTAAATGCATTTCTGTAGACTTTTGTACAGATACATTTTAATTTCTTTCTCTTTTTTTTTTTTTTCATTAACAAAAAAGAAAGAAAAAGTTTTGAATATCAGCCGACTGATATTTGCCAATTGGCAAGTAATATTCTACATCTGTTTTAAGTTGTTTTCAAGTTTTCATGTTTTATTATTTAATATTTTAAAACTTCCAAATGAATTTGTTTTTCTTTTCTGATCTGAGGAAAAAAATTATTTTCTATTCCAATCATGTCTGCAATGTACCTATTTTTTTTATAGAATTTATGTATGTGCGTGTGTAAATTTTATCTGTAACATTTCTATGGAATTAATCTAAATTTGTACTTAATGTACACTTTATACAAGTTTCTCAAATCAAAGGATTTTAAAAAATTAGTTTGCTTTAAAGAAAAAGAATGTGGCACGAGTCAGATTTGTGCCCTCAACCCCTAAATAACAGTATTCTGCTATGATACTTCATTCATCATGTATTATTATCTGTTTACCATTACCTTTTGTTGTTTATATAATTTTGTTTAAATGAAATAATCAACTTTTACTGAAATCCTTTATTTGGAAAACTTGTTCCCTGTGTAGATTATACACAAAATTTG
Organism: Thysanoteuthis rhombus; assembly: GCA_963457665.1. Lineage (NCBI taxonomy): Eukaryota > Metazoa > Mollusca > Cephalopoda > Oegopsida > Thysanoteuthidae > Thysanoteuthis > Thysanoteuthis major. Next base: position 40,126,941 of record OY735231.1, on the reverse strand, counting down.
GCTGAGATCAAATGAGTCATCTTGGAAACACAGAGAGCACACACATACATTGATTCTTATAGATAAACTGGTCTGGTCAGTCACATGACCAATGTCTTCTGGCAGAAAGCTGTGTTAGGGATGATCAATAAGAAAATTGGAAAAAAGGGCTGATCAATGGATAAGTTACTTCTCTCACCTTTTGTTGGGTAGTGATCACTAAAAATGTCTGAATTTTCAGAAAACGAACATGAATGCTGCTACACACAAACTAAGGGACCAATTTAGCAAAAACTTGGATTGCAAATTGAACACCTCACTATAAATCTATCATGGGGAGGAATTTTCAAAAAGCAAATTAAAAAAAGTTCTTTCTAGACATAATAAGGGGTGATTATTGAAATTTTCAGCTCTCTAGCAGTATCAATGTGGTCTGTACATGTGATACATGCCAACCTGACAGCCAGCCAGACCAACTTGATAACTGAAGAAACCTATGTTAACACTTCAAGAAGATAAGCAATTACTGCCTCTGATTCTGTTTATGGGTACTATTCCAAATCATCATCATCATCATGATCATCTAAAACTGTTAACATAAGATTCTTCAGTTTTTAAGTTGGTCTGACTGGCTGGATTTGTCTGTATCACACATACAGGCCTCATCAATGGAGCTAAAGGGCTGAAAACTTACCTCTTACTATGTCTACAAAAAAAAAATTTCTTTCTTGTTTTTGAAAATCACTTTCCTAAATAGGTTTTTAGAGTGTGTGTGTTTGTATGTGTGATCAAATTTTCAATGTAAGTTTATGATAAATTGACCCCTGGTTTTGTGTCCAGCAATATTTTTTTAGAAAATTTGTACTTTTGTGTTCACTGCCTAACAGAAGCCGAGGCAAGTGACTTATTCATTGATCGCCCCTTCTCCAATTTTTTTATTCATCACCCCCAACATGACATGCTACCAAAAGACAGTGACGGTTTCTATTGAGTGATAAATTAAACTATTGATTTTGTTTCTTTTGGTATAATTTTAATATATCAAGTCTGCTTTGCCTTCTAGTAATCAATATTGTGGATGGCATTTGATGTATTACACAATTATTCTATGACTCAAATTCATATTAATGAATAACTATACACAGGGCTGGCACAAACCTTTTATGGGGCCCTAAGCCAAATTAGCTTGAACGGCCATGGTGGTCCCCAAATCTATCTTGTGGGACATTTCAAGCGCTTTTAGAGGCTGACTGATGGTCACAAGGTTCTAAGCAGCCAGTTAGTTTGCTTATGTCTTGCGGCCAAATCTGACAGCATTAAATACAAGGAGTAGTGATTGAATAATGAGACTGATTCATGTAAGTTGAACCACAGCAGGCATGAATGAATCACGTGATCTACATTGATCAATGGCATGCATAAACAACCCCTGAAAGTTTCAATGTCTTTAGTTTTATATTGCTACTGAATCTTTACGCATGCTATCTGAAGTTTGAAGAGGAGAATGCATGTCAAGTGCATGTATGTTCAAAAGGCACAAGAGATAGCGTAGCTAAAAAGAAATTTGTCTGCTATAGGCTGCAACCTGTTCTAAGCCCAGCCTCATTTTAATTTTTATAATCAAGAGTCACAGGTCAACCCAACCCCTACCTTTATTCTCACGCCATTTCTGAAGACATTGGCACTGCGGACAGATTTCTCCTTGCAAAAAGTTGAATGATTTGGCAAAATAGTATTATTGCCATTGACTGAATTTTCCGTGAAAATTTGCCTCCACACAACTGTAATGTTTTGCAGGTTTTAAGGTAATAGTGTAGATACACCACTCCAGAAAATTCTATGCCATCTTTTACGGTCTATCTGCTATCAGTATGGCTATTTCTAAGAATATATGTTAATTTCCAAGCTACTTAATCAATTCATCAAATTCCCAGATCAAAACTCAAAGTGATTCACCCATTATCCGTGCACGACCCCACCAGCATACGCAATTCTTTTACTATTGTTTTACATGTCATAATTACACGAATTAGTGATCCGTAAAATCGTAATAACTTTCTTACTAATAACAGTATATCAAAGTTATCATTGGAAAGGACTTTCCAGGGGATACCAAGTTCAATTAAAATAATTTTCTTGGAAATTTTTTGCCACATCTCTATAAGAGATTTTGAAAAGATCACGGGGATCTCGAAGATGATGAATTGTGTAAATGCCCCGTGTGCAAGAAGCGACTCTTTATCGATGGAAACCATTTCTGTAATCATTCTGCTGCTGAGACATCATCTAGAATCATTTCTTTGACCTTTGGAATATTCTTGCCTAAAATTTTTCATCGAAATTTTATACATAACGTTGATTGCAATAATATTTATGAGGGCCATGCGATTTTTTTTTTTTTTTTTTTTTTCTTTTAAAGAGAAAAAAATTCTTTAAAAAGTAAAAAAAATGTTTATGGTTTGATGTAAGATAAGCTTAGTCTTGTTATTTATCAACCACAACTTGTACATGTTTTCAACACATCGGAAAAATAGGTCTTTATGCAATGTATAACAGCCAACTGAAGATGCATTTCAAGTGTACACTGTGGTTCAACTTACAGTCCTTTATTTAATAGCCACACTTCCTATATGAACAAATGCCAATAAACGACATTTGATTTATTTTAATTTCAATTCATTCTCATTATTGGATGAAGTATTTTATCAATTATGACTCGTGTCTACCTTCATCTTAATTTTTGTAATAGAAATTAAGTAAAAGTTAAGAAGGTAAAAACTAGTCAGAATTATTTGTAAGTGCCACATAAGTGTCAAAATTATATGAATTTGAAAGTTTTATGAAATTTATGAAAAAAACACTAAGAGTGCGGTAGCCAGATTTCAAGCCACAGCCAGACCAGATGATCTAGTGCAGTGGTTTCCGAACCAACAGTCGCAACCCAAATGAGGGTTTCAGTGATGCCCCTGAAGGTTGTGGGATATTTCATTTTATTTTTTTTTATTTTAAGGAAAAAGAAAATTTTGAAAAAATATGAAAAGAAAGTGTTGAATGTGAAAAAATGGTGCAAATATACCATAATTATTTGTGTATGCACTTTCTTTCTGGTTTTTCAATGTATAACTTGAGGATGCATATTATACACAGAAACTAAATGTTAACCCCTTCTTTCCTGGCCAAGTGTATAGGCCATATTTGGGACAGCATCATCAGTAAAGTTATATCAATGGTTAAAGCTTATTTATGTGTAAAAAAGAGCTTAAATCTCTAGCCAAACACTGGATTTTTTAAAGACGTTTTATTCGCATTGATATTGAGCACATTTCCGTTCGCTGTCATATCTTCAGCGAAGTAGACATCTAAATAATGTGCAAATTTGGTTATTCAAAACATTGTGTAAATTATATAAAATCTTATTTTTAGATGATACAAACCAGGCAAAAAAGTTGAATAGAAGTTAAATTTAGATGTGATAAATTCTGAAAAGCCAGCACGTATTATCAACAAGGTATAACTTTTTTCCAGGATTTCACAGCCCATAATCAAGGTTGCATATTATACATGAATAGTTACAGTGTTTAGATCATAATTTCAGAATACAAAACATCATTGAAGGAAAATGTGAAAAATTAAGCATTTACAAATGTATGAAAAATTCCAACTTGTATTTATTGTACTTGATTATCAAATTAAAGTAAAATTTAGTAAAGTTTATTGGATAAAACTAAATGAAAAAACACTGAAATTATGTTTCCACTCAGAGGATCACCAGGTAAAAAAAGGTGTCCTCGGTTGAAGCTCCCCAAATTTTGCAAACACTGATCTAGCTTATGTTCATTCTATTACGTGGCGAGATCTTTTGTATCTGAAGGTAAGAACATATTGCTATCACGACCCTTAAACTGATGCAAGGCTCACGAGCCCTCAAAACCAGGAGAATCAGCAGCAGGATTCCCATTTGTGTCAATGTCACCAGACATTATTTTATATATGGTCACCAAATGTTACATTTCTAGATTAGAGGAAATATAATCTCACGTTATTGTGCACCCTGTATAGAGAAACAGGAAATGTGAGATGTGAAGTCACATGAAAAGACAAACAAGGACTCATGGTAACAAGTGACTTGCTGCTGTTACAAGATTGTAGTCTCCTAGCAATTCAAATAAACCTTAAACTGGCCTGCATGCTTCAAACACTCACGTGAACTCACCTGAGAACAATGTGCTCCTGCCTTTGACCAAAATGACTAACCATCTAAATCCATGAACTTTTAACTAATTCTGTTTTTGATGTCTGCCTCATATGTATCTTCAGTAACTCGGGAAGTAGCGGCTCAGTTTCTGTGTCCTTATGTATCAGGAGCTTTGATTATAGAGGGTTATGCAAAACAAGCTGAACAGTTTATTTTCTCTGTAAACAGTGGACCCTTCCACTTGAATTTATAAACAGATAAACAATGAAACGCTCAGAAAAAAATTGTCTCTAACTTTAAGTGGAAGTGTCCATTGAGTGACTGATGGAAATGTGTGAGCTATGGAACTGCAATGTAATGGCTTAACCCAGCGATAATGAGCCTCACTTATCAGGGTTCTTTCTTTAAAAATTATCATGAATTCTTGATGAAATGATTTATGAGTGAACTTCCCCCTAAATAGGTTTTTAGTGGTGGTATTCAATTTGCATTGTAAGTTTATGCTAAATTGGTTCCATAATTTGTGTCCAGCAGCATCTACAGTAGTTCTTTTTTGAAAATTAACTCATTTTCAGTGATGTCATGTCCCAAAAAAGGTGAGAGGAGTAATTTATCCATTGATCATCCTTTTTTTGATTGATCACCCTCAGTATGCTGCCAAAAAAGTGATCAACTTGAACTGTTTATATGAGATTTGTAAAAGACCAGATTATGGTTTATTTTCCAAAAATAAATCCTGAAATTGTAATTGTGAAAACCCCAGATCTTGGTGGGGCAAAACCCCTGCATCAGCGGTCCTGCTCCTCACTCCACAGGCTTTGTGAATTCAATTGCAAATTTGATGTCCTCCTGCATCAGCGTCTAGTTGATTATGAATGAATGAATGGTCCCTGCTCTGTCTCTCCAGGTAATTACCATTGAGATCCCAAAAGCTCTTTTTTTATTTTAAGAAAAAAGGAGTAAAGTATTGACATAAATACTGTTCCAAAAATTAATAATAATTGTTTACAATACTTCATCTAATAAAAATAAGATAAAAAGATAATTGCTTTCCTGATACAAATCTACTGAAACAAAAGCTAACATGGTATCAGAGTTTGGAATAGAGAGTAGGTCTACTGTTTAAATCCGATCTCCTGCTGAGCCGTCAAGAGCTACTGGGTATGACAGGCTTCCCTAGGTAAAAGGGATGTGAGTTTGAGTCTCACTGGAGGCTTATTTTTTTATTTCTAATCCATGCTCAGTAGGTTGCCGACCTGAGTAAAGTTGTGATAAAAAGTAACTGAAAAATTTAGATGAAAGAAAATAGTAGCCAAAATGTATAATAGTTTACAATACTTCATCTGATCAAAGATAAAAAATAATTTCTTTACTGATACCAGAAGTACAGAAACAAAAACAAACATGGTACTGGAGAGATCTCAATGGAGAGTGGGTTTAATGATCAGATTTGATCTTATGCAAAGCCATTCAGTAACTGTTGGTCAGTTAGTCAAGAGCAACTGGACCAGGCTTCCCTATATAAAAGGGATGTGAGTTAGTATCTCATCGAGAGTTCATTCTTTAATCCTGATCCAGGCTCTGTGCTCACTGTCATATGTCAACAGCCTAAGTTAGATTGTGATTCAAAGCAACTAAAAAATAAGATGAAGGAAAATCAAAGTCAAAATTGATAATAATGAGCCAGATTTGTTATTACCATGGAATGTAAATCCGAAAGTGTCATAATCAGTATTGTGCAGATGTCGTCTACTTCATTCAGTGATACAACTGACAGTAAAATAGGATTTCATTCATGTTCTAATGACAGAAGAAAAATGCTGAATTCAAAGAATAATGCAAAAAAAGAAAAGGTAATGAAAACAAGCTCCGTGCATCTCTTATGCATAGATAATAATCTATGCATAAGAAATACAATGCGTATACATATATGCCATCATTTTTGCCAGCACGTGTAAACTAATTCTGCATAATTCAACTAACTGAATGTAAGACAATACTCAGAAATTACTGCCAATGTCTTAATCAATTAAATTAAAAATCAAATTGTCATTACCAGAAGATTGGTGTGTCATTTTGTATAAATTTGCATATTTCTGCCTGGATATTTTAAAGAAATTTTCCAAAAAGAAAAATATCAGCACTTTATTTGTATTATACACCTTTTTTTATTTTTGAAGGAAGAGGGATACTCTCCTTAAAAAAAGAAAAGAAAAAAACATTTAATATATATATTCTTGTCTGAATTTTGTTAGACGGGGTTTATTAATCATGGCGTATGATATGGTCGGACTATTTTCAGAACGTTATGAACAAATCAATGTATAGACGAGGAAAATAATCCAACCATGTAATACACAATAATCTAATGTATATATTTCTTCCTATTAAGAGGGAAAATTTATTTGTATATATATATATATATATATTCCTCCCATTGGTTGCTTGGCTGTGAAAACAGAAATTGTCTTTCGGAGAGTGGTTTGAATTACCGTACATGCCAGACTATAAGATGAATGGTTTATAAAGGTATTTGGATGACTACTGCTCACCGGTGGCAGCCCTAGGGTTCCTGATGCCCCATGCAAACTGAACTTTGACACTCTTTAAAGTGTGGAAGAGCTTTCCAAACTATTTGTGTTGGTGACGCATTATTCAAATTTTATCAGCTAAGCCAAATATATAATGTCGTCCCAGCAGTTCAAAGAAAGAATGTCTTCTGAAAAATAAACAAAATTATATTCAAGTTTGTGATGCACCTTGAGATTATTGGTGACACACTAAAGTGCCGTGACACAGTTTGGAAAGCTCGGAAGAATAGTACTATTATAAAATGATTGTATTGGAATTTTAAAAAAGTTTGGGTTAACGTCAGGAAATTTTTCTTATTTTGATTATTTTTCTTCTTTTATTATAACAAATTAAACATTTTTTGATTTTTCCCATTCTTCCTTTTGTGTTTGGAAAGTCCTGCTATCTGAGAAACAGTCTCCCACTGTCTCTTGGTGTTCTAGGCAACTGCCCACGTTGGCGGTACTTTGGGCCAACCCTGTGGCTCTCTGCAACTTATCCATACCCCTGTTTATATCAAGCTTTGGTAGATGGCTCCCTGAAACAGCACAGTAGATGCACAATAATACTTGGATAGTTTCTGAGATTTTTTTAAAATTGAAAACCTATCTTATATTCCTGCATATATGGTATCGAACTCATAGTTTGTCTTGGTTTTATTGTTACCACATTTCTGTACTCTACTGCCTTCTTCAGGTGCAAAATCTGTAAGGAAAGAGAGAGGTCTCTTTTTCCAGAAAATGGAGACAAACAGACCATTAAGTGTTTGGCTGAAATGTAACAAGAAAAGAAAGAATGGGTCGGAACTTCTCTTTGAAGAAATTTTCTTTGATACTTGAAATTATTCATTTCTTTTCAGTTATTTTGAATTTTAAAACAGTCAAGTTGGTTTGACTCTGATTAGCCTTCAAGGTTGATTTATTTCTTTAAAAATGTATGTACTTATTTATTTTTTTGTATCAAATGAGCTCTATAGAACAGTTTTGTAAGGAAAAATCCCAAAGGAAAAGGCTTATCAATTTATAATGGATATGAACGGTTACAGTTGCCTCCATCTACCAAAACAAACAATAATTGTAATGATGAATAACAGAAATTAAGATGAAAGAATAATTAATGATAATTGACAATTCTTAATTATGAATAAATCATATCATTCGATATTCCTATATAAAAAGACCTTCCATTATTACATAGAGAATGTGTCTCTTGGCCAGAACAGCATAGATAGAATAAACAATATTTGCCTTTTCTGACAAGCTTTTTAGCTCAATGAAAAGAGCAGCTCTATGTTAAAGCAGCTGCCTATTGGTTGATTTTTGCCAATGCCTCATCTTCTTTCATTATTCATTGTATTTACACAAGGCTAAGTGACACATTCTCCTTGTAATAACAAATGGCTAGTCATTTCAAATAGAATTTAAAATAATATAATGCCTTCCTGATTATTCAGTCAGATTATGTATCCATTTCTTAAGAATTCATAATCTGAAAAATTCTAACCCAGGCCTTCCCCATTAAAGCACAAGATTTTTATTGGCAAAATACTGTTAGAATGCTTTAATTTGTAGAATGGAGCTATTTCCATTCTGATTTGCAACTTAACTTATTCAGGGTTTTTTAACAGTTACAAAGCAAGGCCAGCAAGGACATAGTGGATGGATTCAAGTTTTCTCATTTTCTAAAAAACCCTGGAAAGTCATAGATCATTTTGAAGGTTATAAGATATAGATTTCATTTAGGACAAGATGATACAAATTTCATGGTTATGTGACCTTATTACATATTTTAAATTGCCATGAAATTTAAAGCACACATGCTCTTGGTCTGAATGAGTTGTTGTTGTTTTGTGGGGGTTGTGTTTTCGCTCACCCCTATGATCTGATGTTGAATGGTGGTTCCCATTATAACATGGGTGAATGGGCACCAAATTAGCTTGATCTATCTGCAACATAGCTAATTGCAGCATGGTTATTACACAGAGTGCAATACCTGTATTATAATAGGGGACACCTGTACTATTAACTACATTATCCTTGACTCAGTTATTGAAACCAAATGGTGTTATCTGAGAAATTTCTTACATTCATACCGGAATAACCTCTTCTGTTGTGTTTGCAATCCTCATATTGGTGCCTGAGCAAGCAAAATGCTTGCCATTTTCAATATCCCATATATATATATATATATGTTACATGAATGGGGTAAGGAAGTTGCTCAGTATATGAATTAAGCAGATGAACAATTAGGAAACGTGTTTCATCTCGTTCATTTATTTTAGTGTTTTAAAAGATATTTCCCATTTACAGAAGTGCCAGAGCGGGACTCCGATGAGCTCCGGCTGCACTGCCCTCTTGATCACAATAGAAATTATTGAATCATTCGTTTTCCATATTTTAAAACTTAGTTCTACAATTAAGAATAAATTAGAATAATCAAATCATTCTTATTTAAAATATTCATGACAACTTTTTTTCTTTCATCTTGATTTATTAGTTGTTTTTCTATTGATGTTAAGATGACCATAAAGAGAAGTCTTAAAAATTTTAAATAACGATTCATAATTCTTTATTTAATTAAAATAAAAAAACCCAAGAAAATGTATTGAAATAATTAAAGTAAAAAAAATCTTGACTAGAATAATCAGAGTCATTCCATACAGTGGTAACTTTTATGTAAGGTGAACTTTGTACAGTGAATTTTACTAGTACATGAATGTACTGAGCATGACTGGCACTGGGCTGTAAATTTTGCCATCATTTTTTGTGGATTCTTCTGATCTTGAACCTGAACCATAATTGTTCCAATTCACTTTATTTATATGATGAAGATTTTTGTATTTTTATGCTTTTTCTACATATTATTATTATTATTATTAACCACTAAAATGACTGCTGTTGGGTTGGTAATAATATTGCTAACCAATATTATACTGGTCTGATTTCTGTATGTTAGAGACCGTCAACTAAGAATGTCACCAAATCTATCAGCATAGATTTCTTTAGTTTTCAGGTTGGTCTGGCTGGCTGGCTATGTGTGTATGATGTATACAGGCCACACCAATGGAGCTAATTTTAACATTTACTCCTTATGTCTAGAAAAAACATTTTTTGTTTGTTTGTTTTTTATCCACCCATCATTTCTAAGTATTTTTTTTCGTAAAAATTGGATTATTTTAGGAGAAAAAATTAGAGATATTCAAGTCATAGTTTCAGAAACACTGATATAATAATTCAATATTTTAATCATAAACCAATATACCAGAGTTTTGTTTTTTTAAGAGTGTAGAAGTAAAATCTTATTGGTGCTATCTATATACAAGTCTGATTGAATACCGTAGTCAAGGAACATTTTTTTTGAAATTCTTTACTTAACTCTCATTTATGTACAAGAGATTTTCTCCATTGATTTTTATCAAAATTTTCCCCCACATTATTGGAAAATTAAAGCAACATAAGGAATAGTAATTTCAACTAACTCATGAATGTTATATATATATATATATATATATATATATATATATATATATATATATATTTTCAGGGTGTCCCATGAATTTGTCCCTTTTTTTCCAGTTGTAAGGGCAATAATGTTAGTGCAAACTGTCTCAGGGTTATTTCCCTTATACCTATCCACCTGAATTTTGCTGTATTTGATAAACATTCTTTTTTTTTTTTTTTTTGGCAATAAAAATCAAGTTAAATACAAAGTTACTTCCCCTACAACTGGTAAATTGGTACAAAACAGACAATTCTACTCATCCCGTAATATATCCCTATAAACTGTTTTCTGCATTAAATGGTCAGGGTAGCCATCCTTAGCTTCGATATAATTTAAAATGTATATTGATAAACATGTTTTACAAGTCCACAAATGTACTGTCTGCTTCTTGGCTTTAAAATATTTCTTTATTGTTGCTTTTTAATACCTGTGCGTTGAATTTTTGAACCATTGTTTAAGTCAAATGGATATTTCCCCTTCTTTATTTCAAAGGTTTAACTGTTGTCTCATAGGATGAACAGTTGTGCCCTGGCCTTTCCAAAAATAACTCTTATGTATGATCAAGTCGTGTGGTTCGAAGTCAAACATTAAAGAGACCTTGCACCTCGTCTGTGGTGCCCCTCTGCTCCACTGAAAAGAGTCTTTGGAAGACAATAGTCTTCTACCCTTGCCATATGGCCTGCCCACCGCTGGTGAGTCTTTTGGAGTATAGCTTCCATACTCGTGGCCCTGGCTGCCTTTGAGGATCTCGGTGTTTGTTATGAAATCACTTGTGCACGTAAATGATGCAGAGACAATGCTGATGGTAGTGTTCAAGTAGATGTAGATGGCACTGGTATATGACCCAAGATTCGGTTCTATATAGAAAGGTGGGCAGCTCAATGGCTTTGGAGACTTTTTTCTTTGTATGTTTTTCCTGAAGTTCTTGTTTCTCTTGACAAGTTTGTGCAGTCTACTAAAACTTTGGTTTGCCTTGGTCAGTCTGTTGTCCATCTTTTTGTCCAGCTTGGCATCAGAGAATATTATATAACCTAGGTAGGGGAGATTTGGATACTAATTTTAGTTTGTTGGTCATTTATACTAATGGTACTTCTTTATATGAATTATAATCTTGGTAAATTGATTAACTATTAATTGGTCTTTTGAATTTTGTATCAATATCTAAAGCTGAAATACTTTTTAAATGCCGTATCACTGGCATAATTGTAACGTTCTAACCTTATATATATATATATATATATATATATATATATATATATATATACATCAAGTAGGTTGTTTAGCATTTTGAATCATAGAAATTAGTAGTTAATTACCGTTAATTATCCATAAAAAGCTGATTTTTTTTATAGTCAGAAAATTTGTTTATATGTATGCTTGTTTATGCTATGGTGAAGACTTAAGTTTTACTCTCTTGCATTACATCTGGTTGAAGAGAGGAAGGCTTATGTGGCGAGCAGTTAAAGTGTGGCTGATTGCTGTGTCTGTGTAAGTTTTTCAGGAAAACAAGTTTTACTCTCTTCCTCTCTTCAAGCTGATAGAAGAAAGGAAGAGAGTGAATCTTTTGAGACTGAAAACGATGTTAAAAAATGAAATATTCAGAAATATTAATCTATGAATAGATAACATAAAGATCCCGTCATTTTTGACTGGTACTATGCTGATTTTATGATAATTCTAAGCTTACAGTTAATTTGTTTGTAACTCTCAACCACCGTTGTGTTTTGAATAAAACGTTTGCCTATATTCACCTTGTAGGTGATGTTTGAAAATTGTTATGAAGCAGCAATAACTCTCAAACAATACTTTCAACTTTGTTATCTTGCCTTGTCTCTGTTCTACCGCTGGTTGTATTCATTTATCTGTGATCGTTTTTTTTTTTGTTGTTGTTGTTGTTTTCAAGTACCGCCCAGTACCTATATATTTCATACATGACAAATAAAACTACGGAAATAATATATAATCATAAAAGTGTTATTTCGTCTTTAATTACTTCATAGCAATTTCTGTCTAACCCTGTCAGTAGAATTAGAGAAGTATAAATATTTGGTCGCGTCTTTCCGTCCCTCTGCCCGAAAGTCCACACGATATTCCCGAAAGTACTAAATTTATTTCAATGAAATTTCGTGGAAGGGTGGGCCACAGAGTGAGGAAGAGGTGGTTAGGTTTAGGAAGGATCAAGGCATTTGGGAGGTTGAAAGACGTTTCCCCCCCTTTTTTTCAATACATCTATGTATACGCCCATGACCATACGTTTCTCCTAACGTTGTCAATGAATTTCAATGAAACTTCGTGGAAGGATGGACAATAGATGATGAAAGAACATCAAATTTTTTAGTGGATCCATGCGCAATTATCTCCCATATGTCGTGGCGATATGTCCAAAACACATAATCTCGCCTAAACTCCATGTCTATCTGCACGATATCTCCTAAAGTTTTCAATGAATTTCTATTAGATTTATGGACATTCTGGAGAACAAATTAAATCATTGGACGGATCCATGCACAATTATCTCTCCTACGTTGTACTTGACCGCATGATATTGCCAAATTTCATGTCTATCCATACAATATCTCTGGAGGTACTCGATGAATTCCAATGATATTTTATGGAAAGACGACAATTGACTACGGAAGAATCTATAAAATTACGATGCAGACACGTGCTCAATCGTTCTGACAATCGCATTGGCAGGGGTATGCGCTCTCTTGATGCTTCCCTGGTTTACAAGTGTTTTTCTAAGCGGTGCTTCAAAGTGGTCCCCGATTTGTAGCAGAATAGTCAAGTCTAGACTTGTTGATAGAAGGAAGACTGTACTGCAATACCGATTAAAAGATTTACTGTTGCTATATAAATGTAAGTTGTAATATGTGTGAACAGTGTCGTCAACTGGAGTCAGCGCGATGTGTACTGTGTTCGTGATAGTTCACGCGCGGGTCAGTGTGACAAGTTGGCGAAAGTTCAACCGGAGGTCGGTCGGCGCAGACGAGTTGGTAAGAATTGAATAATAGGTTGATGAGTGCGGAGGACGATTGGTCGAAGACATCCATGTTAGAATCTAAAAATGTGGTTGTAATTTGTTCTCCGCAAAACTAGCTAACGTTTATCGATTTTGGAACCCTTTGTACATGAGCAAAGAAGATCAAGAGAAAGATAGACATAACGAACACTAATCGGTCGATCATATATATGTATATGTATATATATATATATATATATATATATATATATATGTGTGTGTGTGTGTTTGGGTCCCTACATTGAATTCTACTTAATGTTACATTCCAGATATTTTCCAATCATAGGCGTACAAAGCGGGGGAGAATAGAGGGAGAGCAACTGCCAAAAGATAATTCAGGTAAAACTCGTAATTATTGGAAAAACCAATGTAAAATTTCGGGTAAATCAAATCCGGTCCCCTAAACGAAACAATTCCCATGTGTCGATGTCAGCACAGTTTTGTACATGGTCACTTTGGTCTGCGGGATTTTCTTTCAACTGAACCATCAGTCAATGCAGGAATTCGATATTTATTACCGTATTTAATGGCATAAAGGGCCCTGATCATGTTTCCCTAAGAATAGTTCTAAAGGTAAACATAATGTGTTGTTCAGCTCTACATTGGTCAGAACCTGTGAAGAGTTGCAAAGAAAAACTGGGGATGAACGAGAGAAATTTGTAGAAATTCATTTTCTTAATATTGGGGCTGTGTGCGCAGCTGTTCATGCACTTTTGGCACAACTTAATATCTTCCCAAGCGAATCTTTGATCTTTGACCCCCAGTATTCTACGAGCTAGACAAATTCAGGAAGAATTGGCTCCGCGACGCCCATGATAGAGAAGTGTGGCGAATCCTGAGGAAGGTTTATGTCCAACGACGGACGTTGAAAGAATGATGATGATGATGATGATGATGATGATGATAACGACTATTTTTTTTTCAATTTAGAATGTGCCCCTGTGACCTATGCGTTCTATGCGACCGCTTAGGTTCGGCTACTGGACAAGCTGGCCCTGTTTATATTTCCTGATAAAATGGTGGGGGCTCATGCCTTCAAATACGGTAGTTACTTCTTGTCTGGATTTTGTTAGACGAGGCGTATTAATCTTTATGTATGGTATGGTCGGACTATTTTCCTCGTCTATGTGTTAATTTGTTCGTAACGTTTCTGTTGTTAAACCTGCAGCCTTCGTCGGATGTTGTTGGTTCCAGACACTGGAATCACTTCTCATAACACATGCTCAATTAGACAGGATACATCATATTCTCCCTTTTTTTAGCATCAGGGAAACTGTCATCTAAAGAGACTTTTTGAATAAGGCAAATAGTTTATCCAATGAGGGGAAGCAACTCGGAATTTGACACCGAAAACACAACCCTGATATACAATAACTGATGCAACATGTCCAGTCTAACCGACCCTGCGCCCTGAGAAGTTATTTCGCATTCTAGAAGCAACAGTCGATGAAGCCAGAGGGCTGAAACTTTGTGAACAAATGGACGAGGAAAATTGTCCGATCACATGGGCGCCCGCTCAGGGGTGCAAACGGGGCATTTCGCTCCCCTGGATAAGGCTTTCTCGCTGCGAACGAAGGGTGATTAAACGTTGAAACCTTACGAGGATATTATCGCCCCTCCCCCCATCCTCTGCCCACCGAATATATACTTTTGCTCCCCACGGGGAAAGGAGTAGTGGACGCCCCTGTCCGACCATACATAACAGTACTTACTGTCTGCCTTTCGGCAAGTGAATGAGAAAGATCAAAACAAACTGAATCCAAAAATATGCTGCTTGTCAATTTATTATTTCCATCCGATTATTTCATACAACAGGGGAAAAAATTCCGAGAAAATCTGCTCCGATAATGAATATTCTCGGCAGCCGGACGAAAACGAAATATTAACGTTATCAATACTTTAGAGCTGAAGGAAGTGGTGTTGGCGGTGGTGTTGGTAGTGGTGGTAGTAGCGGTGAGGTGAATGACCTTCTCTTAATGTTATGTTTGTTCCTCTTGCTTTTGTTGTTGTTATTGTTGTTGTTGTTGTTGTTGTTACGGCACTTATTCCACGCTGGTCACTAACAATGCAGACACTCCATTCTAGTAGGAAGTATATCTGGCAGCTTCGTCCAAATTCTGAAGATCTCGCTTTTTATCTGGCAAAAGAAAGGACACCGTTGTTATATAACGATTAGTATTGGAATGGCACACACACATACGCACACACACACACGCATACACACACACACACGTGCATACACACACAAACACACTAATTTAATCAGTTCTTCCATGGCATTGCTCACCCTGCCACAAAATATCATTGAAATTCATCGAGAACTTTTTGGAGATACCGTGTGGACAGTCATGATGAGCAAATACATGAATGCATTGGAAAATAATGGAAAAATATCTCTAACCAAAAATAAATTCCTGAATTTTCCCCAAATTTGATGACTCCTTTTGTTACCTATCTACCCACTTTTCCACAACATCTCATTGGAATGAATTGAGAAATTTTGGAGATATTGTGTTGACAGACATGAAATTTTGGCGATAATATGCGAGTGATATTAACTACGACGTAGGGGATGTAATTGAGTTTGGATCCGCTCCAAAATTTAAAACCTTAATAATTTCTTCCGCATCCTACTAACCATTCATCCTAAAAAATTAATCGAAATTCATTTGGAGATATCGTGTGGAAAGGCATGAACTTTTTGTGGTGTGGGCATATAACTACGACGTAGGAGAGGTAATTGTGTATGGATTCGTCCGAAACTTAAATCACTTCTAGGCTAATGTCCACACTTCCGCCTAATTTTATTTGAATTCATTGAGAACCTTTAGAGATATTGTGTAAAGGATCATGAGCGTATACACAAATGTATGGGACAGACGGAGAAGTGTCTCTCACTCAGAAATAAATACTTTTAGAGATATCGTGTGGACAGACAGACGGAAAGACGAATACATACTTCCCTCGAACTTTGTTGGCAGAGGTTTACAAAAAATGCTTATGATATATATATATATATCATTATAACTTGACGATTGATGTTGAAAGAGATTTCCTATAATCTGGATGCCAGATCGAACCGTTCCCTTTCATAAACGTTTCATTACATTGGAAACACAACATAGCTAACACAACACAAGGGAATGAATGCTCGAATGAGGCTAATGCATGATACAGTCTAAATAAAGTTGTCTCTGTGTACAGTGTTACCACGTGACTGATGTCGTAGCGGGTAGATTTTAACCTCTTATCCCTAGGGTTGCATCCTTCATGAAACATCCTGTACATTATCGGCACGTTCTCGCCCACCCATGTACGAGATGCTGCCGAAAAGTACTGATTATTTGACCATGACAAAATTAACTTAACACCTAGTTTCTACCGTCTCTTTCGAAGCAATACATTGCTTGCTATTTGTATGCTGGTTCAGGCAGAGTTGAAGCTGAAGCGTACACGGGAGGATCACGTGTGTTCTATTTATCTACTGTCCCACCACAGCAGAATTTGACACAAGGTCGGGCTTAACGTGGGGAAAGTAGGAAACACCCTTCCAAAAATGGCTCCAGCCGACACGGCTACGGTTTGCTTTGCAACCAAAGCAACCTCCGCCACGAAAGCGTCCACCAGGGGGCCTGCTCCTTCAAGTGCAATGGAGCAGTGCTGCTCCGGGGAAACTGACCCCTACAGCTGGGCTGAGTAATAATAGGAGATCCGAAGGACGAGTCCAAAGGCTCCTCAATGCGCATAGCAGTGCGTAGCCTCAGTAAAACCTCATTGGCTAACGCATTGCATCGGCACACTCGGTCTTTGACACACACTCCCTCTCCGGCCCATTCGGCAGGCAAATGTCAGTATCGACTTCTCGGTCTATGCCGTGGAACAGATACCACACTTTGATCCTGCCAAAAAGGCCAGGAAAGGGGGGCGCGTGTGTGGGCGCTAGGATTTCCTAGTCTTATCGGAATATTTTGATTGAAGATGATGGGACCAGTGGTGTTTCTAGGATATGAATAGGGCTCTACTGAATAGTTTTTATTGAAATCAGACAATCCACCCTCAGGGAAAAAGTGTTTTATCTAAATGTATGATGGCTATGATAACTGGACACAGAAGTGATGTTCAGTAGTGAGAAAAACGACCTGTTAGTGTTTGTGAATTGCATCAATGACACACCTAACTTTGCGGGTGTACATACTGCCAAGCAGAAAACAAGTTTCTAGAACGATCGAGTCTCTCCACGTATTCTCCCCTCGTTCAATATGGCGGGGGGGGGGGCTGTTCAGATAACGCTGATCATCGCAATTACCACCGAGACATTTATTATTGGGTTGATATTATGGTAAAATTATCTAAAGGGTAGATGTCAAATGTTTTGACAGGGGCGCAATTTCTGTGATTTCCGTGGACGTTAACTTCTGCAGATACGCCCTTGGGTGCAAAAGAGAGAATGAGAGAGAGAGAGGGGGGGTGAAACGTGGCATTGTTCGTTCGAAACCTGCGTTTTTAATCTCGCTTGTCTTGGGACATACGAAATAAGTCTGCAAGGATCTACAAAATGTTCATCCGTATCTTGGGGTTCTAGAGATATTTCATTAATTACTCTATAGAAGCAAATAACACGATACCAAATTAACAATGTCTTGGGACAGGGAGAGTTATCTCCCATGCTGTTTATGAAATATCTTGATTTTGACCACGATAATGCCGGGAAATGCTATCTTAATTGTTATTGATTTTCCAAGATGACTGAGCCAACAAGAATTATGTAGTTGATTGTTTTCATTGGCTGTATCATCTTGAATCTCTATGGCTGCCCCGATTGGCTTTAGAAATTTTCAGCATCAACAAAGTAAATATTTCTGGAGACAGGGAAACATTTGATGATCGATAAGTATCATAGTAATTAGTATTTTGCAACTATTTGTCCTTGATCACAATTTCAATGAATGGATGAACTATGTATTAGTACAAGGTATTCTAATGACCTTAATTTCTCCTCTTTTAGACTTGTGCGGTACGTACTAAAAGTTAACAAAGGCGATGACAGTACCTGTTCAACTTACGCCTGCTTGATTGTTTTCCAAGGAAGAAATTCATTGATTAGACATATATTGCAAATCAGGAGAAAGGGATTAACAAAGGTCAAGAATGAATGAAAATGATGCTCACAGAACAAGGTCGTTATATGTAAATCATTTCTATTGTAGATATCTTGGTAACCTTTGAAATATCTGGAATAGGGCAACAACAATGTACAATTCTATGAAGTACCAACTCACTGCATCTTCAATGAGCTTAACTATCACTCTCTGGCGGGGGAATTAACCCAGTCTGGCACAAAACCAGATGACTTCTCTAACCGCGACGGAAGTCGACAGTTTTAAGAAAGTCAAACGGTTTTTCGTTCAGACAATAATTGAATCGGTTATTAGCGTTCATGAAAGAGTGATAGAGAGTGTGGGCGAAGAAAAAAGAAATTAGTTATTTTTACGTCACACTACGTCGTATTCATTTTTTAAAAAATATTTCTCGAAAATGAAAAGTAGAAAGCACAAGGAAGAGAGAGAGCAGACTATACAGTATTTATTACTAATGTATAGACTTCATATATATGTATTAAGATATGGACATATTTGGTCCAACAGAATGAATTATAAATTGTGTTATATTTCATAGAAACTTATTTGAGATGATCTCCCGTTGTTACCCGGTTAATGTATCACCTAGACAACGTAAATAGAATAAACAATTAAAGAAAATGGGTCTGTTGCAGGAATCGAACCTGCCACCGATCTACGTACATTCATAATTTTTTTTATTTATTTCCCCATGAATTATATTGCGTTTCAGACGATATTTTTCCTTTTATTTTTGATGCAATGATTATTTATTTTTGTTTCGGGCGTTTAACAGGGATTAACTTGAAAAATCAGTTGGAAACAAACATTTTTATTATAAACAAAAGTTGACAAAAGTTATCAAAATTGTATGTACAACGTCTCAGGTTTTGAATAGAGTCTATTCTTTTTCTTGTGTCTAGTTTTGAACGAAAATATTTTTTTTTTGTTTTAATAGTCTTACATTAAAGATATCATCTTTTACACCACTGTTTCCTTTCACTTCTTTCTCCGTGAAGGTCATCTTAAAACGAACTTTGATGCTTTATCGAATCGCCTGCTTTCAATGGAAAACAGCCAACAATCTGTCTGCTGTTTTGTTGATAGCTAAAACAGAATTAAGCCGTTTATTTTTTTTCAAATCGTTATCATAACGCAGTATCAGAAGCCAATAATCTGTTGTACTTTTACTAATGCAACAGTTCAGAAAGGTATGAAGATGAATGGGGAGACTATATATATAACGAAGTGAAATTATCTGTCTCAATCTGAATTCGAGTTTGTTTCATCGATTCCGTTGTCTAAGCTGATAGTGACGTGTCTCCTAACCTCTTTGGAGTGAATCATCATCATAATCAGTCTTTAAAAAGTCCAATGTTGGACATAGGCCTTTCCCAAGGCCTATTATTTGTATATGTAAAACCTGGGGAGTGATGGGACTTACCCTACCAGATTGTCCCATACCGTGTTGAGGAACTGTTTATCTTAATCTGGTAACTCGGTCTTGGCCTTTTCTTTGCTTACGAAGACTTACCTAGAAGGGCATAGAACCGTTTTAAAGCCCAGATATTCGAATCTCTCCGGCGCAGGTAGTTCATCTCTCTCTCTGGAATGTTGCTGACATCTAGGCCAGCCCTCTTGCCCTGTCTGGGAAATTTTCCTGATACCTTGTTCGAATAATAGATGGCGCTGTTGAACTGGCAAAGGGAGATAAGCACAACGACCAGAATAATACAATGGTGGAAGTGACCTGGAAAAGAAAACAAGGAATATAAGTGATTTTGCTCTATTATCAAGTATCGGCTCTTGCCACCTGTGAATTTGTTTGTTATCTATCAATCGAAGTATTAATCTCAGATAGATAGATAGATAGATAGATAGATAGAAACAATCTCAATCTGATCATATCTATGTATTTCAGTCTGATCATATCTATCTATCTATCGAACTAATTATCTCAGTCAAATTCGATTGATGGATAGAAACGATAATATATCTATTTGTTCTTTTCCTTTCTTTGTATATTTTGTAGCTGTGACGCAAGTGAGTTTATCTCCAAAGCTAATTGTCTGTTCGTGCGTAGGAAAAGGTCAAAATTTCGAATGCTTATTTCCTGCCCCCACCCAAAGTATTCCAACTTGGGGAAAGAAGTACATTTATATAATGGTAAGTAGATCTTTGGTCTGTCTGCAACAAATAAACCCGGGGGATATCTTGAAAGATAAAAGAAGCGGCGTTAATCTCACGAATTTCAGTAACGATCAAAGGATGAAATCACAGTATCAAAATCGATAATCCGAAGCATTTAGTCCAGCCCAAATGTTTCCAAAGGATTTTAGAACGTGGTCGATTCTTAACTTATTGATCAATATTTTACTTTTGGGTGTGATTCGATATTAGGTATGTAGATGCTAGAATAAAAATCGTTCGAAAAGATGTTGTGATTATATGCCGGTGTTTTCAGTTCCGGATTTAAGCATAAGCTAGATAAGCTACAGCTTAAAGCAGTGATTCCCAGCCGAGGGGTGGGACCCTCTTTCAGGAGGTAAATTTGTGTAGTCTAGGGTGGGTTGGGGGATAAGGCTGTCAGGTAGAAATCAAAATCGTGGAGAATATTTTTGACTCAGAGCTAGTGGGGATGCGTCATTCACTCATGGAATCACAAATTGAAGAACTCCAACCAAAAATAACAACAGAGATTCCATATCAGTTGCGATAGCAGAATTTTTGTTTTTATGATAAATCGAAATTTCAAATGATGTGCTATTTTCGTTTGCTTTCTTTGAGGAACAAATACACTGCAGTTTTTGTATCATCATCATCATCATCATCATCATCATCATCATCATCATCATCATCATCATCATCATCATCATCATCAGTCTTTTAGCGTCCGTCGTTGGACATAGACCTTCCCCAGGATTTGCTACACTTCTCTATCATGGGTGTTGCGGAGCCAGTACTTCCTGAACTTGTCTAGCTCGTCTCTCCATCTAATATTCTGCCAGCCTCGGTTGCGCATGTGATCTCTGGGTATCCATGTCGTGAGTCGTGATGTCCATCGGTTGTCTGCCATTCTTGTAACTTGGCCAGCCCACTGCCATTTGAGATTTTTAATGGATTCTATGATGTCCCTGACTCTTGTCTTTTCCCGGATGTACTGTGCTGTCTTATGGTATGACTAATTCTTATTCAAAGGTTGTACTAATTCGCAAAATAGAATGATTGGAATTATTCCTTGTGGCAATCTACTCTAACCGTAAGGAGGAAACAAGTAATCTTATTGACAAAAGTAGAGAATGGCCCTAAAAACGAGGTTGAAATAATTGATCAGGAAGAACACTGGAAGAGTAAAAAATTGAAAGAGTCGGCTCATATGCTAGGCAAAAAAACTGCCTCAGTAATCCTAGCATTGAAATGGATACCATATGGGGACCTCTAATAATGAAAGACAGAAAACAGTAACATCAAATACCAAAAACTGTCATCTGAGGTTTCAGGCTCCTAAAAATTAGCACTGGTTGTCGATATGGACACCTAGCATAGTGGTTACAGAATCAGACAAAATTACTGCAAGTAATCTGATGGTTCTAGGTTCAATCCTAGTGTGAGACAATAATAATAATACTAATGCTAAGAGGGGAGTGCGGTCAATATAACCCCCGTCGGTTAAATAAAGGGTTCGTTCATTACTTCCCCACACCTATCAGATGATACCTGATGAAGGCCGTAGAGTACGACGGCCGAAACGTTGTATGAAAGAAAACCAAGACGAGGATAGTCCGAATAATAATAGAAATGACTCTAAAAAGGTTTGGAACCGCTGGCTTAGAGACTCACAATCAACGGAGTCGGGAAAAAATCATAAGGCGTATCGCAATACCTTGAATATCGCTGTTTTGATTTGTATGTGTTTTGGTGTAGTACGGTCAAAGTATTGCTGAACATATTAATGTAATTAAATATAAAATGAAAAAGCACATGTAGCCATATAATGAGCTTTTATGCATTTATTTTATTTGTTTGTTTGTTTGCGCTCAAATGGGATGATCACATTGTTTAATTTAAATGACGTAACGATAAAAGATTGCACCACAGAAACTCTTCAGACTTTATGTCTGATCTCACTTGTTCGAGGTGTGTTGAGACTTTAAAAAACTTACGATACTTGAATTATTAAAAAATAAATCACTAGATAAAATAGCTTGAGGTTCTTTAGTGCTGGTCGATACATAGATAACCCTGTCATTTTTTACGGGTATAGGCTAGTTATATTATAAGAGATTGAACAGCATGGTTTCGAACAGTACGGAATTCGGGGATTTTTGCACTGATCATATTTTACCTGTATAGGTTTCCAAATTTTGTGAGACCTTCAGGCGTAATAATTTCAACAAGATGCCCCCAAACTTTACATAGCTTAGGACCTCACCCAGTCTAGATCCGGCCCAGGGTGTTTGCGTTCTGATATTGATCGGAATATCTTACTTGGTTAAGTAACGAAAAAAATTCTCTTCCCTCCAAACAGCATCCGTTCAGATAGTGTAATTGGTTAGCCTCATCACTCGCAGAAGGCCCTGGGTTCGATTCTTGGTATTAGCGAAGAATGTGGAAAACTCTTCATTAGGACAAAATTCTCTGTGCACTCAGTAACGTATTGAGTATACTCTAAGCTGTGTGATTAAGGTGGAGGTATCACGTCGGTGGGCTTGAATCATGCCAAGTGGATGATCGTAAAAAAGGAATAAAGTTATGTTCTCGAATAGACTTGAGACTTGGAAGGATCACTGAGCCGATGCATGCTACAGAAACCGGTCTCCATATACCATTGGGGATTGTGGAAACGTGTCTCTCCTATCTAGGAATCAACATTCTAGGAAACAAGCGAAGATGAATTTTGTTTACCTTTAAGCACTTAAACAACAGAGTTTGTTCACTCGCCATGAATCTCTACAGCGTCTGTTGTGAAACGCTAGGACTATTTTTACTTTCCCGATATCGTTTGCTTTAATCTTTGTTTACGCTGAAATGAAAACGTCATCCAAACCTGGGGGTTATTTTCAAGAAACTTCCGAAAACAATATCGGAAATCGGTTCTTTGCTTCCAAAAGTGAAAAATATATATATGATCTGTGCGGAAAGTATCCAACCTGGACGAATGACATCTTAGTTTCCTTCTAAGTACAGCCCTTGGGGCCTCACAAAGTCATTCCAACGACTCTTCCATATTTTTTTATTTTTTTCAAAACAGGTTGCAAAGTCTTCTTTCGGATTGCCATCAACTACTTCGTCGTGTTCTCTTTAATTTCGTCCACGGTTTGAAACCTCTTAACATTCAACAGAAAAAAGCCAGATGTCCCAAGGAGCCAAATCTAGACTGTGATGGGGTTGATTGACAAACAGGATCCTGCATGAGGTGAAGAATAGGCAGGTCTAGATTGTGAATGCTACGGTCACACCATACACAGGTGCACTCAATGACGTCTCGTTGCCGACCAAGTAAACCCGTGGGAGAGTGCTTGTTCTTGCATGTGCGGTAATGTTCCCTTTAATTGGTTGTCAGATTACATGATTATACAAGACAGAGATGGGAAAATGGACGAAAAGAGAGAAGTATGTATCTTAGCAGATCCATTGATTGCAAACATTTCTGGTTCAATATTTGAAATGTAAATGTTTTTATCCCATTACTTTTGGTTGCATATTCCTCGGTCTTCCTCGGGTGTTGCTGCTTTCAGTGCATAGCGTGTTCACAGAACCAAAATTCCAAAGTCTCCTGCTTGTGAGAGAACTCACAGAAGAGACTAAAATTGTTAAACTGCTGTGTTCTTGATGGAAGGATCAAATAAACAAGGGAAGAAAAATATCTAAAGCGACATCTAAAGACCATCAGGTGCAAAATACACCTGTGGAAGGCCGAAGAACATTTAAGCAAAGATGTCAAGAGAAAAAAAATTAGAAAAATGAAGATACTTGTCTGAATAATGAGCAGAGTGACATTTAAAGACTATAGGATCTAACATATACCCGAGGAAGGCCGAAGAACGTACAAGCCAAAATATTGTGATAAAAAAAATGAATATTCTTATCTGAATAATGTGTAGAGTGACATATAAAAACACTGAATGTACCAAACACCTGATGAAGGCCGGAGAACACATCATCCAAAATGTTGCGATAAAAACAATAAAGATGAAGACATTCGTCCATTCCCTCCTCATTTGTGATCGGCAAAACAAAGATTATGTGCAACAATCACGTCGGAAATAAAAACACAACGATCAAAATCGAAGATGCAGAACTGGAAGAGTAAACCCCTGCATCTATCTGGGACAAAAAATATCCATGAAACCCTCAAAAGAAGAAGAAATAAAGCAAAGAATCACACTAGGATGGCAAGCTTTCGGTAGAGCAAGCTCAGTCCACAAAAACAAGAAAATCCAATTAGTACTAAAAAGAAAAATTTACAACCAATGCATCCACTCGATAGTCACCTATGGAGCTGAAACATGAAACCTAACCATGAGACTGACCCGCAGACTTAGAAGCATGCAACGTGCACATGAAAGAAACATGCTCAACCTCACATGGAGAGATCACAAGACAACACAATATATAAGCGAGGAAATAGGAGACCGAGACAGCGCAGAATCCATTTAAAAAAAACTCAAATAGCAATGGGCTGGTCATGTTGCGAGAATGGCAGACAACCGGTTGACATAGCAACTCACAACATGGATCCCTAGAGATCACATGCGCAATCGAGACTGGCATAATACAAGATGTGAAGACGTACTAGACAAACTCAGAAAGTATTGGCTCCGCGACGCCATTGATAGAGAGATGTGGTGAATTCTGTGGAAGGTCTATGTCCAACGACAGACGTTAAAAGACTGATGATGATGATGACGAATCATTGAAATACCATCAGTTTCACATCTACGTTATACATATGATTGCCCAATTCTGTCAGTAATCCTAGCATTGATTCCTGGCAACTAACATCCCCTATTTCGACTTTCTTTCGGGCAAGTTCTGTCTCAATTCGACATTAAACTGAATTGTATATTGATCGAATGCCTCCAAGAAAAGTGGCGAAAGTGTTAAAACTTAATTGGCTTCTTTCCTTTGTGTCAAAGCGGCGTGTCAAATATATCACACACGCACGTAGAAGACAAGAGATCAGAAGATCACGACCAAATAAATGGCTGCCATGATTAATGTTGAACGATCCGTGCAAAGTGATAGGACAGCCAACGTTTTAGAATAATGCTGAATATCTATCACTAGAAACGCCTTCAAGAAAATTCTTCTGGTCAAAAGACAAATGCCAATAGGATATGAAGCTGATCTGATTCATGGTGGCGGAAAAGTTAATGACTAAACAATCGAAAAGCAAACGCCCCCGAAAAACCGTCAACTAAAATTATGCTCACGCGTAAAAATCTGGTTGATTCGATTGGTAAAAAAAAATCACTGTCCTTAACAGATGTTTCTGTCGTTTTTTTATTGATCATACAGACATCGATTGTACGAAGATTTGTTGCTTCAAATCGTTATCTTTGCCAAGCATTGAACAATGAGTTAAATCTCTCGGACTAACAAACACTTTCTGACGATAAGCAAGAAATCCTGGTTTATAAACTCTGTTATTTCTAAGTGTCAAGGCTCGGACAAAACAAAACAAGGCAATAATTTAGATACCTTGTGATCAACAGGTTTTACTCATGCCAAATTTTCTGTAATTGCTTTTAATAATTCACTATTCTCTTGACAAGCCATTACTTTAAATCACGACCAACTGATTGGTAGTCGTGTCTCTTATCAACTGAGATACGTCGAAAAGTCTAACATACCTATTAGAATTCATGTTTGAAATGTGCAAAGTTTCATTCTGATAAATAAATAAATACACTGATGAAATCAAGATTTCCCTGTACTGATTTGAAATTACTACAAACTGATTTGGAGTTGTGTCTCTTATCAACTGAGGTAAATTGACAAATCTTACGTGTCTTTTGAAATTTATGAAGTGAGTGACAGGTGGTTCTCTTACCGACAGAGCCAAACTGACAAGTTTTACATATCTTCTACGAAATTTATCTCACAGAAATGCACG
Organism: Thysanoteuthis rhombus; assembly: GCA_963457665.1. NCBI lineage: Eukaryota > Metazoa > Mollusca > Cephalopoda > Oegopsida > Thysanoteuthidae > Thysanoteuthis > Thysanoteuthis major. The sequence goes on along the minus strand of OY735231.1, from coordinate 40,100,437 downwards.
GGCTTATTTCATTCTAAAATTAAATTTAAACAAGAAGATATTATCACATTTTCTTTTATTTATTATATTCACAATACAAAAGTTCCAGTAATTATCTTCAGTCGGAATAGAAATAGGAGTGGAGTTAGAGCCAGGCTTTTCTATCTCATTTCAACCACGCACTGCTCTAAGCTATGCTTAGCAATCAATGAGAAGCTAAGCTTACGCAGTTTTAAAACGAATCCAGTACCCACAAATGAATACATTCACATTGATTCGACCTTTTTGGTGCACTGCCTCGCAGCTGAGATAATGACATCTTTCTCACCAATCTCATCGGTTGAAGACTGAGACAAGATAAAAACCATGACTTTGGATGCTGATTTTCAAGACACAGGAACCCTCTCGATTTTGAAGCTTGGCGTAATATAATCTTTCTGCACCCATTCCTCAACCTGGTTGTGTACTGTATTAACTTATTGTGAAGCCAATAGAGGTTTTTCTAGAATACATTCAGTATCCGGCGAGACCTGCGTAACTTGACTAGTAAACAGATGGATCAATGAAGCATTTGTAGCAATGCAGATGTATTAGACCAGTTGCTAGTATGCTGACTTTGTAAACTATTGGGGTGGGGTCATGGGTGTCAACTGCTACTTTTCTAGAGAGGGTGGGTCGAAATGATGTATTCGGAATACATCTTAGCAGCAACTTAGTTATCAGCGGAGAATAATACCATCTTTTATATGGGTACATCAAGTTGGGGTTTCACAAAACTATTGGACAGCACAATTATCCTTCATTGGCCTGAGGTACTAATTTTGAAATTCCCTTATTCTAGGTGGGGGACCCTGATCTGCAGAGGAGGGAAATGCCTTATTCTCACTGCCGAGAGTGGAAGACCTTGGATGAGGATGATACTCACCATGTACTCAAAAATTGTCAAAGTTCTCGTTGTCTAATATAATGTACAATTATTTTAGTCGGCATTTTTAGTGGAGAGCTTTTTTCGATTGTTTGTTCATAAACTTTTCCGCCACCATGAATCAGATCAGCTTCATATCCTATCGGCATTTGTCTTTTGACCAGAAGAATCTTCTTGAAGAAGTTTCTCATGATCGATATTTAACATTATTCTAAAACGTTGGCTGTCCTATCACTTTGCACGGATCGTTCGACATTTATTATAGTAGCCATTCATTCTGTTGTGATCTTGTGATCTCTTGTCTTTCACGAAAAGGCAAAGCTGTTTGTGCATCTGTTAGTATATATTTCTCTTATATTCACTTTGACACACAGTAATGAAGCCAATCAAGTTTCAAAACTTTCTTTGGGGCATTTAGTCAATATAGAATTCAGTTTAATGTCGAATCGAGACAGATCTTGCGCAAAAGAATACTGGAAAGGGGGATTGTCTGTAGACAGGAATCAATGCAAGCATTAATGACACAATAGAGCTATGGAGGGATCTGAAGACAACACAGTATATTACAGAATAACAGGATTTAGAGATATCATAGAAACCATTAGAAAACTCAAATGGCAATGGGCCGGTCATGTTGCAAGAATGTCAGACAACCGGCGGACATCCCGACTTACAACATGGATCCCCAGAGATCATATGCAAAATGTGGCTGGGAGAAAATAAGATGGAACAACGATTCGGTCAGGTTCAGATATTAATGATATAGACATCTGGCCAATGTTGGGTAAGGTCCATGTCCGATGACAGACGCTAAAAGGCTGGTGGTGATGTGTATAGTGAATGCATTCGTAATGAATGTTCCCAACGGTAAAGCCTTGCAAATGTGGAAAAAATGGGTTGTCAGGGGATAGGAATTAATAAAAGCGTTACTGGCAGTGTTGTATGATAACATAGGGTGTCGTAAGATAAGCAGACCATCCTGATTCTTTCGATCACTTTTTTGTAGATTTTTAAATTGTTATGACCAAAACGCTAAAAAGCGACCAAAATAATTGATACAACATCGATTATCAATAACTAATCTAGCAAAGCCTGTCGCGTATGGTATAAGTATAAGCAGTATCCCCATTGAAACTTCTGCCCACACACACTAACTAAATAAAAACAGATTTGGTTTGTCATTCATCAGAAACCGCCACGTGGCCAACGTTCTTAGACAGCATTCCGTGTTGGGGTGATAAATGAAAAAAATTGGGAAAGGGGATGATCAATGAAAAAGATACCTCTCTCACATTTTTTGGGGTAGTGATCACTAAAAAAGTGTGAATTTCCTAGAAATTATCGTGAATGCTGCTGGACAGAAACTAGTGATTAAATTAGCATAAACACACGTTGCAAATCAAACCCACCACAGCAAACCTATTGGTGATTCGGCGAAATTGGCGACCTCAAGTTATTTTTTGTAAAAAAAGAAATTGATTACATGAACCTTTGATCATAAAAAGAATAGTTATTTCCATTTGATCTTATTAATCAAAACTATGTATTTATTTATTTATTGAAAAAACAACAATAAACATACTTTTTTTTATATAAACTTTTGATTGTTAAAAAAATAGTTGTTTTACATCGCTCTTTTGATTAAATAAACCCTTGATCAAATTAAAACTACGTATTTGTTTATTTTGCCAATTAGGCAATTTCTCCAAGTCGGCGTAATATATATATATATATATATATATATATATATATATATATATATATATATATATATAAATGAAAAAATATGAAAATATGAAAATATATATTTTTTAGTATGGATATACCTATTCATTTGGATAAAATAAGCCCCAGAGTATTTGTAAGATAAATTTTCGCAGATGTTAGACTTTTTCAGTCTATCTCAGTCGGTAAGAGAATCGTGAACTGATCATTTGGCCATGATTTCAATCGCTCTAGGTAAAAGTTTGCTTAAAGTTATACCGTTTGTCCTGAAAACCATTCCTCTCCAATGCTCCCAGAGTCTTTTAAGCATGTTAGATTGCACGCACAGGCCACCACATGTGTTATGGTCATGACTAACATCATGGCAAATTACAATAAAATTATCCCTGACTACATGATTTATATCAATTCCCTCCCCGCTATTGTTTACATGACAGTTTCTATTGAGGGACTAACCAGACCTGTTAAACAACCATAGCCATCGAAGATGACGAAGAGCTCAATCCTTATCTTATATTTGCTAGTATTTGTGTGGTTGTACGTTGATGAGCCTGTTTGTTTCAGCGCTCCTGGCCATACCATTTTGTCTACAGACTTGAAAATTGGCATCAGTACCCAAGAAGACCCCTTCTAGAATTTTTTATTTTTTTTTATTCATAGAAAAAACTTTTTTGACTTTTTGGGGGGCTATTATTTTTACGGTTTCATTGATAACATCTAGAATTTCCCTGAATTTAGATATTTCTAGATGCTTCCTTCACTCTATTTTACATATTTACAATGGAAAACGCCAGCGATGTCATAAATAGAATTTATTCTGACCATATTTGTTCTCCATTGGTATTTTAAAAAATTTGGACGCTACGGTTGTTCAGTTATTGATTGTGACGGTGAGTTGTATATACTTTTATTTCTACCATTAAAATTTGCTATCCGAAAAGAGATGGCGTGAAGCAAAGTAGCAGTTACCATTGATATATGTGAGCTTTTCCAGACCCCAAAATGATGATGATGGTATGTTAGGCCGTGTCATCGTTGGTTTGGGTGGTGGGAGGTACAATAGACTAGGTATAAAAGAGAGAAGAATGGGAGTGCATGCTGCCTTTACTAACGGCTCGATGAAAAACAAACGCTGAACGCTATTTTCGCTTTTCACCATTTTTCGTGAAGCGAAACTTTCGAAAATCAGGGTATACCCGTAAATAATTTTACATTTTTTTAAATAATTCGTGTCCTAAAGAATTAAAATACGCATTATATGAGAGATGCATTATACGGCGTGAAATACGGTAAGCATTGGAAACCCTCAACCACAACTGTCAACAAAATGTCAACACAGGTTTCTTCAGTTTTTTCTATGCATGTATGTATCAAACATAAATGCTGCACCAATTGGTATAGACGGTTGAAGATTTGAACACTTAGTTCTTATCATGTCTAGAAAAACTTTTTGGTTTTACTTTTTGAAAATCCCCCGATGAATAACTTTCAGTAGAAGTTCAATGTGAAATGAAAGTCCAAGCTAAATTGGTCCCCTACTTTGAGTTCACCCTTGTTTTTTGAAAATTCAGACTTTTTTTTAGTGATTCATCATCATCTTCAGTCTTTTAACGTCTGTTGTTAGACATAGACCTTCCCCAGGATTTGCCACACTTCTCTATGGGCGTCGCGGAGCCAGTACTTCCTGAACTTGTCTAGCTCGTCTCTCCGTCTAATATTCTGCCGGCCTCGGTTCCGCATGTGATCTCTGGATATCCATGTCGTGAGTCGTGATAAGGTGAGAGAACTTATTCATTGATCACTATTTTTCTATGTTCCACAGTATACTGCCAAAAGGTGATGGTTTCTATTACTACCCAGACCAGTCTATTTCATAATCATTTAGTTGTTGATAGTTCTCCAGTAAATATTTTTTCTGAAGTAAAAGTTCAAGTCTGCATCAGTGAAAATGAAATCGACCAAGGATCCTTCCAGACATGACGCAGATGGTACCATCACATTATCTGCTGCTTTGTCTAAGTAATTATGGGGGTAATTTCATTTCGAATTTTGGGTAGCCGATTCGCCACATCCCTTTGTTCTTCTGTATCTCGTATATGTTGAATCGTCGATATTCTCTGTAATTCAGCCGCAGACGAAAGACACATATCAAGAATAACTGTCTGTGTTGTTCGTGGGAGAATAAGAAGAATGATCTTATCATCAAAAGTACAGTGTATATTGCAAGCGATTGTCAGTAATATGAAGGCCTAAAGTCGTTATTGTCGATGCTTCATCAACGATAATTTAGTCTTGACCATCAAAGAGATTTTCAGACGACTCAACTTCTTGTTGTTTGTGTGGTTAAGACCACGTTTCAGACGGCCCTCAGTTGTGCTATCCAAACGGCATGGTGATGTACAAATATCTTTCTCACCAATCATAGCAACGCTCATGATGTAGGTTTCGGGTGTTTCCTTTTCCTTTCCTACTATTGGAGAGAGAAACATTCCTTTTACCACCATCACATTCGGTTATCACACGTGAAGAAGGTCGTAGAATGGATCGGCCGAAACTGCTACGAGTTCAATCGTCCGAAAAAAACTCTTTAAATGTTAATGACCCTTCTAAAAACCTTAGACGAGTCTTGATCTTCTAGCAAACGAACTTGTTCTGAAGTAAGAGATATGTTACGTATCTGTCATTCGGTGATTAGATAAGCTATGTAATATCTTATCAGAAGACAGCAAAGAAGGTGCGACCACATCGTGTTGGAAACGCCAGTTCTCGCACAATGACAAGTTAAGCAACGTCGAGCGTGGTCACTACCTATATGGATGATTGTCTGAGACTACCGGGTGTCGTAATCTGCAGTCATGCTGGTCTCCAAAAGTATTAAGCACTTCCTTCAGCATGACCTAGAAGAGAGTGCAACTTTGGTACAGCACTCTCTCCGTGTTGTTTGAGAATTTATACCAACTTCTAGAAACGGACCACCAAGGGAGACAACTGCCTTTTCTCTCTTGGCTTATGCAAAAAAGCCAGTTGCCATTTGACTCTCCTTCCGGTAGGAAGAGGGTGGGTCTATTTGAATACCAGCAATATTTGCTGTTAAAAGGGGCTTCTTCATTGTGATGCTAAATAAATAGAAATTATTGTGTTAATGATCAGAAGCAGAGCACTGCTTCAGTTGTTTTTAATGTAGAACCATTCGCCACGTGAAGCAGAGGGTTACAGTAAAAATCTGGAGCAACAACCTTGAAAGTTCCGGCAAATTCACTCTTTTTTCAGTCTGTCAATGCAATCTGGATAAACTCAAGCCACCGATGTTACGAGAGAGGAGATAGGCTTCTTGAAGGATTGGTGGCAAACATTGGCCCAAAGACTTTGTATCAGAATTCTAAACTTCTCCAACGTTTTTTCTCTTTTGAACTGTTTCCTGGCGAATAAGCCCCGCTAAATTATTATAGCAAAACCTCTTTCCTTAGGTTCTCCGACCTTTAAAAAAAGATAAAGCTTTGAATTCTAAGGTAAGATACTTGTCTTGTTACAATTGGAGGCAAGATTTCTTACTGCACCAACCTGCATTTTTTTGGTTTTCTGTTTTTTTCTTTATCAGTCGGCATGAAATTCCGATATATGCCTAGGAATAGCAGCTCAAGTGAAGCTGCTTAGACGGTCTGCCAAGACGAAAATAGCCATACAATGAAGCTACAATGCCCGTTTGCACAGCACATGATACTTGGTGATTGTTGATTTGTAATTGTAAGGATCATGCTGGATCAATACGTTTGCCACAGCCTCCTTAGACATCAACACAGGAACAATTCCATCCAGGAATTTCGACTTTTCTATCGACTGCTACGAACTCTAAACCAGCTACAGTAAACCTTCATTAATCCGGCACGATTGAGACTTGAGGTGTGCCGGGTTAGCTTAAGTAATAGCTAACCTCCTCATCATACTTTTAGAATATTATGTAAATCTGTATGAGTTAAATGTTAAGGAAACAATCCTTGGAGTTTAAAGGTTCTCGACAGACAACGCTTGAAATAGAGACTGAGGCAGGGGAGACAATTATTTATTTATTAGAACTGTTGAGTCTGAAATATCAGATTATCTTATTCAAACCGTAACATTCTTGAAAACGTAATATATTTCCAGTAATTATGTGCCTAAGAACCTGTATAACAATATCCATTCTAATATTTCTGCATGTTGACATCTGGTTTTATACAAATAAGATATAAGCAAACAATCTGGCCCACCGTGACTCACCATTTTTCAATTCCTGGAGATTTGTGAACCTTATAGTCAAATTTCGGCAAAATCTGTAAAGATTTGAGGCATTTTCCTAATTGTAAACGAAAATAATTACGTTTTGTTTTATGAAATGTAAACGAACCATTGGATTGGCCATAACTCACCATCCCATGGTAGAATTCCCCCACAAGCCTTCATAGGTTACAAAAGAAGTGATTTAAGTTTTGGGCGGATCCATATACAATTACCTCTCATACGTACTTATATGTCAGCATCACAAAAAGTTCATTCTATCCACATGATATCTCAGAAAGTTCTCAATGCGGACAATGGAGAATGGGAGAATCAATCAAACTCACTGAATAAATGAGGCTAATAATATTATGATATCTTCTTTTGACTCTCCACATAGACATACAAGAAATAGAAGTGAATTGCTTTAACTTTGAGTATTTACAATACAAAGTGATATTTTGCCTTTCCTTTTGCCGTTTTTAGAGCAACCAATCGTCTTGGCATAGAATTGATAAGTTCTGAAGTTTCACTTTGAAGTATTTCAGACCATATTTACGTACGAGATTCAGTAAATCCGAACGTGTTGCTGGCTTTTTGACTTCTTATGTGAATTCTGATCTAATATTGTCCGTCGTATTCAATGGGATTCATGTCAGGTGACCGAGGAAACTGTTCAATGCAGTATTCGGAAATTGAGCAGATCTTGATTCGTCAGGAAAGATTATGCAGCGCCAAAAGACTGAGGGCTTATCGTTATCTTGAGTACCTACTGATTCCGTCTCCTAATATCAATTGTGGTTAAAAAGGACTTCCTCTTGACTGCTCATCCATAATACTCAAGTTCACGAAAACATTTTTTTTCTGTTTGGGGGCTAATTTGAAATATCCCTGACACTTATCATCAGTCTTTTAACGTCTGTCGTTCGACATAAACCTTCTCTCTATCGTTTGGCATCGCAGGTTGTTCTCAGCATAAAACTAAAGGTATCTATTCACTTCTTGCGTGACTCAGTGATGTACAGGGGTTTCACAATACATGGAATTACGTGCATTTTCATTTTCAGCATAGCTTAAATACAACAGCTTAAACACAGCCGTCTTCGGGTGATAAATGGGTTTTCTTTCGAATGCTGAGACGAGAGGTCATCGTATATTTCACTGTCTAACTTCGGGAGCTGGTGCCACGGAGTGCCTTTCCGGGGAGGAAATTAGCATCTCCGTGAAAAACGCTGTTTGTAAACATCGCCATATTGATTTCAAAGAAGGGCAATCAACTCTTGTCAGTTCTTTAAGGACATGGTAACAACGGCTGAAACGTTGTGTTCAAGAAACGAACCAAGATGAAAACCGGGAAAAATATACATAATGATAATCCCTCGTCTAAAAGAATTTCGGGCGGAAAAAAGTCAGGTTTAGTATATTATGGCAGATTTACAGCGTTCGTTTATCATTCTATGGGAATAGACTGCGCATACCTACATGACACTAGATTTGCTGAGAACATCGTCTTTTCTGCTGAGGACCTTCATGATCCCCAAATACTGCTAGACGAACTGAACGAAGAAAGAAAATTGGTCTTCACAAGATCTTCTGCAGAGCAAATAACAAATAAAGCAAATATGGTAAAGACAAAGACACAACGATCAAAATCGAAAACACAGAGCTGAAGAAATTCGACAATTAAACCAACTAATCTCCATGGAATTCTAAAAAGAAGAAACCAAAAGAAAAATCTCTCTAGGTCGACAAGCTTTCAGCAGAGCCAGTACAACTTTTAAAAACAAAAAGATCCTATAGTTTTGAAAAGAATGGTATGCAACCAAAGTATCTTCCCAGTAATCACCTATGAGTCTGAAACATGAAACCCAAGTGAAAGATTGGCTTTCAAACTAAGAACTAAGTAATGTTCACAAGGAAGGATGTTTAACATCACACGGAGAGACCAAAAGACAGCAGGGTACATAAGAGAAATACAGGAGATACAAAATCCATTAGAAAACACTAAGAGTAATGAGTTGATCATGTTTCAAGAATGTCAGTCAACGGCTAGACATCACGACCCACAACGTGGATCCCCAGAGACTGCATGTGAAATTGTATACGGCAAAAATCAGGAAGATGTGACAATTTGGCCCTGTCCAGGATATATTTACACGGTGACGCTTGCAATCGAGAGGTCTGGCGAATCTTTAGGAAGGTCCAATGACAGACACTAAAATGCAGATGATTATATTTGGTTAAGGAGAAAATTACCTCTCTATTAAAAAAAAATGTAATAGGGTGTACTCATTTATGGGCGATACTGTATTTACAATAAAATGTCATAAACGCTTGTTTTGAAATTAAAACCTCTGTGAACTGATAGTTATAACATAATTGTCGATGGATCCATTCTGAATATTACCAATTGGTTTAATTAGACAAAATTTCCCACGGGGCTCTATCATAGCGCCAGAAATCATGGCACCAAATGTAATGCGAGCCCCGTCTCTATCCCACTACATCACCTCGAGGATAACTGGAAGATTCTTTTTTTTTTTTTTTTTTTTTGAAAAAAAGGTGGTTATTGTTTAACGAATAAACGATAGAGAAGGGCTTCACACAATGCTTTTGTGGGCTAACGAGAAAGGTTCGTATTTAGGAAAATATTTTATACGTTCTTTGAATTAGAAAACTGAATGGAGAAATGCGTTCGAAGGCGCTAACCGGACATTACAGAAACAGGTTTTGTTAGTCACTCAACAGAAACCGTCACACAACCAATGTCTTTTGGCAGCATGCCGTGTTGTGGACAGGGTTGATCGATTAGAACATTGATAAAAGGGGACGATCAACGAATAACATTCTCCCCTCTCCTTTTGTTGGGCAGTGATCCCTGAAAACGTCTGAATTTTCAAAAGTAAGTGTGAATGCCACCGGACACCGATGCCCAAGAGGTCAGAAGAATCACGGAGAATGTATGTCCAACAACGGACACTAAAAGGACACTGATGATGATGATGATGATGATGATTTGTATATTTACGCATGTAAGTGTATCTCTATATGACTCTGTTTTCAAATGTGCTCTCTCCACGTGATGTTGAGCTTGATTCTCTCCTGCACTATCTTATTTTTTACCGGTCAGAGTTTTGCATATGATCTCTTTGTATCATTGTGTCATAATTTTAGATATTTGTTAAAGAAAAAAAGACATGATAATTCCTAATTGTTTAAATAAATTTAACCCAATGATAAGACCACCATCGTAGGCATATTACACACGTCAGATGCCACACAGGTCATAGATCTGAGTCGCATTGTGTAGGTCTCAGGACCAAGGCAGGAAATGACGAGAGGATTAATATCTTTTATTATCTTTTTTTATATCGCTTTGTGAAATTTGGTAGAGCTACGCAAACGCTCAAGTGGGGGATGACAAACAGATCCAGTTGTTTAAAATAATATAACTGAAATACCCGTCCAAGTAGGGTAAAATATTTAGAGGGTGAAAAGGGGCTAAAATTTCATGCTTGTAAAAAGTTTACCTTCACTTATGACCTCTCAAAGAAGGAGTCTCCTTTTACTATTAATCACTTAAACGGTGGAAAAAGCCTCCCTTCACTTTATTCCCCTTAAAGGAGGGGAAAAGTCTCCCTCCACTTTTGACCTCTTGGGGAGAGGTCTCCTTTTAATTTTAACCCCTTCACTTTTCACCCCCCCTTAAATAATTATATATTAGGTACTTGCAACTTCGGCTCCACCTTGTTGTGGTAGTATCGCAGCTCGCGTAATCAGTAAGCAACTCTCAAACCACACAATTATATGAATTAACCAAACAGTTCATTATATCGCAACATTTCAATTTATATCGACAGACGAAGTCAAAAATTTAGGAATTAAATTAATTTCTAGCATCATGATAAATTTTAAACAGGATAGTTTTTAAAATTATCTTGATATATTCTAATATATTAGCGTACTTGAAGCCGGTGTAGATTGTTTCAGTGTCTCTACACTCAAAATGATAAGAGATCAGTTTTAGAAACTATTTTGGTTTGATGTATACAGAAGTTACACCTCGGTTCAAACACCTATGCTATCAAATTTCAGCTCAATCCGACAACCTATAAGCCATGGTAGGGGTCAGTTTTCTGATCAGGAACGGCTGGAACCGTAGCCAGCTCAAGGGCGCTTTTTATAGTTTGACGTATACAGATATTGTGCCTTGGTCCAAAGGCGCCCAGAATCAAATTTTTGCTGAATCCGACAATCTAGTTGGGAACTTCAACAGAAGAAACTGCGAATGGTGTAGATCCGTTTGCCAAATGGGTTCTGGGAATAAATATTCGCTCAACTCCGATAATTAACATACAAAATAAGATATATACCTGTAAATATTTTTTGGCTGAAAGTAAAGTTCCAATTTAACACTATAGTTATATTGTAGATAGATCCCCCTCTAAGGCCTTGAAATTTTTCTCAAAACTTTTTACCTTAAAACGTTCCCATAGCTTCATTGAGTATTCATGCCAAATTTGGTTTGGCTGTGCCCATGTCCATGTGGTTTCTCTAACGTGATAAACACACAGACACACAGATTACGTGACTCCTCCCAATTATATGAACAATTGCCGATCTCAAAACACCTGGACACGATTTTTTGTTTTGCAGCTACTGAAGCTTTTTTCTTTTTTCAAATTATTAAACTCGTTACCAAAAATTATCACAAGCATCTTGCAATCCAAGACTGACATATCCAAAGACTCAATCACTCAGCAGGTCTGTCTTATCGCATGGACACACTTGGTAGTTTGGTGGGGGCCTAAGTTCAATTCGATAAATAGAAATTAAGGTTCATGTTGTTGATTAAAGACACGGAGAACCCCCTTTAAACCTATGTTTATTCATGTTTATATCAGTTATTGACTCTTTATTGAATCCATGGATTAAAAAGGATCGGCACAACGACCCACGGGCCAAATCTAGTACATTGCTTTGCCCGGGACTTCAAATATTCTCAAGATGGACCTCTTATTTAGTACCTTATGGAAATGGAAGAGGTACTTTAAGAATGTTTCTCAAACCATCCACTAACAATTAAGTGGGGCTATTCTACAATCAATCTAATTTTTATGAATTTCTGATCCTTGACTTTCAGGGGCTCATGGTAATTATGCCAGAATACCTTAAGGGTATAAAGGAACAAAAAGGTTGGGAACCCATGTCCCCTCTACTTTTTTGTTGTCAGTGTGCACAGAAATATCACATTGTGCGATTTCTTTTCCCGTGATAAATGTATGTGCACACTGAATGAATATACAAATGTCAACTTGAGTTGAGATAATGTCGGCTCAGTCTGTCTCTCACAACTACCAAAACTAAATGGGCATGTTTTAATGATAAGCAAGTATGTATATCGTTAGTTGAGATTTCATTCTACACCACTTGTTCAGTTTGTTGTTCCATTAAATAAAACACCAATTACTATTATTATGCGATGCAATATCGAAATACATCAATAACAATAACAACCATCAATTCAGTTTACCAAATTGATGGCTTTGATTTCAGTCTATGTGAGTCACCAGAGAGAGAGAGAGAGAGAGAGAGAGAGAGCAAGCTTAAAAGTTGGGACAAGGCTTCTTCATATACAGACAATACAACACTTTCTCACATACACTCCTACATATAAAGTGATATATGCTGGGTGTAGTACATACATTAACATTAACAAAAATGTTTCTAATAATGTGTGCAATGGAAGTAAGAGCCATTTTCTGTATTTCATTTATGTTGGACTTTCCAGCATATTGTCGGCATGTTCACTGGCCCCTTCTTCATGTAACCCAAGGACTCCAACAATAATCTGTACTATTTTGGTCCTGAGTTACTGCATTCTACTAATTTCTTTTTGTAAATTTTTATAATTTGAGACTTTCTCGAATTCATTGTCAGCAATGTTTTTGTCTGCTGGGACAGTCATATCTACTAAGAAGCTCTTTTTTTTTCATTTAAAGTCTTTTACTGTAATATTTGGCTTGCTCACGTTTGTAGTCCTATCAATATGTCAAGTGAAATCCCATAATATAATCACGTCTGCTTCTGCGACTGGTTCAGGCTGGTGTTCGTACCAGTTCTTAGCATATGTCATAATAAATGTTCCAGTGTGGACACTGCCCAATTCTGTCGTGTCTCATCTTATATTTATTTGCTCACAAGGACTGAGCACCCTACTACTATGTGGTCAATTGTTTTGGTCTTATTTTCACAGTCTACATTCAGGATCAGTACCATGTCTTAGTATGTTAGCCTTGTAATTTCGTGTTTTTAAGCTTTTTTACTGGCCTGCAAGGATGGAAGCATCTGTTTCGGCCTTCAAACTGCGTTTCGTAACCACTGGTGGTTTTTATTCTGATCTACATCAGATCCTTTGGTGTGAAAGGGGTATTGGCCGTAGAGAGGTTTCTCTTGCCAGCGCTCGGGTAGTAATTTTAATTCCTTCCTGTTTAACCTGGCTTTTAACTCTCTTGACTGTTTTAGTTGGCCAGTCAGCCTCTGGTTTGCTTTCATTCTTGAGGTCAAGTTTTTTTCCTCTATTCATTTGCCTCCTTTGTAATGAAATGCAGTTTTGGCTACTCTCGTGTTTTTTCACCTGTTCTCCCATCCAGTCGTTGGTAGATTGGATAGAGGTTTGAAGACCGATAGTTGTTGCACGATAGTTTTCGTTGAATGAGACCCCTGCAACCCTCTTTTCTATCGTTGGATGTCCGATGAATTACAGCTGATGATTTAAAAAATATATTAGACTACTAGAAACGCTAGTGAGTTACTGGCCTGTATTCTTTTTTCGAGTTTAATTCCGTTTTCATTTTCAATCTTATTCTTCCATAATATTCTTTTCTTATTGTTTCTTTCATGTCATTGTGTTGTATACATTATTATTATTATTATTATTATTATTATTATTATTATTATTATTATCACACCAGATTCCTGGTGGTCATCATTGGAGACTAAGTGATGGCAAGTCTTTTCAGGTCTCCTCCAGACCAACTCTTCGCATTCTTAGTCCACAGCAATGCTGTGGATTACGGTTTCACACCAATTGCCGGGTGGTTATCACCGGAGACGGTGGCGCTGTGGTTTGTACCGCCTCCACCGTGACTTTTTCTAGCCTGTTCAGCCATTGCTACCAGATGGGACTGTGGGTCTCATATTTTCCAGTACTCTCTCCAGTCGGTGGTGCTGTGGTCTGTATAGTTCTTTCTCTTATCCCCAGTTCCCCCAATCTCACTTTCAGTGTCTCCGGAACGGTTCCGAGTGCACCTACTATTACTGGTACTACTCTGACTTTCATATTCCACACCTCCTTCTGTTCCCTTGCCAGGTCCTGGTATTTCACTCTCTTTCATATTTACTCTGTGGTCTGCAGGTACAGCTACGTCTATCTTTTGCAGGTTTTCCTACACTTGTTCACGATTACCAAGTCTGGTCTTTTCGCTGGGATGGAGTGGTCAGCTTGGTTGCCTAAGTCCCAGAGTAATTTATGACTTCCGTTTTCCTGGACTGCCTCCGGTTTGTGTTGATAGCACTTGTCTGCATGGTTTGCATTCGTTTGCTCAATTCCCAATGTATCACTGTTGCCATCCTGTTGTGTCTGTTTTCATCCTCTTTCTGGGCTAGTTGACTACATTCACTGGTTATGTAGTTTATGTTCTCAACCCTTTCTGCAGTGGTATTTGCTATTTCTTTGAGATCTGTCGATTTTCGTCTTGATATAATTCATCCTGATGCATTTGTTTTGAGCTGCAATGATGAGCGATTCTGTTTCTTTCCTCAGGTTTTCTCGGCGTAGCCATGTCCATGATCTCTCGTCTACGACCTCTTGTATCTGTCTTTTGAATTCTCCGTTTAGTTTTTTCTGTTCCCATTTTTCTTTCATTGTTTTCTGTGCTGCTCCTTCGTTAGCTACTTTTTTGGTATTTGTTGTACTGCTTTGGGTGCTTTTTATAATGTCTTCACCATTTGCTGGCACATATTTTCCTCATCCTGTTTTGGCCTTTTAGAGACAGCTGTATTATAATAATCATTATTATCGAAGTTACTAGAAATTATTAAATGGAAACTCATTAAACTCGTTCATTACCACTCTATTTTAGGTAACGGACCCTTTGTGCACACATTAATTTCCTTTGTACGCTGGTCGCAAAACATATGTGCAAGGACACACACACATACAGAGCTTTCAGGGAACTACGGCGGAACCTCTGATTTAAGAAAACAATTGATGTGTCCTTCAGACTTCCTGGGGCGAAATGCATTCCTCGTCTGAGAACAATTTGTTTTCGTTGAGTTTTTACAGAAGAAAAAAATCAAAATATCCCCCAAGGAACTTCATCCATCGTGTCAAGGAGTAAGCAGTATGTTTGCTTTGTTTTAACCTGAACAAATAAGATGGCGGTAGCAGACGACATATTATTCTAATCGTTTGCTTGTCTTCTCATCTTGTTATCACACAGTGGTATAAAATGGCGGATTTCGGAAAAAACTCTGTGATAGCATTTTGAGCGAATAAGTAACGGGAGGCATTGTTAAATGTCACAGAAACCATGGTGTGCTTAAGAGATAATCGGGCTCAACATCACATGCAGGGATCACAAGACAGCACAATATGTTAGAGAAAAACAGGAGTCAGAGATATCATCGAATCCATTAGAAAACTCAACGAACAATAGGCTGACCATGTTGCAAGAATTTCAGACAACGGCTGGACATCACGACTCACACTGTGGATCCCCAGAAATCATATGCGAAGCTGTGACCGGCAAAAAATAAAATGGCGTAACGAACCAAACAAAAAAGTAATACATTTTAAACATCCATAATTGAGAGGTCAGGCAAATCTTGGGAAAGGTCTATGTCCAATGATAGACGCCAAAAGGCTGATGATGAAAATGCCACACATACACTGATATACTTGAGCGTACACACAAACATGTACATATACTTACACTTGCATGCACTCACACATGCATTCACTCATACTTGCACATACACATGCATAGATTTCACTCCCATCACCACGCATTAATATACACACTCGAAGGCACACCCTTCATGTACTTGCAAGTACATCCATATAAAAAGGCATCCACAAATTTGCATAAAGGCACATACGCTACATTAAATCATACACATACACACACACAAATACACCCGCATATTCATCAACAAACACCAGTAGATGTTTTCACAAGTGTAGTGAGTTCAATCCTTTCTGGGTGCTCCACTTCTGCGACCTTTAGCCAGACTAAGCAAACACGATGAGCAATAACCCAACGCACATGTATACACACGCATAACTTCTTTTTTTTTCAGAAAATAATAATAAAAAAGTAGAGATAGACTCTCTTCAACATCTGCAACATTGTTTGTACAATTTTCGACAACATTTTGCAACGTTGGTTACACTTATTTATTCATTTATTTTTTTACTGTTGTTTTTGTTGTTGTAGCTGTTATTATTATTATTATTGTTATTATTATTATTATTATTATTATTATTATTACTAATATTATTATTATCATTCACTCAAAATAATTCAAATATATACATATATATATATATATATATATATATATATATATATATATATACAATGCTCTTCCATAACGAATAGAGCACTCTGGTGGATGAGGAATTTCTGTGTAAATAGATATATCGCTTAAATTCAGCCTTTCTGACTGTCCAGTTTCGTAGTCCAGAGGTAGGATATCGGCCTCCGGGTCTGAAGTGAAGGTTTCAATTCTTCCTTTGCGGTACTGGATGGGATAATGGAAAGTCTATAGCCACACTGAAGAGATGTAATACATTGAAACAGCTGTCTGCAGATGATACGATAATATATATATATATATCAGGCCTAATGCAATTCAAGTTTTAGAGATATCCATCCAGTCTATATAACAGCTTGTTGATATAGACGTATAAGAACAGATTGTCCAACGATGGTATTGCATATATCCAAACCTATTCTATCATTTTAAAACTATAATCAATCAAATGTTGTGTTTTTTTTATCTCCCAACATGTTGCATTCTTTGGCAGAGACATTTTGTTGCGAATCCAACACCCTTTCTCGATCGGCATAGGAAGTGAGCCTAGTTCCAAAGTGTATAAGCGTATTGACATTTGCTTCCGTGATAAAATCATTAGTTTCAAATTGATTTTTCAAGTTGATCCCCATTAAAACACCCGAAAGAAAAAAAAAATGGATGTCTATTACATAAAAAATAAAACGAAAAATATCTAAAAAGCAATATAATTCATTCAGAAATTGAAGTTATATATATATATATATATATATATATATATATATATATATATATGTATGTATGTATATATATATATATATATATATGTGTGTGTGTGTGTGTGTGTGTGGAGTGTATGCATTAGTTATAAACACTGTATAGTTTTCTTTCTCTCTTTTTTTTCTTTCCTTCTTACTTTTTTGTACTCCCAATTTGTTATAAAAAGATGGAATAATATGATGTAGTGTGACGTAAAAGTAATTCCTCTTTCTCAGTCTAATCTCTCGATCCTTCCTTTTTTTGTGAAAGCTATGAACCGATTCAAATTTGGTCTGAACAAAAAACTTTTTTGCATCCATACAACTATCGATTTTCGTCAATATTTAAAAAAAAATAATAATAATCAAGAAGTAGCAAAAATAAAAATGGATAAAAATATTTTTTCTAGAACACCGTTGAAAGACTGAACTTACTTTTTATGGTTTGCAAGCTTCGCACGTTGAACAGCGATAGACGCCACAATGAAAAGGCAGTTTATGATAGCACTGTGAAACCTGGGAAGGTTAAAGAGCCCAGCATGTACGAAACGTCCAGACTGTAACAACCAATATGAGGGCACTAGTCTAAGTATATCAGTGTATAATGATATGTAGTATAGTTGGCTAAATATAAGAATAAACACAATCTGAGAAGAAGAGAAGAGGATAGGTGTTTAAGACTATTAAAATTCTGAAATTATTATACACCCGGGCGTATATTCTCATCATGAATCGATGCACATTGTAACTAAGCTACATTGGCCCATAGTATACCCGCCATTGGAGATATGTTACAGCCGTTCGTGTTGCAGACGCTGCGAACATGACAATAATTCATTGTCCACTCTCAACATCGAGGAATATTTTATTTTGTCGAAACATCGCCTTAAAGTTCTCGAAAGGTGAGGGGTAAAAGCAAAAATATTTTTGCAACCACCACAGTTCATCTAATATGCCTTCAGCAAACTATTAACGCGCTGAATTGCAAAGGTCGTCTACCTCCTGCAGGCAACAAATCCTGACTATATTTCTGTTCAAGTCTTCATTTTTAATAACAGAGTAATATTTCATGAATATAAAGAAAATATTTTTTAAAAAAACGCTATCACTCAACTCTACAATAAAGTTATTAAAAAAGAATCCCACTCCAAAAGACAATCTGTTATTGAGAAATGATTATGAATAAACATGTGAAATATATAAGTGCAATACTTTCTAACAAGGAAAAGAAAAAATATTTGATATACGGTTCCATAGCAAAAGTGTGTTGACATCTGTTAATCAATGCTTAGATATATTTGTGAGAAGTACACTTTGGAAGATCACTGTACACATTCCTAAATAAATTACTTCGAAGGAGATAGTGGAAAGTAGGTTTGAGGACAAGCAATTTTCAAATCATATATATATATATATATATATATATATATATATATATCACCGCTATTGAAAGAAAACGGAATGGAAGTAAAGAACAACGAAAGCAGGAGCATGGGCTAAAGAACATCATTAACAAAACGCAACGATATTATAGCAAAAGAAACGTTGCAAAATTCCAATGACAACGAGGGACGAAATCAACTTTTAAATCAGCATATCCAGCATATCATTATCAGCTGTTGCACGTATCCTGCTAGCCTCAAACATGTTTTCACGGTAAACTTTTCTAACTCATCTGTCCCACTGGTCTTCTCCTATTGCGTTCACTGTCTAACGGGCACCAGCTGTTCAGCCTTTTGTTTCACCTGCTGTCCCTCCTTCTTGTTATGTACCCCGCCTATCTCAATTCTCTCAGAACCCTGTTGATCCTTTTCTATCGCTAAGAGCTATTCCTAACATTACTCTTACCTTTGCCCTCTTTGCTATTCTGAATTTATTTGTTTCTAGGTTTTGTACCCGTACAGTATTGCTGGTATTATGCATTGATAGTATATTTTACGTTTCACTCGCCAATTTGCTTTCCAGTACGTCTCTTTCTGCGACAAAAGTTCTCCAGCCAAACGCTATATATATGAATGCATTATATTATTTGAAACTCTAATAAAAATGACCTCCCGCAAAATGCGTCACTTGGACAAATTTTAAGCTTGAGAATTCGAGAATTACGCCATGAGAATGACAAAATAACACTTTTTCAAACTGAATTAAAAACGTTGAATGATCTAAGAAGAAGTTTGTAATTTTTCGCGATGATATCGTTTATTCATTCTTCTCACGAGCGAAATTCAAGTCATAAAATCTAAATGTTTAAAGTAATTAGATCAAAACTAAATTCTTGATAAAGCAAAACGGGTGACGGGTGTTTTTTCTCCCAATCTGTGGGTGACTCAATTATTAATAATTATAATCAACGCTCCCTTATTCAGGGTTGAGCACTCTTTAAATAAGGTAACTCGTTCATTATGAGCTATATAGCAATGCTCTTCTAACTCTGGAACAGAGCACTCTGGTGGATAGAGAATTGTGCGTAAGTAAATATATTGCTTAAATTCAGCCTCATTGACCATACAGTTCCGCGTAGGGCAGAGGTGAAATGTCAGCCTCTGGGTCTGAAGCGGAGGTATCGTTCCTACCTCATGGCACTGGATGGATGATAGATAGTCTATAGCTACACTGAAGAGTTGTAATACTAACAGCTGTCTGTGGATGACTCAATTATATACATACATACATACATACATATATATATATATATATATATATATATATATTCAGGGAAAGAGAGAGCAAAACTGTGAAAATCGTTATCTATAGTTATCATTATGTGTATGTATCTATCTATATACGAGGCCTATCTAAAGAGTGGCCATTTTGAACCGATTGTGCCCCCTTCAGGTAGATTTGTAACCAACTTTTGATGATTCACACACAACTTTCGATGATTCAATCTAACATATCATGTCTGGGAACGCTCTAAAAGACTTTCACAACAAAAGAATGGTAATTGCTTTTATGGCTTACGAAAGGTTTCTAAAGAAACGCTGTATTTTCAGATAACGAGTTACACCTGTGCAGGCATCCTTCGCTTTTCGAAAGTATGCTTTCTGTTTTCAGTTGAGTCTTGATAGCTCAATTGATAAAGCAGCTCTGGCTGAATCGTGCTTCCCTCCGGAGATATGGGTTCGAATTCCACCTAAAGCTTCTCTTTTATCTTCTGATCAACGCTATTTTTTCAATGTCGAAAGGAAATCGGCCTGAGCTGAATTTGCGATAAAAGGCAACAGAAAATTTAGATGAATGTTAATAGTACTTGTGAATTTTTTAGAATGATGAAGTTATGTAGTTACTTCGTTCATAAGCCAATTCCATTTTTTCTTGGTAATTGAACTATAAATTGAAATGAAAAATAGTTTTATGCCGTATAAGACACATTTAGAGTAGCATTTTCCAGAACTCACCTTGTTTTCCATAAACAATAAACTGAAGGTCGGTACACCTGAAGCACCAAGCGCTAAAAGCCAATTGCACACCATCTATCAAATGGCTTTTCCAAAAAGTTCGTTCTCTCTTTTGTTAGATGGAGCGTTCATTTTTATCCAACCTCGTTCAAAAAGATGACTTTTTATTATTTTGTTACAGCTGTCGTATCAGTGTGCACTTCCATTGTGTCGATTAAAAAGTTCGTTCTTTGTCTGTCGTTAAATGTCATTAGAAAATCTTTTAATTTTAGCACCCACACAATGTCTTTTTAAGTGATGCTTTGAAAGAACGGTCTGGCTGGATCCTACGCTGGCGTCAAAAAGACTACAACTTGTTAGATATCTTTAGATGAATATCTAGAAAACGTAGAGATTTTAGATGAATATCTAGTTGTTCATAGAAGAGATTTCATCAGTTAGTCAGAGACATAGCAACTTATTAATGTGTCATATCTGCTCTTGATAGGTGGGATTCTGAAAGTCATGATCATGTTGCCAATCCATCTCATTTTTTACATCCAGAAATTATTTTTTTTAATATCTGAAAATATCTAATTTTTCTCGAAAAATATCTTTAAAAAAAACACCGTGAAATATATTAGATAATTATTAATACAAATGATAAAATGTTATTCAATATTTGTGACCAATAATGCTTAATTTGTTAAACAGAAATAAGTCAAAAGTCTAAAAAAAAAAAGTCTCCATAAAAAGATCAGATATATTTGCTTTTGTACGAGGTGATTAAATTTTACTATTTTGAGTTCTTAGTTTATTTCTCAACCTTTTAAATATCTTCAGATGAATATATAGAAAAAGTAGAGATTTTAGATGAATTTCTGATAAATTTTCATAGATATCTAAAAGTTTTACCGATATCTGAAAAACATCTGGGAAGTTTTCAAAATATCTAATTAAAAAATGTCTGTCTGGGTGTGAAACAATCTTTTTCGCATCTAAACGTATAAAAAATATCTCGATCTGGATGTAAAATATTTAGAATAGCAATATCGATCATAATGCACCAGTTGATGCCCACACATTTTTACCCCCGGGATACAACTAGCCAGCGAGGATAACTGAAAGTAAGAGTTTGAAGCAGTTAAAGAATGCAACTTTTTTCGAAGGCGAACGCAGTTGACCAGTGGTCTTCAAACTTCATCTACTATATCTGCTCAGGGAACCTTTTGCAACTATTAAATTGTCTATGGAACCGCTCCAAAAACAACATTCCCTTCTACATATATATATATATATATATATATATATATATATATATATATATATATATATATATATATATATATTCACATACGAACGTGTCTATTGGATTTTAGCCTTGTTCATGGGATTATCCGAATGTTTATAAACCCAAATACAAAATATACAACTCAAACGGAAAAGTAAGAAAGAGGCGTCCGCGTCATGTAAATAACCGAGACGTTTTTAATCAAAAAGGCAAAATATTGTTTTTCTGATGTAAAGAGTTCTGTTCGTGTTAAAGATACAAAATAAAGACGTAAAAGTCGAGAAAGGATTATGTAATGAAGAATTATTAAGTATACTGCAAAAATTTCACTTTGTTTCGTGGAACTACTGGAAAGGTCACGTAGAGTCCTAGGGTCCCGCTTAACATAGCTTGGATACTGCTGCCTTAAACACATCACACCAACTTGGCATTTAACTTTACTGGTTATCATCGCTAATCAGACATTTTGTGTTTGGTAATTAAACATTAATTTAACAATTAAACTCAACCTTCAAGATAGAGAAAATCCTTCAAGTTCCAGCAAAAACTGTATAAGCCAGCGCATCCTTCTGACAATCACACATGGAGCTGAAACATGGAACTTGACCAAAAGATTGACCCTCAAACTGAGAACCATGCAACCTGCACAGATGAGAATCATGCTCAATATAACGTGCACAAGACAGCATAATGTGTTAGAAAAAAGCAGGAGTCAGAGATATCATATGATAATAATCCATCAGAAAACTCAAATGACAATGGATTGGTCATGTTGCGTGAATGGCAGACAACCACATGACTCAGCGCGGATCTCCAGAGATCACATGAAATCGGGGCTGACAGAATATAAGGTGCTGACACAAAGTTCAAAAGTATTGGCTCCACGACGACCCTGATAGAGAGGTCTGGTGAATCTTTGGGAAGGTCTATGTTCAATTACGGACGCTAAAAGGCTGCTGATGATGATTCTCAATTGTATTTTGGGGATTTATTGAATAATTATATTTATGTTATATCATGTTTGAACTGTGCGAATGGCGGAGCGGTTAATGAGTCAGATAAGGGAATAGGCAAGCCGAGTTTTTTTTTTTTTAAATCTGGTCGGGATTGTTTACGTTGACTTCTCACTGATTCCCTTGCGAATGGCAGGGATCTATCCCTTCTATCCACAGCTAAGATCAAAATAGCAAGGCAGACTGGGCTCGCTAGCATTTGGAGGGTAACCAGTCTAGGGGGAAGACATCTCTGATTCCAAACAAGGAAGTGGAGCCCCTAAAATCAATTGGATGTAAACTTTGACGTCCTTCCGGTAGCCAAACGTAATCGGACTTCTTCGGACAACTGCAAGGCCGAGTGGGAAATCTTGTTGACCTAGAATCTCAGAATCCCCATTCCATTGTCTATCGCAGGCTGTCTCAACGAGGGTAATATCAGCCCAATAGAGACGAAGTTGAGCATAGAAGTATGTAAGCTTATACAATGCTCTTCCATAGGAATAGAGCACTCTGGTGGATGAGGAATTTCTGTGTTAATAGATACATTTCTTAAATTAAGCCTTCAGTCTAGTTCCGTAGTCCTGAGTTAGGATATCGGCCTCCGGGTCTGAAGTAAAGGTTTCAATTCTGCCTCGCGGTATTGGATGGGATAATGGAAAGCCTATAGCCACACTGAAGAGATGTAATACATCGAAACAGCAGTCTGTGGATGATATATATATATATATATATATATATATATATATATATATATATATATATATATATTTATTTATTTCTGTGTTACCGTGTTATTCCATGATGCAAGCATGCGTAGGTTGTCCTGAAGCTCCAAATATCTGCAGTAAACAATTTATTAGGAAATTTATGTGGCTAAGCAAAGTTAAGGCGTCACATAAAGGAAAGCAATGTTTGTTTGTTTTTAGAAGATATATAGTCCAGGTACTTGATATAAGTATGTATTTGGGTAAAGGTATTAAATAATGCAGAGGGGTCATTCTCAGTGAGGGGGCAGTATCGTCTCTAATGGACCAAAAGTTGAGCAGAGGGGAGCAATAAATGGGGCAAAATAACCAAAATGGGCGACAGAGGAAAAGGTTTGAAAAACCTTATTCTATCGAGGAGGGTTTTTTTTTCTTGCGTACTTGGTTCGTTTTATTCCGACCGTTGAGTTCGTGATTTCAGGATGAGCTTTTAGCCACTTTTTGATACTACGATATAGAGCTTGTTTACCTTAGAGATATGCAGACAGTAGGAAAGGGACGACTGAACTTTTTATCTGATACGACTGCGCAATGTTTTCTTGTACAAATCCATCGCCATAACTTTATCTGTGTTGAGATCTCAGTTTCTGTTTAAGAAGGTAAAAAATAATCGAAGAACGAAGACAAAAAAAAACCAAAAAAACAAGATGATGAGGAAGAAAAAGAAGGAGGAGGAATGTACTGGATAACCAGTCTCCACGTGGATATTAGTTAATGTTTATTCTAGTCAGCTCTAGAATAAATGTCGACAGGTGAGACGGACAGGTAGGATAAAAGGAATAAAGAAAGTGTCGGAGATAGTAAATTTGAAAGGAAAGGAAAGGAAAGAAAGAAAGAAAGAAAGAAAGAAAGAAAGAAAGAAAGAAAGAAAGATGGAGGGTCGTTAACTCAATAGAAACTGTCACGTGACCAACATACTCTGGCAGCATGCCATGGTAGGGGTAATCAATTCGAAAATTGGGAAAAGGGGTGATCAATGAATACGTTACTTCTATCACATCTTGATGGGCAGTGATCAGTAAAAAAAAAGTCCCAATTTTCTAAAAGATTTTGCTAGACATAATAAGGGGTAAATGTTGAGATTTTAAGCCCTTTGGCTCCATTGGTGCAACCTGTACGTGTGATAAATACATAGTCAAAGAGACAGGTTGACCATTGTGAAAAATAAAGAGAGCTTTGTTGACAGTTTCTAAAAATGATGAGCAATGTTCAGAATTGGGAACGAATTAAGGGGATGAGAGTATTTGAGAGAGAGAAAGAGAGAGAGAGTGAGAGAGATGGAGAGGGAGAGTGAGAGAGAGAGGAATGATTAAAGGGAGAAAGTGTATACCTTTATGAGTGAGGCGAGGGAAATTTTATGAATGATATATATAAATATATATATATATATATGTATATATCTACAGTACACATGATATATATATATATATATATATATATATATATATACAGTACACATTATACATATATATATATATATATACAGTACACATTATATATATATATATATATATATATATATATATATATATATATATATATATACAGTACACATTATACATATATATATATCTACAGTGCACATTATATATATATATACATATATATATATATATATATATATATATATAGATAGATAGATAGATAGATAGATAGAGAGAGAGAGAGAGAGAGAGAGAGAGAGAGAGAGATGACTCCGTTTAAGATTGAGATCTGAGAGGCTGAGAAATGATGCTATCGTGTATGAGAGAGGGTCATTTTCTAAAAGAAAGTAACCAGCCGCCGTACCTCTTTAATCGACCACTAGAAAAACACACACGTGTGAAAGCCCGAGGAACGGAAAGAAGTTTCTTTGTACTCCTTCGATTTCTTTCCTTTTCATTTAACCTAATCACAGCTAAATTCTTGTAATCTTTGCTTTGAAATAACAAAAGCAAAAATGAATCTGCTTTGTACACCACGTGACACTTTCACTAATAACGATGAACTTCTAAGAGAAGTAGCTGGCCGCCAAATTCCCTCTGTCTTCTGCTAAATAACACACGTGTTTTACAGCCTCCAGGAAAGGAAAGTAGTTTCTTTTTTTTTTCCAGTTCTTTGAAAAGTATTTTGTTTAACATACTTGCTAAATTTTGTTACAGTTGCCAACGAAATTGAATAGGTATACGTATCCGATCATGACTTTCTGCCCGTCTGTCTATCTTTCCATCTTTTTGTTCGTCTCTCCACAAGATTTCTTCAAAGGAACCGAATAAATTTTAATGAAATTTTGTAGGAGGCTGGGCAATGGGGTAAGGAAGAGTTGGATAAATTTGGGGGTAAACCCAAGAATTTGTTTTGATTGAAAGATATTTTTCCGTTCCCACCCCCCGTGTATTTTTGGCTATCCACACGATATCTCTGAAAGTGCTCAATGGATTTCAATGAAAGTTCATGGTGGACAAAGTAGAGAATAGGCTACTGAAGAACAGAATGCATTTTGGGGGCGGATCCATGCACACATACTTCTTCTACGTCATAGTTACATGTCCAAACCGCATAATATCGCCACAAGATCAAGACAGTCCACGCAATATCTCCAAAAGTTCTCCATGAATTTTAATGAAATTTTGTAGAGTGGCAAAGGACTGGAATAGGCCGTCAAGGAAAGAAAAAAAGACAAGAAAGTGAAATTAGGTGGAATTGAATTCGCTTTTATATATATAATGGTGGTAATTTGACAAAATGGAAAGTGGAACAATATGAGAGAAACAATTGCTAAATCTCGAAAGTTTTTATAATCACGATGACAGGCTTAATACATTTCGCTGATACCACCAGGTCTTTCAAAAGCACAAAGCGATGCAGAAGACCGTTGCAAATAATCAAGCCTGTTCTTGTGATAATAAAAACATCTGAGATGTAACACTTGTTTTTCTCAAATGTTTTCAGTTTCCATATTGTCAAATTGCCGCTACCATTTAGTCAGATTGCCCCACAGCCACACAACAAAGCACATACATATATATATATATACTTTTTTCACTTTTTTTACTTGATAATCACATGAATGTTAAACAAATTTGTCATGAGAAAACGTCAGTATATATATATATATATATATATATATATATATATATATATATATATATATATATATATATATGAGGTGCTGCCCAAAAGTTCTTAGAATCAGACAATTCAAAGATTAACATGAAAATAATAATTTTAATTTTATGCAATCTTTAACTGTAATATCAGTCGTAAAATCAAAGCACATTCTATGCTCTTCAAAATCATGTATTTTTATGGGAACGATCTAAATATAAGCAATACATTTTCGTTTTAATGATATTTTATCATAAACATCATTGTCACTTGACACCGCTCGCTTCGCATTAACTTTTAACTTTATTTATTGATAATGACCTTCAGAAAGATGAAGATCATGTGCAACAACCACGTCAGAAATAAGAACACTAAGATCAAAATTAAAGGCCCAGAACGGGAGAAAGTAGACATCTTTATGTACCCAGGACAACGAATTTCCATGAGACCTTCAAAAGAAGAAATAAAGCGAAAAATTACCTTAGGATAGCAAGCTGTTGGCAGAGCAAGCTCAACTTTCTAAAGCAAAAAGATCCCATTGATCCCAAGAAGAAGAGTATACAACTAATGCATCCTTCCTATAGTCACTTACAGAGCTGAAACATGAAACCTAACCAAGACATAGACCTGCAAACTGAGAAGCATGCAACGTGCACATGAAAGAATTATGCTCAACTTCACATGGAGTGACCACAAGACAGCACGGTACATTCGGGATGAGACAGGAGTCAGGGACATCATAGAATCCATTAAAAACTCAAATGACAATAGGTTATGTCGCAAAAATGACGGACAACCGATGGACATCACGACTCACGACATGAATCCCCAGAGATTACATGTGCAACCGAAGCCAGCAGAGTATTAGATGGAGAGACAAACTTGACATATTCAGAAAGTTCTGGCTCCGCGACGCCCACATTAGAGAAGTTTGGTGAATCCTATGGAAGGTCTATGTCCAACAACGGACGTTAAAAGACTGATGATGATGATGATGATGATGATGATGATGATGATGATGATGATGATGAGAAATGTGTTATTTTAATATTAGAATCCGTCAGCCTAAACTGTCACCAACACTGTCTACATACAGCATAGTCGAAATCATTGTGCCCTTTTTTTTCCAAAATTGATTAATTTCATTCTTGAACCCTCAAGTATATTGAACATTAAGACTATGAAAGTGCCGGAAAGTGCAGACGAAAACGTGTTCCAACTCACAGACAACAGACAATGTTGGTTGCACTTTGCAAAGAACATCGATCAGCATTATCTAAGGGCTTTTCAAATCTATTCAAGGCATGGGATGTGCAGGGCAGTCCCACCAATGTGAGAACAAGGCTTTAGCAATTTGATTTTCATGTCTGCAGACCACTGAGGGTACCTAGACTCACAGATGCAGGCGAAGACACATCAACACAGGACATCTGAAGACAGATGGTAATTATCAATAGTATTGTATAAAATGTATATAAATCACAATTGCAATATCAATTTTACAATGATACCAATAATTATCGTCACCATGTCTTCGAATACTCAAGCCAGACTTTTTCTTTATTGCATCTGTTAGTTTATGCAACCTCAGGGGTCTACAGACACAAAGACCAAGCTTTGTTCTTACAATACTGGGACTTTGCTGCCAGCGCAGGCCTTTGACAAGTTCTTACTTAATGCTGATCGTCGTTTTTTGTCCCTTGTCCGAGTGTTGAAACATGCTTTCGTCTATATTTCTCGACATACTGAGACAAATTTTAATCTTTTTTCAGTTTCTTCTTAATGGTGAATACACTTCTTGATATTACCCTTTATGCAATTTCATCGTAATTTATGAGGTTATCTTTCAGATAAACTTTGATTTTTCTTTAGGCTCTAATTGTTACCAGATTCCATGATGACAATATGGGAAAGCATACAGAAATCCATAAGAACACGTATAACTGTTTTCATCTTCGTAGATTAAAAAGGACTTTGAAATGAAAAAGGGCGATTTTGTCAAAAATGCTCAATAATTTTGACAGCACTATTGGTTTCAAATTGGTCTGTCTGTCTGTCTGGCTGGCTATATATGTATGTATCACGCGTACAAGTTGCACCAATGGAGCTAGAGGGCCGAGAATTAAAATTTACTCTTTATAAAATCCAGAATAAACGTTTTTATTTATTTTTCAGCCTGCCCTAAATAGGTTTTAATGGGGGGGGGTAATTTATGAAAGTTTATGCTAAACTGATCCTAGTTTGTGTCCAACAGCATTCACGCTTTTGAAAAAAAATATTTTGAAAACTTAGAGATCACTTTCAAAAAAAAAGTCAGGGGAGTAACCTATTGATTGAACAGTCTTTTTCCAATTTTTTGATTGATCATTCCCGACATAATATGCTATGAAAGGACGTTGGTTACGTGACAGTTTCTATTAAATGACTATTAAATTGTCTATTGTAATTAAAGCAGTTTAAATGGACTAAAGACGAAGTCAAAGATGATGCTATTACATAAAGCTTGAATAATTGTGCTGGGCAAAAGCTTTTCTAGAAAGATTTTTTAGAATTGTTGCTTTGAATGCAATAGAAATCTACATAACAGTTGGTGATTTGGATATTTTGAACAAACTTTCCGTATCTGTGTTCGCTTTTAATCTGAAGCTGACTTTAGCCCAGTGGAAGATGTCAAGAGAATATTTGATTTCTAACATCTATTTCGCTTCCTGGATTGTCTTTTTAACACCATCCAGTCTGATGAATAAAAATACTATACGTGTATATATATATATATATATGTATATATATATATATATATATATATATATATATATATATATATATATATATATATATATATATATATATATATATATATATATATATATATATAAACTCTCATTTAAAATGATGTACCATTTAGCCAAGACAACGTTGATATATATATATAAATATATATATATATAGAGAGAGAGAGATATAGATATATATATATAGATATATATATATAGATATATATCCATTTTTAATATATATATATATATATATATATATTTAGAGAGAAGAGAGAGAGAGAGAGAGAGAGAGAGAGATGGGTATACAGAGAGAAAGAGAGAGAGAGAAGGGTGTTTCTGCTTTAATTCTAATAGAAAACAGGACTGCTTAGTCATTTAATAGCGGCTTTTCGTAGCATGTCATGTCGGGATGATCAATGCAAAGGTTTTTAGTATTTTAGTGGCAAAATTATTTCTTCACATAAATTAGAAAAATCATTTTTCAATCATCGAACTATTTTCTGAGTTTCTATTTTGGTTTAATTGCGTATTCCATCTTACAAGAACGATTTCTATTTTGATTCACAGAATTTTTTTCGATGTCTTAAGCTTGTTGGAACCTCTGGGCAGCTCTGTCGCATTTGCAAAATTGGGGCGGTTGTTGACATCAAAATCAATGTTTGACTTCTTCCCCCCTCCCCCAGGAGATCTTTTATATTCCGATACATTATTCGGACGGAATAATTGCTCACTGTTGCATTGCACAGTCACAATGTGCTCAGATTCCAGTAATTTGTGATAAAGAATTTACTTTGAATACCTCCAACCATAGAAAATAATTTTCTGATAATCAATTTTTCGACCGGACTAAAGTAGACGCTATGTCCTTGGCGTTGCTGTGTGTAGTATTCTTATTTCCTAAAGTTAATTTTCGAGAAAGTTCCTCCCCCTCACGTTCGAGTGTGAGACTGCCTACGTTTAACCAACCATATTTCGAATCCTGTTTCTGTAGGGTTACAGGTAAATAGGAACATGGAAAAGAAGATTTTTCTTCAGTAGATTCTGTCAATATTGAGGTGTTCAAAATTGAAACCAAGATTCTCCACGGTTTTTATTCTTATAATTACCCTATAACTATCTTGTCTAGAAAGACTTTGGCATTCTTTCGTTTTATGACCTGATAACTTCTTACAGTTGTTGAAATCGACGAAGGATGGGCTAAAGGGCAAATATATTTTAGTGTCAGAAATATCAACTGTATATCAGCTGTAAAAGCCTTTTGGGACAATGTAGGCCAGGTGGTCTTTAATGCAACTTGTGAAGGCACTCTCTGCACTCAAAAAGATGCAGAAATTTCAAAAGAAAATGCCAGAAGTAATGCAAGAAGAACAGAATTAGGATTAGACACTATTATCAGCAGTAAATTTGATAATGAATTTTAATAATAAATATAGATATAAATAAATGATTGATAAAATGATAATAACATAGATAGTTTTTTTACATAGTAATATAGATAAATAATGCTAAATTGTACATACATAATACTTGGTTTTTATGTTTGGGAAGTTGTAATCAGCCCTGTTCCCTTTTGTGTATCCGTAGCCGATTTCGACTATTGCTGAGAGTTATGGGGACACGAAGCGAAAGAATGCCATGACTATATCCAGAGTGGAAAGGAAAGAAAAAGCACGATGTGCACTTGCATACAAGTGCGCACATAATATATATATATATATATATATATATATATATATATATATATATATATATATATGAGTGTGTGTGTGCATATATATGTGTGTGTGTGTATTTATATATCTATATATCTATATATATATATATATATATATATATATATATATATATATATGATTCGCCCAGAGAAACCCAAACAGGGCAGAAATATAAACGTGTTTGTGTAGCGAATCCTTTAATATTTAATGTTGAATGTAACGAGTGCTTTATGAAATATTGTATTCCTGACTTGTACTTTGTAATATATATATATATATATATATATATATATATATATATATATATATATATATATATAAATGTATATATACATACATATATATACATACATATATATATATATATATATATATATATATATATATATATATATATATATATATATATATATATATATATATAGTGGCCCATATTAATTAAGATATTTTTTATTAGTTTGATTCCTGGGGTGTACAAGATTGGATTCGATTTCACTCTGTCAACAATCTAGGATAGACTTTATTGTGACAGAAATTGCAAAATATAGTTTTCTACACTTCATGTTGGCATCCATTTTTTTTTTCTTTTAGGCGAAAACTCAACAGAATTTTATTTTAATTTCAAAACAGCCGGCAGCGAAATCTGTTTCTCATTTCTATTCTCATTCGTATTATAAACAGGAACGTCCCGGTAGCAAATACTCAGAGAATGCAGTCGGTCGACTTTTATAAAGTAAATTGTCAACGAGAACCTTTACAAATGGAAAATCAATGGCAGACTTTGGTGTAGAAAAGGTGTAGTAGGGCTGACCGAATCCTAAAATTTAGCAAAGGATCAAATAGAAAACAATGGTTCCAAGTAAAATAAAATTCTACATTTCGTCAATATCTTATTCAATAATGTTGAATGATATAGATGCTACAATAATTAAAATCTTAATCAAACATTCTGTGTGATTTATAGAGCACAAATCACCTCAACAGTTGACAGTCTAGAAAACATATCAACCAATGAATATTCTACCATAAAAAGAGTCCGATTTAAAACTGCCCAACGGGTAATTTCCTGTTACCCCGGCTGGCCAGTCCGCCTCTACTGTAGATCTACAATAGGTTTTAACGAATAGAACTAAAAAGTTGCTAAACAAGGCATTATTTCAGTTAATATAACAGTTTTCAATGTTTCAAATCCAAGGCTTTAGTAGATACACATCAAAATAATTTCACAAAAAGAAATTCTTTGGGGATTTATCCTTCTTCAGTTTCGGCCTGGAACTTCTACATGAAGGGTCATTATTATTTATAGATTTTTTTAACTGTTCACCGTATCTTGGTTCATTTCTGAACACAACGTTTAACACCGGAAAAAGGGGATGTTTTAACTGCTCCTTTTTCATTCCAACATGGCAGATCGTAAACTCAGCGATTTTTTCATGGGTCTAAATAACTCGCTAGAAAAATGTTTCCATGGCCACAGTTTCGGACATTGACAGGATTATGTCACCGAAAATTATCATCAACATGTTTATGACCAACGCCTTTCTCTCATCTGACAGCAGATTGCGAACACTCTGCCCTCACGCTTCGATGGGGTCACTTCGTCTCAGCAATTCATATCCTCCCCATTTATGACTACCGCATGAAGAAAGATTGCTGGTTACAACAACTGAAATGGCCTGTTCGATATTTACTGAGATGACATTAATCAAACGAGTCTTTGGTAAAAAAACAAACTTCGACTATTTTTTCAGAGTAGCCTTTTCATAAATAAATTCACAAATCAATGAAGAAATACTGAACATTTTATGGAATTTAATTTCTTGACTTTCAGCAGTCAGATTGGACGAGGAATTTACTAGCTGAGTCCATTGCAAAATCAAAGTCATAAAAACAAATTGATTTTTTCTCCTAGAGAATTTTGAAATAATTAAAAAATGGTACAAGTATAAATCATTTTGAGAATAATCATCTGGGATAGAAAATAAATTGATTGCGCAATTTAAGGAGTTACCATCTGAAATATATAGAAAAAAAATAGGTAAACAAAATGTACCTTGTAAATGTTTCTCTGCACCGGTAAAGTTGTGTTTTTTTTTTATTAAATTTCATACATTTTTAGTCGTTGAATCAATGTATATTTTAATGTTGAACGCGTATTACTAACGCAAATTGTTAACGGAGATGTCTATAGAGACATTTTTATTTAATGAATGAATAGATTGAAGGTTCCTAGAATGAAGTAGCTTATGTACGAGCACATAAAATAAGAGAAAGTTGTAAATTTTCCCCATGATCATCGCAGGAACAAAGGCTCTTTCATACAAATGAAAAGAACACTGTTGACAAAAG
This sequence comes from Thysanoteuthis rhombus, assembly GCA_963457665.1. Lineage (NCBI taxonomy): Eukaryota > Metazoa > Mollusca > Cephalopoda > Oegopsida > Thysanoteuthidae > Thysanoteuthis > Thysanoteuthis major. Next base: position 40,066,862 of record OY735231.1, on the reverse strand, counting down.
AGAAAAGATTGTTTGGGAATATTTCACAGGAAGAGGTTATAAAGTACTGGCTGAACAATTTAATATTCATTTACTGAAATTGGCTCAAAAGTTCTCACGTAGAAGCAACATGACGCAATGATAAATATGCCGAGAATAGGAGCTCCTCGCCAAGTCTCTCGGTGGGCCGCCTTGGGGATCGTTACAAAGGTGGGAAAACAGCCTCACATTACTTGGAAGTAATTGATTTGATGATTTAGAGCCGGCAGGGACGGTTGGCACTCATCAAATAATGAGAAAGGAACTCTAACAACATGAAATGAGACCCCCACCGATCTGGCAAGGTTCTACAGTTGTTGAAAAACGATGGAATGACTGAACTTTGTTTTTAGCTAAAGAAAACGAATATTCCTGCGATAAAAAAAAACTTTGGTCAGATGAGACTGAAATCGAGATATCTGATCTCAATGTTTACAAAAACAAAAAAAATGAATGAAGCCAACGAGGTGAAGAGCAATGCCCCAACAAGTAAACAGGTGAATATAGTGGTGACAGTGGTGTACGCAGCTTACGAAAACTAGTAAACCGCTAAAAATGTATCGCTAACAAAGATAACCGCTGACCAGTAACTGCTAATTTTGCTTTTGGCTCTAAAACCCTTAAAAACCAAACTGGAAAGCTTTGATTTTAATATTTTGTAGCTTAGACGTAGAGCTTTTTAAAATAACGTAGCATTTCAGTATCGAAAGTAATTTGATTTGAACATAAATATTTAAATGGACAAATGAAATTTAACAATTAGTTTACATTCAACATTCAGATTTATTCAAAGCTTAATGTCTAAGCTACCACATATTAAAATTGCAGCTCTCTATATCTGTTTTAAGGGTCTGAGAGACAAATGGAAACCCAAACCGAAGATATACTTATTTGAATCTTGCAGTCATCTTTGCTTCCGTTAAACTTTTTGCGTATCTCGGAATTTTTGAGATGAGGTATTATTATTATTTCAATTGATATTCGGACCATCCTCATCTTGGTTGTTTTTCAAACAACGTTTCGGCCGTTGCACTCTACGGCCTTCGTCAGGTATCATCTGGTAGATTTGGGAAGTAACGAACTAAACCCTTTATTTATCCGACGGGGGTATATTGACCGTACTCCCCTCTTTAGCGTTAGTAGCATTATTATACCGTCTCACACAAGGATCGAACCTAGAACTATCAGATTACTTAACAGTAATTTGTCTGATGCTGTAACCACTGCGCTATGTGTCCATGTGGACAATATACCCCCGTCGGATAAATAAAGGGTTCGGTTCATTACTTCCCAAATCTACCAGATGATACCTGACAAAGGCCGTAGAGTGCAACAGCCGAAACGTTGTATGAAAAACAACAAAGATGAGGATGGTCCGAATATCAATAGAAATAAACTTTTTGCGGTTGATCAGTTTAGCGTTTTCGTTAGCAGTGTGA